>VZTH01006783.1:0-51774 GCA_013397815.1 Aleadryas rufinucha | reverse complement strand
TTTTTTTTGGTAAGTGGTCAATTAAAATCTCTACTCGCTACTTTACAAAGCCATGATTGTCACTGTATCAACACATGCAAATGGTAATTGCTGTTTCATTTGCTGGCTGTACATCAATAAAAATTAAGATTGTTACACTGGGGTAGCACACAGCTTTTTAATAAACAAGCACTTTTGAACCTACAAAAAAAGCCAGCTTCCCCCCATTTAAAATGTAGGCCACTTTATTGTAGAGTTATTATTCAAAATGATGAATATTTTATTCAAAATTATCAGAAGAAGAGATTCGATAAAGTCGGATTATATTGTAACCAGATATTGGGCAGTGGATTCAAAAAGGAAAATTCAAAGCAGATACAAGTTTTAAAAGCAAGGATCTAAATTCTACTTAGTGGATGATTGACAGAATATTCTAAAGGGCTGCTCTAGAACTGAGCTCTCTCCTAAACCTCTGTTAGTGGCAACTGTCAGAGTGCAGCTGGAGAGGCAGAAGGATATTGGGGCTGTGCCCACATTATTTTCCCAGTGTGGTGCAGCAGAAGTGGATCTGAAAACTGAAGCAGCTGATGCTGTGTTGCCTAAATGTAACCCATGAGCACTGTCAGGGATTTATGACTGACTCCATTCAGACTGCTCCCAAATATGGAATACTCTTTGAAACTCAAGGTTCCAAGTGTCTGAAGGAAAGCTCTCCCATAGGCCTCTGTTTTCCTGATGGTGGGTCCTGTGAAGGCCACCTCCAGAAATGCCAGATGACTATTTACCACCTACCTCATGCCAATGACGTTAGCACTGCCACAAGGACTCACAGGCCTGGTTTCAGTTCCTGGCACTCTTTCCCCTCATTTCTCTTCCCCCTAGTCTTGTTTCTTCTCATTTCCAAGTGGTGTCATGATGTCTGCAGGTTAAACTGCCTCTGAATTGGTCATTGGTGCAAACAAATTCACTGTAAGGGAAAGTGGAGGACTTAATACTGCAGCTGCAGCAGCTACCATGTGAGGACATGCCAGAAGTCACTCTGTCTCTCTTAGACTGTTTATCCTTTCACACCTTTTTTGAACTCTTTGTCACTGCAATTACATATCTCTAGCTCACCTGGAAGGTTTAGGCCTCATAAAGAAATATAGACTGATAGTCCAGTGCTATCTTTGTGATGCTGCACAACCCACAGTGGCTCCAAAATTTTTGGATGTGAAGGGACAAAATAGACATTGGTATTTACAGCTGATGTCCTAATGTTGTCATGTTTATGTCAAATTTTGGGAATATAAATCTGTGTTCAAGAGATTGATCATTGCATGATGTAACCCTGTGATTCTCTCCAGGAATGGCTTATTAGTGTGGTGTGGGGTAAATCCACCAAAGGCAAAGCTGTGATTAAGGCTACCAAGCCTATTCTCAAAATTCTCTTCCTCTGAGCAGAGCAAGTGGGAGACAAATCAAAAATATCCAGGCTGAGCTAGGCAAGGGTGGCCAGTGGGTGCCCCAGTCCTTTCTGGAGCATCCACCTTGCCACTACAGCTTTGTAGGCCATGTAAACCAATTGTGACAGACAAGCCTCAACATACCAAGGAGGTATAATTTAGAACATCTTATCAGGCTTCCCTAAAGGATACATCCTACTGTCTTCCACATCTCTGACCTCAACCTCACAGAGAGCTGACGCAGCTGAGCGGTGTCGGTGGAAGGGCAGTGCTGCGCCTTCCCCGAGCATCCCGTATCAGGAGCAGCGCTCCTGGAGCCGCTGCTGTCCCGTTGGGGGCACTCGAGCAAGGCAACAAATGCACCCACATGCGCACTCATGACCAGCAGTGCGATAGCTACACACACACACACACACACACACACACACACACACACACACATTCGCAATCCTCAAGTGTTGATCTGGAATAAAAGAGTCAGGAGGGATCTTTCATGTAGGTTCCAAAGGTTTAATCCAGGGAGGGTCCAGGGACGAAAGACACACGTCTGAGGGTCCAGGGATTATGAAGGGGGTGGTACAATGGGCGGGTGGAGCAACACAAACCAATCGGGTGAGGGCCAGGGGGCAGAGAGGGTGCCGAACGGCAGTACAACAATCAATGGGGAAGGAGAGGGGAGGGACAAGGGAACAGGGGACCAATTGGGCGTTGAAGGAGAGAGACTCTTCTAGAAATCATACATATTTAACAAGGGGTATACATATTAAAGTGGATAGACATAAAAAGGGGTGGAGGGCCAACGGGCCAACCGAAACTAGACAAATCTCCATAATGAAACAAAGGACTGTGGGAACTCGCCATGAGCCAGGGAGATGTCACACTTCAGAGCTGGCCCACCAGGAATCCAACACCACTTTTGGGCCTTCTGGCTCACTGACCGGGCTGGCGGTGGCCACTACAACAGAGAGCACTTGAACAGAGAGTGTAATGTGTGATATTGGGGTCCTGATCACACTGAGTCACAGTGTAGCACCCTGATAATGAAAAGACCTGGCTTAACTGTATTCAAATATTAAAAAATATCTTGATTTCTGTCCTGGGGTGACGGTATGATACTGTATTCCCTATCGTTTGCCCTATGCCAGACATGAATCATGTGCCTTCCTGTGTCTTTAAGCTGTTTCTCAGGAGAGGGGAGAGACAAGCCAGGTGAGTTTTTTCAGAGCAGTTTGTATCTCAAGGACACATACCCTGCGTTCTCTCACCGCTGTGACAGAGCAGAGAAAAGAACTTTTCCTGCTTTTCCCAGCTCTCAGTTCCTTTTCTCTGGAGAGAGACAGAGAGTTAAACTCCTTGCTAGTCTGCTAGCTGAGGCAAGAAAGTTTTTTCCCTGGGACTTTGGTTTCTTCTTCTTCTCTTCTGGACTATTCAGCAACACCAGAACATCACTGGGAGGTCCTACACCGCGGCCTGGAGAGTCCCACACCAAACCCCAGCTCTGGAGAGAGCAGAGCCATGCCTACAAAGGACTTTAAATTTTACCAGGTTCTCTCCACAGCGAGAGGTTTTATTATTTAGCATTATTCTTTTTTACATGCCTTTGTGCATTCTGCTTGTTAAATAAATAACTTTTTTCACTTTCCTCTGAGGAATTTCTTCCCGAACCTGGGGGGGAGGGGCAGCTGAAATCTGCCTTCTTAGGAGGAGACATTCCTTCCAGAGCGTTTCCTTTAATTTGTCTCAAACCAGGACAATTCCACAAGAATATTCTAGTAGAGAATAAAGGGACCTCTGCATAGCCTTAACATTTGGCTTTTTCTTAAAATATGCTTTTGGTACAGTGTCTTGTGCAATTGTCTCTAAAGTACCATGTAATGTTGTGCAGAGATGGATAAACTAAATCTCACAAGAGTTCACTCAGGTTTCAGAGCAGTATTACATTAGCACATTGCTCTGCTTGAAATAAGAGTTCTCATGTATGTTTGGAGTCACTAGCAAACAAGCAAATCAAGTTCTTCTCTCTTATATTTTTGATCATGCAACTTAGATGAAATCAAACTTGTCGCCAATACAGTTAAAAATCTTGGATGATGTAACTCCACAAAAAAGTTGGTTTTTTGCTGTTGCTTACTTACAAATGTAATCACTATTTTCTAAAAAATTCTTTAGAATTTCTCTATAAGCAAAAAATTACTACATTTTTTCTTTTTCTGATATTCCTTTTATTTCTCATGAAATTACTCACGACAAAAGAAGTATTCTGATGCCCACTTGGGCTTTGAAATAAAGCATTCTGAGGTTTTGGCCTCATAAAAAATGTGACTTTTTTTTAAGAACAGATGAAAGACCTGATTTTTCAAAACAAATATTTCTTTGGTGAAGTCTAATGTAAAAAATAAAAAAAAAGAATGACCTAGAGAATTTAGAGATACACTGTTCAAATACCATCTTCCAGTCCTCCCAAAATAAAGACAATGAAAAACATACTTTGTTCCCACAGAAGTGAAAGTACTTTTTAACTATTTTATCTTTGGACAAGTATGTTCATCACAGCTAGCATCTAAACCAGTTTTAGCATCCTCTCAAGATTTGAGGTATTATATCCTGTGCAATTGAAATAAATGTCAAAATATTCATTGACTTTCATAGAAATAAAGCTTCTTTCTCGTCTGTATTAATTCCTCTGAGATTTGAGTTTTCGTTTCCCATGTCCAACATATTCCCAGGAAGATTTTCCTTCTATTTAAAGGAATTATGATTAGAAATGCAAGTAAATATAAAATTATTTCATTTTGGATATATAGAGGTAAATTGATTGCTTTGCAGAGTATTGACACAAGACTTTTGCACTATGTTAACATAAAGTTTAATTAGTGTGTGAGTGATACAGACATCCTGAGCTGTAACTGCATGGAGAAGAATTGAATTCTTATGGAATTAGTATTTCAATATTAAATCTATTTTAAACAGAGAACTAGCAAGAAAACAGAGAAACAACTTGAGAAACAAATCATTTATATAGGTAATAAGATGGATTTGACTGACCTCCTTTAAAAGTATTATTAAAAAAATTAAAATATATTTAACTTTATTTTTACTTTCCTGAGTCAGTCTAATAACAGAAATCTTACCCAAGTTCCTGACAATTGATAATAATAATTGACAATTGATAATAATTGACAAGTGAAATAAAGCACCTTTTCAAAACCCTATAATATTTTTTTATTTTGTACATACATACACACACACACACATACATATACAAATACAAAGTCTTAGTGTGTTTTTCTGTAGAAGCAAACTTTACCACTCTTGCTTTCTGTGAGCGTAACAGCTCATCTCTATCAGACCAACCTGAACTGTATTTAATGAAAGAACAGAAGTGTGATGAAGTAAATGGATGCATGGGGGGAAAGACCCAGCAAGGGACCAGTGTGAGTTTTCACCATATTAGACATGAAACGATCCAAATGGAAGAAAATACCAGGCAAAAGTGAAGCTCTGGAAAGCTCTGAGAGCCTCTTAGTTATCAAAATAATCAACCACAAGATATAAAAATGTAGGAAGAATTAACTCTGATGGGTGTTTTTGTTTCTTCATAAGCAAAAACATGATGAAGAAGAGGACACAACAGTTGAGTAATTGAGCAGGAATCTCCAGTATATTTTAGCAGAGCTCATTTGAGAGAGACAGTCGAGCTAAGCAAATGAAATAGAAACCGGAAACTCACCGTGTCTTGTGGGGCTAAGTATATAAAATATTCTTTTATGTTGACTTTGTTCTTTCATAACACCTTCTGCTGAAACAGCCACGGCTGGAGATTTTTCTTTTCTATTTTCCCTTTTTATCCTTTTTATCATCCTCTCAGTATTAATAAATCCTGAGAGATTAAGTTTCAAAGCTTAAAAAAGACCTCCAAACAGTTGATTATTACATAAACCTTGAATAGACCTGTGAGAATGCAAGTGTTACTAGCAAAGTTACAAAGCAAGTTTATTTTGTATTGATGTAATTTCCTATTGACATAATTTTCTATTCAGAAAAATTTATGGTATATTCCATTCTTTCTACACCACGACGTCCTGATTTTGGCCAGACACAGTTATTAATGTTTGACACTGCAGTGTTATACTGTGCTAGGCCTGAAGTTATTCAAACTGAGGCTTTCTAATGTTGGTGTCTATAGAGGTTTGTAGATCCTCATAACTGTTCTATAGATTCTCTGCAAATGTGTCTTTCTTGACATGAAAGTCCAGAAAAGGCCTTACCAGTTTGGGGTATGACTATGACTCATGATGGATTTACATATCAGGGTGGCTATGTAGCTCTGAAACACTTTCTGTGTTTGCTTATTTTGTAATCGAATTGGAGTCTTCAAGCCTTTACTATATAAATTTTATTTAATAAATTGTTCTTGTCATGTATTCAGATAATTTCTTTTCCAAATTACTGAGGTAATTTTTAACTCCAGTCCTGCCTTCTAACATAAAGTATTTCCCACTTTGTTATGTTTTGAAAATATAAAAAATAGCTACACAATCTTCCAGATAATTAAGAAGGGAAAAGTGAAGTTGTAATGTATCTAAGACAAATCACATCAGAACTGTATTTGGTAACATCCTCCTTTTTTGTAGTGAACTAACCATAACTCTTCTCTGAATGTACTTTACCAAGGAATTTAGCATCTACTTGTTAGTAAGTCATCTACAGTGGTCTAACCAGATACAATTCTAATTATTCTGTGCTATTTTCTTCTATGCTTAAGACTAAAATCTATTCTTTTTACAAAAATATTTCTGGGAATTTAAACTATTCTCCAAAATGTGATTTCTCTCTTTTCAGCTAAATAAAAGCTACCATTATGTGCTTCTTATCCTTTTAATATCTTTCTGTATTGAAAAGCAGTCTAAGATTTAGTCTTAATCTAAGATTTTATCAGCCACTTTCGTGACAAGGTCCAGCTGTATGTGTGGCGTATTTCTCTCAGTCTGCACACTGTGTAACCTTTTCTTTTCTTACTTGATGCTGAAAGTGATGGTAACTATGTTAGCTCTATATCAGTAGATGACCTTTTTAGTGAAGACTGATTTATAAGGAATCATTACTTCAGCTTTTTGGGGGTTATCTGTTATTTTCCATTGGAGTGATCGATGTCTGAATCTTTTCCTTGGTATTTCTCGTACTTTCAGTGCCTTTGATAGTGTTTAGTTGTTCTTGATCCCTTGTTGCTGTGTACCATTGTGAGCCTTGGATTTTATAATTTTACTTCTAAGCACATATTGCTGTAAGTTTTTGCTTGGCTTTTGATTATTTAGTCAAAAGTGGTGATTAATTAATTTTGATAATTTGCTCTGTAGACTGTTCTGCTGTCTACTTTTTCTAATAAAATTTAAAACAGTTAAAAATCTGTCATTATCATCAAGTCCTTTTCTCTGTATGAATCACATACTTAGGAACAGCATCATCTGCCCAAAATTTCCTGGGATACACTAGATCACAGATCACCACAATAATTGCAAGTACCTTTTTTTTTCTCAGCCATAACCCAGAAAAAGCCTTGATAGTTGGACCAAGTGGAACTATTATCTACGAGATAACTTTTCCTACACAGCCTCAGCATAATTTCAAACTAACTTGTATGTTTCTGTATAAATATTCTAGTTATTATCATTCAGTCAGTTGTTTGTTATAAAATCTAGTATTGGACTCCTAGTACTTCAAGGTTGCTTTGCAATACTTCTAGGTCTCCATTTTATTTTCATATAATATGCAAATATCCTGAGGTGTTCCTTCTTATTTTTCATCCCTCTTTAAGTTTTGACTTTGTGTTTCCATGTTTTCCAAACCATTGGTGAGGATATTGTTGTTTATGTCTACCTGAGGACCTTTGTTATTTTAAATGATTAATTTAAAGGCCAACTGTTATCTTAAAGGTCAGCTTTAACACATCATCCAATATGGACACACATTTATTTGTTTGATGATGTTTCTACATTGTAACTGAGCAGGGCAGGAACAGCAATGAGCCTCCTTCCTGCTTCTCCAAAGAATTCATCGTGACTATTAGGCCAGAGTCCTCACACGTAGGAATAATTGGTTAGTAAGCAGCTATCTTTATACATTTGTTTACAAATAAGAGTAAAATCTACAGAAGAAATAAGGAGAGAATGCATGATTGAAAAACACTTTCAATGTTAATTCATTACATATGCAAAAATTACATGAGTGATTTTAGACTCTGGTACAAAGAAAATTTTCAGTGAGAGTAGATAATACAATATTTTTTTTGTTCCCTATGAAAAAAGGAAAGAAAAAGCGGTTGAAATGTAAACTACAGCTTTTTAAAACATTAACAATGCAGGAGTTCAAACAGAAAATGTTGAAAGAGAATGCTTTGATGTTCTGAAGGGCTTAAATTTTAGTGGTTTTTCTATATAAATTGAATCCTATCCAAACTGATATTTTGAGGTTGATTTTGAAATAGAAATATTATTTTTTATGCTGGAAAATCTAGATGTAAATATTTCTATATATCCTCTATTTTCATTAAAGGAGTATTAATATCTAAAAGTATCAGGAAAATTTATTACATTAATTAGCTATTAAGTTTGGATCTAATGGCTGAAACTCAAGGAAGCTGAAAAATAAAGATAAGAAAATCTTCAGTCTGCAGAACCTGAGTGCTTTGCCTTGACAGGCCTTGTTGGGTAAGAATCTGTTGGACAGAACCTGCTTGCTGGCACGTGTGGTTATGCATTTATTGCCTTGGAAGGGAGACAAGAAAGGACATATGGACATAGTCAGTGTAGAGAGAAGAGACTGAGTCTGTGAGGCAGCATTTTGTCTGTGTGGCACTGAACAGCCCTGCTGCAGCTGTAGTGTCCTGAGCATGAGATGCCAAGCTTGGAGTATTTGTGTCATCAGAGCTTCAGGCAGGAAAAGGAGTGCAGAGAGCCCTCCCCAGTTCTGCCTGGGTCTCTGAGAGTGCTAGAAGCCTTGGATTAGCCCTACAGACTGGTTATACTGGGATGATACTCACAGAATTCCAGAGTGGGTCAGGTTGGAAGGGACCATAGTGGGTCATCTGTCCAACCTCCCTGCTCAAGTAGGATCATCCCAGAGCACATGGCACAGAATTGTGTCCAGATGATTCTGAGATATCTCTAGCTAGGGAGACTCCACAATGTCTCTGGGCAATCTATTCCACTACTTGGTCACTGCTTAGGAAAGATGTTCTTCTTCATGTTCAGGTGGAACTTGCTATGCATCCGTTTCTGCTTGTTGCCTCTTGTTCTCTTGCTGGGCACCACTGAGCAGAGCCTGGTCCATCTTGGATGAATGTTCTACATATCTTTTAAACCCTGTTATTTTTTTCAGTGAAATATCTAATGTATAGATATTCAAAAATCATAGCCAATATGCAGAAGCTCATAAACTGGGTGATTAAAATATGGAATCTGTTTTTTTAGCCAAATATGCAGGTAGGACATGAAGCCTCAGGGCTTTTGTACAGTGTGAAGGAGAAAGGAAAGTGCTGGACATAATACAAAGAGGTTTTGGTTTCTCATAAAGATGATGACAGGCACACTTGCGATATGACAAATGTGAGTGCCCGTGAAAGAACTTACACAGTTGGATAGGTCCAGACTTCGCTCTTGAGCAAATCATATATGACCCCCACCCCTGCCACTCTCCCCTCCAAAATAATGGCCCCCATTTTTGCAGAAAAACAGATTTTAGGATGGGAAAGATATTTTTGGAAGCAGAGAAAGCTACATTATTGAGGGGAAGGCAGGAGAAAGAAGTCATCGGTGGCTCTGTGAGAGATAGTGTGAACTCACAAGTCATGAAGAACCACCCTGTGAAGGTGGAGAGAGCAGGATTATAGCCATGACCTCAACTAGAGAAGACAGCCTCATCATAAGGATAACATCTACAGAATTTTCTCCCACATGCCATATGAGTGCTAAGAGCTAAGTAATAGTCATTGAGTTGCTCAATGCATCACTCCTTAGCATGTGTAGCATCAGTGTAGACTTTTCAGAGGGTGACTTCTGTTTGATATTGGTATTGGACAATATTTGTCACCAGTATAAAAAGCCATCACACAACTCAAATCAGCATAGACCAACCGAAATAGGTCAGTCAGCCTTCCCACAGGGGGCAAACTGGAAATTTGTGCCACAAAAATGTTAAATGGGTCTTCATGGCTGGGGGCAGAGCACATGAACAACTGCTTCCTGAGACAAGAAGGCAGGATGGCTTCAGGGAATTACAGATGCTGTGCCCTAATGCAAAGCCATCTGGTCAGGCTGATTGATTCAGTGAACCTGAGCCTGAAATCAGGTGCACCCATGACACCCAATGTAAAATCAGACAATATGGGTCTTCATGTATCTGTACCCACATTCCACACCAAACTCTACATTTTAATTTTTCTTCTTACAAATGCCCCCTTACTTTTGGCACATGTTCTAACTTAATCACTTTCTGTGCTGAACTGTTATGCTGGAAGACATCTTAACTGAGGAATCCTATTCAGTATGCCATTTAAGTCATTGTTTATTTAGAATATTTGCCTACAAAATTTAGGGGGAAAAGAAAGTATACCTGCAGCACTATTTATGCTTTATTTGATGCTTATTCAACTGAGTCACAGACATCTTTTTTCTCAATATTCTTTCCTCCTTTTTCTTCATGCATTTTCCTGTTCCTCCTTGCTCTTACTACTTTCCTCTTTCCATTCCTTTGAAATTTAGGTTATGTTTCTACCTTTTATATGATTGCTTATTTATTTACATCCACACATTTTTGTTTCCTCCATATTATTTTATAATGTTGTATTGTGAAGGTAATTTCCTGAATTTGTATGAAAAATCTATTCAGAGAAAGAAAGATAAAATTGAAGAAGCCATCAAGCACCTTCCAGGCATGTCTTTCCCTGGCATGATGAAATTATAAAGAACCTTCTTTCCTCAGTTTTGTTTTTTTTGTGAAATGGGTTGTTTGATGTTATTTACCCCCTCACCCCTCCATGACAGGGTAAATGGAAAAGTGTAAATTCATTACTGGCAAACATTGGTGTTGTTGAAACACAATATAAAGTTTCCTGTACTATAATACTCTGTTAAAAAAGCATTTGGTACATGATCAATATTCTTGTGTGTACTGGGGAGAGGGGTCTGGAGCACAGGGAGGGAGTTGAGCCTGGGGAAGGAGAAGGGATGTGTTTTCCCTAAATGTGTAAATATTTGCTTCTTTTGTTATTGTTTTTGTTTCCCCATACCCAAAAGAATAATTTTCTATTTATATTACATGGCAAGTTAATATTCCCAAGTAAAGTCTGTTTTGCCTGCGACAGTAGCCATTAAGAGATCTTCCTGTCTGTATCTCAACACAAGAGATTTCTCATTCTCATTTTTCCTCATGTTGTTTCTCATCCTAAGGAGGAGGGGAGGGGCAGTAAGCAACTATGTGGGACCATGGCTGCCAGCTGGGACCAACCCATCATATCATGCAATGAATGTTTTAACATTCCCAGAAATGTCACACAAAATGATGACATAACTGATTACTGAGCACCTGTATTTTCAGGTGTTTTGCCATGAAGAGTGATTTTTTCTTTTTGCTTATTTAATGTGTTTCTTAATGGCACATAATGCACTATTATCCAGAAAATTTAAATCTGTTCTGTATTTCTCAGCTAGTGCTCCTGTAGTTATGTTGTGTACATTTTTGAAAAGATGTTGTCTGGTTTCACAGGAACATTTAGAAGAAATAAAGAAGGATCTTATACTGATGAAATATTCAATGCTACTCAATACCTTTGCTTTGGTTGTCTGTATCTCAATTAGCATATTACATGGGAGAAGATTTAAGATACACTTTTGTGCAATAAGTAATTATAAATTATTAAAGTAGATGAGAGCACAATTCATACGGGTCACACAGAGCTGGGAGAAACAATTGCCAGCTTCTTGTGCGATATTCTTTTTTCATGGTGGTTATTAAGGTTTTCCTACCTTCCAAAGCTTCTGTCTCATAGTTCATTTCATATCAACAGTTCACCACCATTGATAATAAACAGGGGTGAACCTATGAATCCAAATCCTCTGGGCTTGAAGACCTTCAATTATTGAAAGATGGTACTAAAGGTCAAAACTGGCAATATTCAAGCATTTTATAAAATTATGTGTCCAACCTTTCCTTGATGTGAACTGGGAATTGTGGCTGAGAGCATATTTTACCAAATGACAATGAAATATACTGCCCTAGATTGCTTCAGCAGCTTTGAAATTCCAGGTCATAAGGGATATTGGTCTTTCATGGAGCACTAATACTAAATATTGCATGTGATCAACAGTCATTGCATTTTCATAGGAAACACAGAGAAGTTTTTACTATTTCCCTTTTCTAGAATGGATTTACAAACAGTTTTCAAATATTTCTTAAACTCGGATTTAAGAATATATAGGTGTTGCTACAGAGGTTAAGGCCAGGAGTGCCCTTGAAGTGAAAGCACAGCTAAGATATGAGTTTAAGAAGATTTCAACAGGCCTTTGTCTTCCCATACTGCCTCATATTTACTTGGTCTTTCACACAAGGGAATAAATGATGACTATTGTATTCAGATACAGGAAGATGTGATCCCTGTATGGTGACAAAAAGTGGATTGATCCAAGAAATTGACTATATTAATTGCCATAAGTTTTACCCCTGCATCTATGATATTCCTTAAGATTTTCTTATAACAATAACTCGTTTAAAAAGAAGAACAAATGTTTTCCATGGTCAACAATCATAAGGAAAAAGAAATGTCTTTTTCTTCCTGTGAAGTTTGTCTAGATTAGGAGTAAGAATAAAATAAACTTGCAATTGTCCATCAGACCTTTCTTCAGCTTCAGAGGAGGAATCAGAAATGTAGAATATCTCATTAAAATAGAAATGTCAAGCCTAACACGAGTTCTGAAGAACAGCAAAAGGTAAAGATCCCTCTTAAATACCGTGGCTCTGCTAGTTCATTAACTTGGGACTAGAGTTGTTAACTAAGTTGTCAACTGGTACTGAGAAGGAATTACACTGAAATAGCACTTTGATATACTCAGGGGTGCAAAGATTTAAATACCATCTTTTTGTACTTAATGAGAATTAGATATTGATCAAAATGTCTCAAAATGTCAGTAGAACATATGCTGTTGAGAATTTTTTCAGGACGCAAGTAAAGGGACCAATTAATCGTTCTTATACTATAGGAAGGACCTCTTTAGATGGTCTTTAAGGAGATATAAGAAAATGTGGTGAAAAAATCATTGAGGAATCATCAGTTGGATGATCCAAATTACAGGATTCTTCTGTGAGTTAGGAACCCATTCTCTGTTATTTAATTCATCGGCAATCAGTCTTTCTGTGTTTTAGTTCCTTATGTATACATAATGGCAACAATAGCAGAACTAATTAGATAAGGTATTTCTGGGCTATGAAGTTTTTGATTTAAACAGATTTTTTTCCCATTATTAATTTCAATGATGAACTAAATATTTTTATAAAAGAAAATTGCTAGATAAAAACTGGTTTGAGATATAGGAAAAATATTTTCTGCAGAAATTCATATAGTGGATACTATTGCCAGAAATCCATTTCATTATTATTTATCTACAATACTTGTCAACAGAGAGTTGAAAATTACCAAGTTTCTGATTTTGCTTTTCACTATCTCTTTTACAAAACCTTCCATGCAAGTTACAGTTGGGAAGCACTGTACTTACTGCCTTTTAGAATACAACATACAATAATATCTGAAACCAAATAAAAATAGTAAATGATTTTGTTTAAATAAAACAAAGGGAATTAACTTGGCAGTAGTTAAGCTATACTTTAAAACTTGTTTTCCTTTAAGCAAGGACAGGAAGTCATAATGTCAGTTATAACAAAATGAAAATTTTTAAGCAGTTCATTAAGAAGCCATCACAGCCTTTTGGTATTTTTGAAATATTTCTCTTGATTTTAATGAGCTTGAAACACTCTTTCATTGAGGAGAGAACATTTCCTTTAGATATGTGACATTAGAAGTTCTCTATTTTCATTAAAACATGCTTGGCTTGGTTTACCAATGCAGTTTTTGTTTGTTTGCCTGGATTGAAAGAACTTTAACTGTCTGTAGTGCCAAAAACTAGAAAAAGTTTGCTTATTCATGGTTTAAAGGAATATATGCATAGGATTAAAATTGTCTCACCATGACAGGAAGAAATCCATTAACAGTCAGAAGTGTGATAATTAAGGAGGAGACAAACATGGAACAATTGCAGTAACTAGAAGGGAAGGTTGTGGCCTTCTGGCTTTAGGAGGCGATCATTTAGCTCTCTCGCTTTGCACCTTAAAAGCAGTTCTAGGTGGCGAATACATGCTGACTTGTTTCAGAAAGTTGTCCAGTTGCTGCAAATATCTCCTGGCTCGATAGTCACTCAAGAATTGATGTTTTCACTGGAGATAAAGGGGTTTTGGGGGCTTGCTTCAAGTGATTTTCATGAGGGAGATTGGTGCAATCAGAAACTTAATCTCATGCTCCAGTTCTTGACCTGTGAAACAGGGGACATGAAAACCTAGTGAGAAGTTACTTTCAAGGAACCTCCGGAAAGGATAAATTTACAACAGTACTCTAGGAAATTTGAACAACACTATTTTGATCATGATTAGCCACTTTTGACTCAACTAGTGGGCTAAAATAAACAAGGGAATATTGGTAATTAGTAGGGATGCATTGGTGGGTTTTGGCAACATTTTTAAGCATAGAAATATGTAGTGCTTTTTAATGTTGAGAAGGAAAACCCCTATAATTATCTATGAATAATCCCATAAGCAAAGCTCCACCCTGATTAAAACAAAGGATGTGGAGAGACTGTTACAGTCTCTGTGTATGTCCACAGGGATGGCCCCTGCCTGGTAGATTCAACAATAGGCTTGGGCCACAGATAAGTGGATGAACTTCTAAGGTGCATTGCACAGTGCATTCTTTCTTCTTCACCTGAACAGCCCCCTACATCTCTTAAATTTTCATGTGCAATAAATTTTTTTAGCTCATAAAGCTCATGAACTTATCATGATTCATAATTCATGTTTCATAATTCATGTTTCATAATTCATTGTAGAAATAGTTGCCACTGACATTTAACACTTTGAAGTGTTTTCTCTTAAAGGTCACCTTTACAAATAAGTACTTTTTACTTGAGGGAAGCAGCTTAACAAAACAGGTTGGGTTTTTTTTCAGTTTGATAATTCTCATCATAATAGTTCAAACTCCAAAGAATTCTTAAAAGGAAAAGCAGCCTAGGTACACCAAGTGAGAAATGCTTGATATCAGTATTACCCGCATCTAAAATCTTCTCTGGGAGTTTCTGAAAGGTTATGAATGCAAAGCATAAAGACTGCTGATCTCCAAGAGTATGTTTTTATAATGCCAAATAAGAAAGTTTACATCTCAGTGTACAAGATTTGTGCCTCTCAGAATATACACCACTTTGAAATACATTTTCATAGTCTCTTCCTTCCACAAAGTCTAGAGAGACATACAACATGATATTAAGCAGGTTGAATACTACTTTTTTCCATATTGAGCAAAAAAACCTGTTAAAATTTAAGCAGAAATATGGATTTCTCTCATGTAAGATGAAAAAAAATTATTCTTTCTGAAGGCTGAAGAATGTAACACTAAACCCAAACTCTTGACTATGCACTGGAAGGAATTGAGTCATGTTCCCAAGAAATACGTTCTTGAGAGATCTTCTCAGAAAAAAACCAGCACAGTTCAAGAACAGGAAGGTCACTCCTTATTGCTTCCTTTGCTGTTACCTGTGCTAAATGCAGCAGTAGTGTATGCCTGTATCCCATGACTGCAATTCTCTGTCCTTCCAGCTCATGAGTGCTGTCGTGAGAGGCAAAGAAGGGAGTACTGTTGTGAGAGGAAATGAAGGGATATACAACTAAATGGGGAAAATTTGTCAGTGACTACCAAAAATCTGGAAACTACTGAGTTAACTAGAATACTGTGGTGTCCAGGGTCAGTGGATGTACTGATGACTGTAATAAGAATGATTTAGAGGGTAAAAAACTGCATCTAACTTTGTATCCAACACAGGTAAGCTTCATCCAGAAAAACAAAAATAATATTAAAAAAAGCAAAAAGCCAAAAAAAAAGCAAAACCAAAACTATTATATAATGAAACCCACAACACAGTAATATAATTACAATAAGAACTTGTACTTTTGTTGTTAGATATTTCTTAGGTGGGTCAGGTACTACCCAAAAATGTGATGGCAATTGCTCTGAGGTTGGTTGTCAATGAAAACCAAATTAGTTAAATAATTTGATCTGAAAATAAATTCTTTAGGACCTAATTTTTTCTAAAGTGACATTGAGAATTTTTTTACCCATTGTCTTTGCTGGTCACACTCAAAATTTTGAAGTCCTAACTCAAACCCCTTTTCTTTCTTTTTGAAATCATATGAATCAAGCTTTTTTTTCCCCCACCTAGGAGACTATCAAAACACCCATGAACTGGTGGCCTGTCTTCCTAATTTTTTTATTCTTCATGGATATTTATTCTTGCAGAGACAAAACCAAGAAAACCTTTTTTGATGTGGGATGCTGAATTCAGTTCACTAGTTTAGGGTTTGATTAATAATTTATATAATTTTGTAGAGCATCAAAAGGATTGATGGGTAGCATTGCACTTAAGTGTACCCTTAATCATGGCCATTAGGCCATTATTCCTTGCAGAGTTCACATCTCCTAGGAAATGAAATAACTCCCAAGATGGAAGTATTCACTTCAAATTTTTATTTAAAACTGTTGGATAAAAGGAAAGAGCTACACTAGCTTTTCCTACTGAGCTAATTTTTAATTTCCAGTTACTGTCACACAGATACATGTACAAACCCCAAGGAGCATTCTGGTTAACTTGAAAGTAGAGATATTATCTTTCCATTTTCTCTGAAAAGTTTGTAGAACTTTGTTGGCTTCACCTGAGCTGAATTTTTGTCATTGTATGAATAAGGGGGAAAAATGCAATAATTTCATATTATTCCTAGTTCCTGAAAGTTAATATATCAGTGTCTTTCATGAATTAGATTTTCAACAGTGCAAGCCAACACTTACTGATATCGCAGTTTTGATCATTTCTCAATATGTTTTTCAAGGACAGTTCCTCAAGCTTGTTTTGCCTGTGCCTTATGAAGCACTGCAAGCCACTGTTACCTCTTCATGTCTTATCTGTTTACAGCAGAGAGTATAATGTTGCAGTATACTGGCAATAACAGTGCTGAAAATTGTGGAAAATGCATTTTTTAGATGCTATAAGAGATATGTGGACAAATCTGCTTTAATTATAATTACCTGATTAATAAATATAAGTTAAGACCTAGATGCCCTTTACCTTCTTTTCTATTTAATACAGAGAAGGGCTTCAAACCTTGTGAGGTATCAAATCACTCTATATGATGAAATCCTTACCGTTGGGTTTATTTGATAAATAAATCTAGAACAAAGAAAACGAAGCCTTAGATGGAGTCCTATGCCCAGGTAAAGACCCATGACCTTCAGTGGCTGTGCATAAAGTTTCAGCAGTGAAATAAGTAGCATTCCGTTCTGAAAAACAGTAGTCTTGTACTTTTCCTTGGTATTTTAACTATTGCTCTACCCCTAATACACAAAGTACTGATTTCTTGGGCATATTTCTATAAGCTTTCAAAACAGAAATAACATTCTGGTCAAGCAGCAAAACCAAGTGGGGCAAGGGTAAGATATAATTCTCATTCTTTTTTTCCCTGCTGAGATCTTTGGATTGCTAGCAAAACAAGCAAGCAATACATTTCACTGTCAATCACCTGAAAAAGAAATTACTTTTCCTTACATCTTTTCATGATCTTTCAGTATGTATGCCCAGCTGCTTGTCTTTATTATGTGTTTGTTCAAAATATGCTGAACTATTATTTGAAACAGCTTTGGTAGGAGCACAAAGGGCATAAAAGCAGCATCTTGATGAATTTTTATTTTGCACTGTTTGCTATTCATGTAGAACAATAGAAAAACAGTGTGGAAAGTTTTGAAATTCAGGGATGATAAAGAAACTTTCAAAAAAATCCTTTTTCAGGCCCTCTTGATTTATGAGCCTGGGTTTGTGCCAAGAACAATAACTAACTGAGATGTTTCAAACACTTAATCACCTGTCTTTCTAGTATGGCTGTAGCACCACAAGGCAGAGTAGCCTTTGATACCAGTAAGGACTTATAGTAAGACAGTGGATGACCTACTCAACTCTGCAGGGAATTTAACCTCTGAAATATTATAACCAGATGTTATACTATACTATATTATAACTATATACTATATACTANTTGATACCAGTAAGGACTTATAGTAAGACAGTGGATGACCTACTCAACTCTGCAGGGAATTTAACCTCTGAAATAGTATAACCAGACGTCAAAACATAGGTCTTCCATGAAGCTTATAAAGTTCTGCCTTTTTTTTTCTTTAAATGGTCGTTATTGCTTTCAGTGCATGTGCTATCTTCTAGTCCCAGAAAAAAACTGCTGAATTTCATTTATCTTTTCAGTTTGTAGATGTTTTTTTAAAAATATGTCAGCTTAAAAGAACTAACAAAAATAATTGTGGATAGAATACATTTGAATTTAAAAAACCCCACAACAACATGCTGGAGGGATTGGTTGTCTATTTACTCTTTCTGGTCCTCTGGAACAAAATATTTGATTCTGAAAATTAATCTACTTACTCTTAACACTTTTTAGTCCACATTGATTTGAATTAATGCAAAACACAATAAGTTGAAAAAATGACTTTAAGAATTCTGAAATCTGTTTCCATTTTTTCAATTAATAAATTAAAGTTTAAAGAGTTTTAAAAACATATTTTAATTTAATGCTTTTAATGATTTATATTTATCTTGAAGGCAAAATCCATTCTAGATTCTTAGAAACAAGAAGAGTATATGCTATTTCCTAAATTGGTAGAAAAGGTCTAATCCAAATTTCTGAACCAGAAATCAAAATATCTTAGAAAACCTGAATAGGAAAACTCAAGATATAGTTTAAAAGAAAGGTTTTTATCCTGTGTCAGGACAGCCTTTTTTCATTATGAAACATTGGAACAATCTTGTGAAACATTTGAGATAATAGATTAACATTCTTATTCCCATTAATCTTCATAGTTTTGCTAATTTTTCCAAAAATACTCTTAGTTTTGTCACAGCAGTGCTAAAGGTTTAAAGCATCCTACATGCTTCTACGAACATTCTTAAAAGAGCACAGCTTCTGTTTTAACAGAAGTTAACAGTGTCTCACTCAATTTCTATGACAGTGCCTTACATTTATCTTTCATTTTATATACTTGAAAGCTGGGAAAAAAGTACAAATTGATTTTAAAAGGGGAGATCATTCCAAAGAAACATGTTACCTAAAAAAATACAGTAAATTTTCTGTAGAAAAGGACATGGAGTAGCTCAAATTTACCCAAGCTTAATTTCCCATGAGACCTCATGTGAAATTATTAAATCAAATTGAGGACAATGTGATACAGTTTTAGAAGGGTGGGATGGATAGGGCAGATTTATAAACTGACTAAAATGGTTTCACTGCAAGACAGAGAATAATAATTATACTGAAAGGTGAACAAGATGGAGAGCTTTATAAGTGGAGTATCACAGACTGCTCCTTAACTGTATTTAATATTTTCATTAAAAATTTGGCACACAAGCTGAGAAAAGAATTTAGCAAATGACAAAAATGTATTAAAGTAATTCAGCAAGAAGAGAATAAAATTCATAAAGTAGAAGTCATAGAGACCAATAACGCAATTTTTTCATGTACAGTGCTGTGTTCTTTTTCTGAAAGTGACAGGAGGAAAGAGATATGGTTACATGTCACAGATTGTGGGATTTCTTTGTACCTTTTCTAGTAAACTGATGACAAGCAAGACTGGTTATACTGATTGTTAGATGGTGCCAGTGCAGACACATTGGTTCTATCTTTCCATATTTTCCATATAATACTGTATAAATGTTCCAAATCACTCAGAGCCAGTTTGGGCATCTTTATGTCTTTCTCTCATGCAAAATAATTTCAGCTGAGGAGGATGTGATTGCAGTTTACATATGGGATTGCAGTTCATCTAGCAGATAACAAAATTGCATCATTGGCACAAGAAGAAACGGACCAGTTTTACTGTTAAAAAAATGGACCTGAAATTGGAAGACAAAAGATATTTTTTTTAATAAGCATGTCTAGGACAAGCAATTGAATAGTTAGAATAGACTGATCCTGACATTTATGATCAGATGATGAGCTCAGTGAAATAATAGAAAATTTCTAGCAATCTATTTTTCTATTTCATTGGATCTGTAATTTCCATGAGACAATATGATATCATTTGAATCAGATTACAATAAGTACTGTAGAAATGTAAAATAACTCGGGGATGAGAACTTTATGGTTTTATAGGTTGAGCCGCCTGAGTACAAACAGAAGGTGAAGAATAATTTCTGTGATGTGCTAGCTATTCCCACCTACAAAGCTGCAGAAATGTTGCTTTTAAGTCATTGACCGGATTTCAGTTTTGTTATAGTTTTTGAGCTTTTTACTCTGTGGAAAGATTTATTTTTCCATTACTTTTAAATGGAACATTTTTATAATCTTATGATAAAAATATGATATAAAAATAGTAAACACTAACAAAGTAATAGAAATTTTCCACTAAAACTTTGAAAAAATTAGGAGAAAGAAATCTAGCATGAGTGGATTTGGAAAATAAAAATCAGACATTTCTTTGGAAAACTAATTACTCAAGAGAAAAAAAATCACATGACATGAACAGGACTCTGGAATTATAAGACTGGAAATGACTAGAAGACACAGAATCACTTTAAATGGAACAACATGTTTTATATTTTCTTAGATGTGCAAATCGTAAAATAAATTAGAATTTCCCTGCTTTGTGGAAAGGAGAAAAGGTCAACATCATGCTACAGGACAAAGTCACTTTCTTTCCTTTTATCCATCCACTGTAACCAAGAAGTTACACATTATGAAATAAAATTTCAGTTAGGTCCTGGTAAGATCGAGAGTAGTTCAAAAGTCTCTGCCATGCTCATTTCTGCAAGCTGATGGGTAAAACATGCAGTTAACTAAGCCTGTCATTAAGACTGACTTTTATTGTTAAAAAAGTGGTTTATAATGTGTTAGCTAAGGTGCCTTGCACTTTACCACAAACTTGAAAGGCATGATATAATAGCAGTTCTAATGATACTCTTTACAAATCATGACTAATCTAAATTGAGGTAGCCTCTGGAGTGAGCTCTCTTCCACTTATGTCAGGATTAGAATATAAGAATATGTACACAAAAATACATGAACTAGTTTATATGCTGTAAACTCCAACTTATTTTGGTCTTTCAGTAACTTGTTTACTCATACACACTACTGTTTGCCATATATTATGTCCTTCCACAAGTTAATAAAAATTCCATCAGAATGAAACATTATTTGGAAAACATTTATTCAGATGTATTTTTCTGCCATCTTTGTTAATATTATTGAAGCACTAAAAGTTTATATAAAATGGGGACTCCAGGATTTTTATTAGGGAACATTCAGACATCAGCGTTTTACTTTGTAATGAGGGCTTATTAGACAATGTTACTCACAGATTCATAGAATCGTAGAATGGGAAGGAACATCTTTCACCAGATCAGGCTGCTCAGAGCTCCTTCCAACCTGACCTCGAACATTTTCAGGGCAGAGGCACCCACAACTCTGGGCAACATCTTCCAGTGTCTCATCACCCTCACTGTCAAAAATGTCTTCCTAATGTCCAATCTAAATCTACCCTTTTTCAATTTAAAGCTGTTGCCACTTTTTTATTACTACAGACCCTGTTTAATAGTCCCCAGCTTTCTTATAAGCCTCCTTTAAGTATTGAACAGTCACAACAAGGTCTCTCCAGAGCTTTCTCTTCTCCCAGCTAAATGGCCCCAAGTTTCTCAATCTGTCTTCACAGAAGTGCTCCTGCCCTCTGATTGTCTTTGTGGCCTCGTCTGGACATAGACAAACAGGTCCATGATTCAGCACTTCAGGTGGGCTCTCACAAGAGCAGATAGAGGGGGGGAATCACCTCCCTTGACCTGCTGACAACACCTCTTTTTATGCAGCCCAGGATGTGGTTTACTTTCTGAACTTCAAGTGCAAATTACTAGCTCATGTCCAATTCTCTGTCCACCAATATCCTTGAGTCCTTCTCCCCTGGGCTGCTCTCAGCCCATTCATCCTTCAGTCTTTGTGGATGTGGGGGATTGCAGGACATTATGCTCGGCCTTACTGAATTTCATGAGGTTTGCATGAGCCCACTCCTCAAATCTGTCAAGGTGCCTTGCGGTGGCATCCCTTTCCTCCAGCAAACCAGCTGCAACACTCAGCTTGGTGTCATCTGCAGACTGGCTGAGTGTGTACTCAATCCCACTGCCCACTGCTGAAGATACAAAGTACTGTTGGTCCCATTATGGGCCCTTAAAGGACACCACTCCTTACTGGTTTCCACTTAGACATTGAACCATTGACTATCAATCTTTGGAGGCAGCTAGCTGGAGAATTCCTTACATATTAAAGAGTCTGCCCTTCAAATCTGTATCTTTTCAATTTAGATACAAGAATATAGTGTGGGACCATGTCAAAGGCCTTGCAGGAATCTATGTAAATGACATCTGCAGCTCTTCCCTTGTTCATTAATGCAGTTGCTCCATTGTGGAAGACCACTAGGTTAGTCAGGCATGGATTCCTCTTGGTGAAGCCATGTTTCCTGTCTCTAGCCACCTCCCTCTCTCTCATATGTTTGGACATATCTTCCAGGAGGACATGCTCCATGGTCTTACAGGCAGACAGCTGAGGCTGACTGCATGAAGCTGATTGATCATACATAAAATGTAATGCCTAGACTGTATGGAATATGGCAGCTGTCATTGCCACAAGATTTATTAACTTTTTTTGGCAAGCTATGTGCAGAATTAGGCTATTTGTGTGATTGTATGTTTGATTTGGATATAAATCCTTCTTTCCTGCCCTTTTGATGTGAAAACTGATTCTTAAGCACAATCCTATAATTCAAATGGGATGTGTGTAAAATATATCAGGAACAGATCATGGAACGTGATATGAAACATGCAACTAATCTGAACAACTAATCTGAACCTCATGAAGGGTTCTTTAGACACCCACTGAAACCACTGTTTAATGTATCTGAATAAATGGTTTACATGTAGGAGTTCTCCAATTTATTCATGGGCAATAGTTTCAATGCCAGTAAAATTAGATTAGGAATAAAAATGCCTTTATAGTCTAATTATATAACTGAATGTTATTGCTCATACTATAGACAAGCAATCACAAAGCCCTTGCAAGAGAAATTAAGAATTATGTATTTTTCAGATGAACAGATTACAAAGTTGCTACTGCTTGCTATCAAGAATAAATTCAACTTCATATTCTCACAATAAAAGGAAGAATCAAAGAAAATGTACCTTTATGAACCTTGTCTCTTGGCAGTAGTTCCATGTTAATGAGTTTATTAGCTAAGGTGCCTTTAGCATTTTGGAGTTGTACCACAGTTTTAACAAACTCAGAGCAGTAAGTGCCCAGAGATTTTATCAAGTGCAAAGAAATTTTCAATAGTTGTAATCTTAATAACTTTAGTCATTTTGTGGGAGTGAAGACAAGGGTGAAAAATACGATCAGAAATTGTTATTTATACGGTTACTTGATAAATTATATAGGAGAAAAGCTTAGTTACAAAAAAGGAAGAAATATTTGGCATCTAATAAAAATGTTCTCTTTGAAATCCTTCACTTTATTATATTAGCATATGGGATATGCACAAAGTCTGATAATTTTAAATAAATGTGACAGATAAAATGTACTCAATTGACTGTTTACTAAACGAACTTAAGAGTAGAAACAACTGTAAAATATAGGGCTACTGGCTGCAGCTGTTTCATAGAAAAGAAATCAATTTCATTCTAACACTTGTGGCAAAGAAATTAACTCTATGATTCTAATTTAATTTGTCAATGCCATTATTCATTGAGAAAGACAAGCTCAGTAGAAACATCAAGAGAGGGAGAACATATTAGATAAAAGACTGTTTCAAAGAGCTGTTCCAGATAAACGTATTTGTCAGTGGTGATACAATTCATATGTGTGCTCAGCTTCTTCAGGTTCTAGAAATTTCAAGATGGATGGTGTCATGTGCATTTGGTAGGCACAGATGGCCTGGCATAACTTGTATTAATTTCATGACATAAAAAGAGCATTGCTTGCAAAATTAATCCAAACAAGTCCATGTCTGGGAATACTGGGACTTCATAGAACTGGTATTCTAGGGGAAGATGTTTTCATAGCTATGCCTGTGAATTCATGCTAATGAGAGGCTGGATTTCCACCAGGGTGAGGAACAGTCAGTGCTTTTGAGATGAGAAAAACAGATACCCCGTGAATAAAAAAGCCCAAGCAAAACAATAAAGAAACAAACCAACAACCAAGTGACAAATACCCTGCAACCTGGAATCACTAAAAAGTGGCAGGTGTGGAGCAATGCAATCTGCATGGCAAAATTGAGTTAATCACATTCTGTTAGAAGACTTTTGGGCAGTTAAGGAATTGTCATTCTTCATCAGTCAAAGGAGTATTCAGTGGAAATTCTACAGTTTGAGGATTTGGGTGAGGTGAAGATCAGAGGCACTGATTTTTAATATAGAACAATGGGCACGTATGAGCACCTGTTCCACTGTGTCCTTAGGCAATTAGCATTTGAAATGGCAACTTTAAAATGAGGTGAGTGTGAGGAGAATTAAATTTGTTCAAGAGAGAAAAAATTTCTACAGGACTAAGTTGCTTGTTAAAAAAAAAAAAAAATCAAATTTTGGTAACATCAAGAAGACACTGACAGTGAGAGCCCTTTTTGGTCCCAAAGAAGGATTACCTAGATCTACAGTTTGTTCTTAAATGGAGCTGACTTGGTTGGGTCTGTGAGAGGTGCAACCTGCTTGCAAACAAAACAGGGAGGTAATTCAGCATTTTCTGCAGGAGAAGCTTTTGCTGTTTATTCAGTTGATGGCTCAAGAATGGATTATGGGGACTGAGTAACATCTATATAGGGCTAAATCATGTGTTTGCAAATCAGCAACTGATTGTCTTCATAAGGCAAAAAGTAGTTAAAGGATGGTATGGTCTCTTCAACTGTTTTGACTGTGCTCTTGAAAGTTTACCAGAGGTATGTTAGCTGGCTCTGTATAATGAAAATAGTTACCCAAATTGTTGGGAGTCACTAATTATGCTTCTATGTAGAATTTCTGAAGTGGCTTTAAATTACTTTGTCAAAAGACATAAACAGCATTATTCAAAGTTAGCCTTGGGGAGAGGAAACAGAGAGAACATAGTAATTTGGGGAGGATATAACCTGAAATTAAAATTTCTGTTGAACACTTTGGAGGCTCAGAGGACTTGCTATAAGACTGAAATTTTGTGTTCTTGATGGAGTCAAATTGCAAATTTTTCTTATTGTACTATAAAAAGGGGAAAAAAACCCCAAACCACAACCAAAGTCAACCTTCCTACATATTCCGATTTTTGGAGGAACATAGTGAAAATTGAAGGTGTGTTTGAAAGAGACTTGTTTTATTTTTAATTTTTAAATTTGATTGACTGATATACATTATAGGCATTTCTTTTGTTATGCGCGGTAATTCAAAAATCCCATTTTGCTACAGAGAGGGGACATTGGAGTGAACAAGTGGATTTTGTGTGTATGTGTGTGGTGAATTCTATGCTGTCTTTGAACATGTAGTTTTCCTGTTCATTGTTTCTAAATTTTAAAGTTTAAAATTTAGGGAGTTCAGCTCATTTTTAAAAATATTCGTAACATTTACATAGATTTAGTAAAAAAACACAAATATGTCTGAAGAAAAGGGTTTTCTGCTATTTCTTGTACGATCATAATGGTGTCTCTACATACACTGTTTTCCATAGACGAGTAACATTTTACTGAACTTTGGTTTTAGGTATTACAGTAAAATAAGTATCTCTTGTAAGTTGACTTGGTGAGCAAAAAGTCTTATTCATGTGTATGGACCCTGACCACTAAGAGATTGTTCTGGTATGACAATCCAGCATAGCAGGTTATTTCAATTCTTATGCATAGAGCAATCATAAATAATTTCTGTACTGGTGAAAATATCAGTTACATCAGTCGGTTTATGCAATATCTAATCAAAAGCTGATGAAAGATGAAAATCAATTACTCAGGATGTGAGGGATGTGAGCACTGTATAATGTGAACCTCTTTTAGCATGTGTGTTTTATCTCACATTGTTGCATGTTCTATGGGTTTTGCTGGAAGATTTAAGGTGTCACCGTGAACCTGCACAGCAGCCAGAGGATCTAGTTTGATTTCTAGGCCTCTGCTAACTCATTCTAGAAAGCAATATGTCACTCGGGCACCTCTTTCAGTGGTACCAAAGGGTACTACTGAGGTGAAAATGTTTCCCAATTATTTACATGTTCGATTCCAGTACTGACACAATGGGAAAGGAGCTGTCGTTTACATCTCTTTTTCTGCTTTATTTAGCATTCTGGTTCTGCTTTTGGCACAGGCTTTTCAATTAGACAGAGATGCATAGGCATAAGAAAATATTCCAACTCCTTTCACATTGGTAGTTGCTCCTGTAGATCGGAAAAAAAATCTAAGAAAAGATGGAGACCTCCCCTAAAAAAATATAGTTGGGAAGCTGAAATATTCGTTGCAAAATGATGCAAAAGTGGGTGAAGAATTGTTTCGTCTGTTCTCCCTACTTTGTCTAGTTCCACATGCAGTGTTGTACTTGGAGCAGTTATCACAGCAAGGGATGTCATATACAGTCCATGTCAGCTCCATCTCTCTTGAAGTTCTTCTTCAACACTTTAATTTTGAATTCCTTCATGTCTATACTACTAGAACTGGTCCCCTTTATATACTGTGTCTGTGGTTTCATTGAACTCCTTTTGTTGTGGGAAGAGTTTTGTACAACCACTTGCATAGCTCTAATTTTTTTCTAGCACCCAAGTGCAATCTAATCTTTGACTTTCTTTTGGTGGCTGGTTTAACACGACAGTCACTTTGCACACAGGTGTGGAGTGCTGTGATTGATTCAGTGTTTCTACTTTGTTCTGTGTGTAACACAGTTGACTCCAACTTTCTTCTCTCACCTGACAAGCTGTCACAAAACCACTCAGAACTCTTCTTCCCTTCTCCATAATTTGCGATTGTTATGATCGCGATATTTTTCTTATGTTCATATGTAACTTTTGTTCAACCTGACTGCTGTGGCAGGGAGCTTAATTTGTTCTAAGAATTGTGCTCTGTCTGCTGCATAAATATTTTAAGTCAGCATTTTTCCCAGATTTTCCGAAAGATTGCTCCATTTGTTAGAGAATGCATATATAGTGTATGGGTGACAAGGATATGCAACTGTAATTCCTTAATATAACTAGATAACTTAATGATATGACAACAAACAATAAAACAAATTCAGATTAAGCAGAGCTCGTCTTGAAAATTATATAATAAATTTGCTACAATCACAAAAATGTTGACTGTGAAAATAAAATTTTGCTCAATGCTGACATTTAATGTGTTTCTACAGACATCATTATCTTAGTGTAATGGTAAATAATGGAAAGAGTTTTTTGGTTTGGAAAAAAATTACAGTTGCTCATACATCTCCAAATCTTTCTGATGAGCTTGGTAATTAGTTGTTTCCAGGAATAAAACCTTGGGCTGGCTTTTAGTAGCCCACTGACAATACATATACACATCTCTGTTTGTATTGGGGTCATAAAATAACAGCAAGAAAAAAGAGAATGCAACATTTAAATAGTCATTAGAGATGGCTATTCTCAATATGCAAAAGGCAGCAGCTTTCATAACATCAGCATAAGCAATCTGAGACCAACTTCTCACTGAAATGTTAACTGCTTCTCAAGGGAAAAAAAGAGCATGTGGTTTTGTGGATTTTGCTTAATGTTCCCAGAGACTGAGCACATTGCTGATGAATTTAAATAGACAGGAGAGTAAACCACGATATTTTTGCTTCCTCTGCTCTCATGAAACATGCAATTATACTATTATATCTAAAGATGGTTGCAGCTGTACTTATGGGAAGATAAATCAATGTTATCCAGGTGTGTTTTGAATGACAGTGAAGATTCTGCATATTTACTTCTCCCAGTAAAACAGATTTTAATTAATTCCTCTAGCTGTCAACTGCTTTATCCATGTAAGTAGTAACTTATATGCAATAGCTAGCTGGGACAATGGCTTGAATGCCTGAAAGTACTGGCAAAGGAGAAAAGTAAGAAATCTAACAACAAAGAGAAAGTTCTGGTTTAAGCACTCTTAATGGCTAATTTTGTCATATCTCAAGTATGTTTTATCCAAGAAACTTCTGCTGGTACTGAAATATAATTTAGTCGCTGAACAGTCTTCAATCAGTTAAAGTTAATGTTTGGTCAATTCAAAATGCCTGTACATTGCCTGAGCTTTGAAAATGTATGTACAAGGAAATATTTTCTAAAAGTCTGATGAAAACTCTTTGAACAGAATACGACGTGTTGGAAAAAATTAGCAGAACAGATACTTTTACTTCAGGTCTTTTACTGGCTTTCCTTGGATTACTTAGAAATTATCTAGTTTTAAAATGGTTAATATGCTTATTTCTGAATAAGTAGACTTCATGAGGTTCTGAACTTTCTTTTGACTTCCTAAAAGCTTACTTAAAACCCTTCTAGTATTTCAAACTTTGTAGCATTAGTGTCTGCAGCAGTAACCAAAGATAAAATCTGTGCAATGTAATTGAAAAACTTGGTCTAAGTTACATGTATCTGGAGTCCAATCTTCAGTATACTCTTTTGACAGATATTTCAGTTTGAAGGCAACTTTAAATTCTACAGTGAAGGCAGAGCTTGATTAACTCTGATGGGTTGAGAACTGCTGGAAAGGAGAGAACAGCCATAGTGCTAAGAGTAATCTCCAGATCAACCCAACAGCCCTTTGAATCCAAGTATTCTGCAAGTAAAGAAAGGAAAATATCAACTTACATTAGAACACAGTTTTGCCAAGCAACATAGACAAAATATATGCAGAGTTTTTCTTTCTACTATTGTGAAGGGAAGACAGTGAGTTTTAAAAAAAAAGTCATTGTAGAGCAAAAAAAGTGCCAGGAGTAGGGGAAGACAAAAAAGGCAAGATGAGAGCAAACAAGGGGTCAGAGAGAAATCAGATACACAAGAAAAACCTACTGCTCTCTGCCAATCCCTCATTTTGTTATTGCTGGAACAGTTTTTTTGGCTTCCCTTTACAGTTTCTCTTCCAAACCTGGAAGGTTTAAGGAAAAAGAAAAACTTGAAATACCTTCAATGGTGTGAGTGAAGGAGCTGTCAAGGAAGTTCCTCTCAAATCAGACACAAAGGCTGAAATTATGTTCTTGGCTTTGATTTTGGACCTGTGCATTCCTGAAAGACTTTCCGTCAATGCTCTTTTAGGGAAGACGAGTTTGACAACGTTAGTGTCTAGGAATATCATACCACTGAAGTAGGAATGTTCTATTGGTTTGGCACAGTGTACTATCAAAGACTGATGAAGAATATTTATTTATTTATTTATTTATTTACACTGGATTTATTTAATGTTTTTACTAGATGATGTAGCAAGAGCATAGTAACATACGCAGTAAATGAGACAGTAACATGTACAGTAAAGTGGATGATTGCAGAGGAAAAACTCGTTTTCCTTCAATGAAACAAAAATGCTTTCCTTTGAAGTTAAACCCCACTTTTCAAAGCCTTCTAAACACTCAAGTATTTAAAATAGAAAAAGTTATCATCAGAAAGTTTGACAGTGGGATTTAAACTGGTTTGAGGGACTGGTAGAGGAACAAAACATCGTGTAAAATATATAGCTGCCTAGCAGTATTTAAAAGCTGTTTTGTAGTAGAAAAAGACATTGTATTTTCCCAGGAGCATTTGTTTAGGAAATTAATAAAACCACCAATTTTATTTCACAACTTGACTCTGAGCACATGTGCATCAAGAACAAAACTGAAGCGAATCACCTCAGAAAGCAGCTCAAGGGACTGTGTTTGCATGTACAGGTGTGGTTTTTTTAAAGGTAAAACATGATTCTGCACATGAAGGATAAACTACCTCAGTTTATCCAAGATTTCTGACACTTTTTTTCATAGAGCAGTTTGTTTAGTTTCATTGGATACTTTTTTTTTTCTCCCAAAAGAAGAGTCTTCTAGGTAAAACTTTAATTTCAAACTATTCTTAGACTAGCTGTGTGGTGAGTATGGTATAATCTGTAAACAAGGACACACAGTGCCTCCAAGCTGGCCACAACAGGATGCTTCTGCCACTTGTCCACTCTTGAGCTTTCTCCATTTGCAACCCAGACAGCAGTTGGGATCCCCTAGTCACTAAGAGTTACAAATAAGTAATAAATAAACTGAAAACTTCACAAATCACGCTATTGTTTTATGTAATAATGAGTTTAGCTGCTTCAGAGAAGAAAATGACAGAAGTGTAGATAGAAAATGCATTTATTTCTAGACGAAGAAGAAAATCAAAGTTTTTAAAGGATCTACAAGTTTGTGTTGAGGGATTGAAACATTAGCAAGAAGGCCTGCAATTTTTGAATGGCTTTAAAAATTAAATAGGTCTTTTTTCTGCCTTAATTTGGGGAAGAAGTACGGACAATTTTCCTCTCTTAAGCTGCCATATAAATTGTTGCTACTTTTACCAGCATACTTTTCAACTGCATGTGGGTGTTCTTATAAGGATTTAAACACAGGAAACGAAATTTTGAACAACTCTTCTCTCTTCCCCTGCAGCTATTTAAATATTATGAAGCCTGAGAGTTGGATTAGAAAATATCTAATTACTCTACTTCTTTAACCTTTGATTTTAATCTGTGCAGATTTTCAACAATTTTTTTCAAATTGGAGATGAGATGGTAATTTTGAATATTGTCATAATGTTCATAAGAGTCCAGTTCAATTTGTGTGTCCTTAAATACCGTAAAGTAGGTACGTGAATAGCTTTATAAGTTGTATTTAGATAAATTGCTGTTATGGTTCTGGCCCATCCCTGCTGCCTCCTGGGCACCTTGTTCCCCCTTCCAGTCTCCCAGCACCTCCCGCTGAAGTTTGAGTGAAAAATCATCTTTCTTTAAAAATTATTTAGATGAATTAAGCTTATATAATGCTCATATAACCTTTATTGATTAAGTAAAATTTGCTATCTTCTGTGGCATTACATTTCTGGTCACAGAGCTATGAGGTTCTGCAGCCTCGGTTATGGTACCTAAAACATATATGCTATCAATCCTTTTGACTTTGTAGCATTTAAATTGCATAAGATGTTACTAATTTTCTTGATATTTTGCATGTACTGTATGATTGCACACTTGTTTTCTATGAGGTAGATAACATTTATATTGACAAGTACATGATATCTTCCATAGGGTCTGACTTAATTTAATTTCTTTTAATATAAACTTCATGCAATGAGTATTCTAAGCCACATTATTATCTTGAAGGTGAGCTAACCATTAAAAACTTACATGAAATACAATGGATGCAAGTGACTCCTGAAGGGGTTTTTTTATCATTCCATGTTGGGATATGAGGAACCTGGTACAGAATAAGGGGATGCTGATGGCAATAGCTGCTTTTCAGTTAGGCAGAGGTGTTGACAATATGAACGTAATTTCATGAGAGACAGGTAGTATTCTTTATTTCTATTCATTGAAACCTGTCTGAGGAAGAAACCTGGCACTACAGCTACTAAATAAAATCAATGACATTTAGGCCATGAAAGTTTATCGTCTGTTTGAAGGTTATGTTTAGAAATAATATGAATATTAGTGACTAATCTATGCATTAAACAAGGAAGGAATGTGGCACTTCAGGTGCATGAAAAAAAAAGTTACAGAAGTGTCTATTACTCCCATAATTAATGCAACGTCATCATTTGTCATCCTTAAAAAATTTGAGAGGCCATCGAACTTGTCCTATGCCATAGGAACTGGATATGCAAGACCTTGTGTAAGAGTAATTTTTATGTTATAATCATTACATATAAAATCATTAATTATCTAAGCAGTTTCTGTCATGTTTATATGTGTTTTTATACCATCTCAACAGATACTAGAATGTATTCCTAAGGGAAACCATATTAACATTATTTGTGTGGGATGTCTTATTTTTGTTTGTTTACTGTCGGTCCTGGAGGTCGTAACTTTCTTAGTTTTTTGCATCCTATACGCCATGTGAATGTGGAACAACCAGTTTAGCTTTGCTTCCACACACCATTAGTCTAAACAGACACATGGTTTAAGGGCAGGAACAGAAAACAATGTGGATGTGCTCACTTTCCAGCTTTTTCAAGATTTCTTTACAGTCCTGCTTTTTATGAACTGCTCAAGTCTGTGTGACAACCTACAGTATACAGAGACTACTGTGGAAGAACGTACCAGGAACCAGGTATTCCTAAGCACATTTTTGCACCTCTACAATCCTGTCAGCTTTTCACCTTTGCAAACTCAGTTCAACTATAGCAATCTAAATTAAAAACTGAGTTGACAGCAGGTTATAAAAGGATGTTTAATTAAAATTCTGCTTCTTCATCATCTCAGATTTGGATACAGTGATTTAGTTTTCTGTTTTCTCAAAGGGACCTAAGGGCTTGCCTGCTCATTTTTTTTAACTGAGAGAAATCTCAGATGTTTCAGGTCTAGGCATCATTCCTGACATTCATAACTAAGACCTTACCTAGCACAAAGATCACTTGTAGAATCCAGTGCTGTTGCTGCAAAAACACCTGTCCTCTCCTTGCAGCAGCTCTGACCTTAACTAAAATTAAACACTACTGAAAAATACAGGCCTACTTTTCTCTAGATTATTAGAGTTGAAGGCTGGCCTTTGAGCCAAAACTGTTCTTTTCAATGTTTCCTGCTGAATCTTTTCTTAAACAATGTTCTACTTTGGTAAATAATATCTTAATGAAGGTTTTTTTTGTTTTCCTCTAATTCCGGAGAAAACCACCTGCATTTCATATGCTACATTGGTCTGTACTGGAACTGAACCAGAGATTCCTAAAGCAAATATTAAATAATTTTTGGCCCCTATTACTTCTCAGTATTCTCCAGGACTTTTTGAAGAATTCTCTTGCAGAAAAAGAACATGCCTTATAAGTCCTGCAGCCTCCTCTTTTACAAGCATCAACTTTTCTCACTTATAATATAGAATATTTATAAAACTTCATTTTACTGAGTGTCGTGGTTTAAGCTGGCTAAGCGCCAAGTCCCATGAAATCTGTTTTTTTTTCTATGGGGAAATAAGATTATATTGAGGAAAACTGGAAAACTGCAAGGCAAAACAGGCACGCGCTTGAGCAATTACAATATAAAGAAAGTTTATTACTAACAGAATTAAAGGTAAAAAATAATAATAAGAAATTAAAGCTAAACTCCCCTCTCTTCCTGCACCCCCCTCCTTTTACCCAACTCGCACAAAGGATAACAAAACGTGGGATTTGGTCAGTGTCGCAGTTCTTAAAAGTTTCTCCAATATTTAAGGAAAGAGTTTTTTCTGCTTCACGTGGTTTCCAACCTGCCATCAGCAACAGTCCCGCCCAAAATCTGCTGCAGTGAAAAATATCTCTTCCATGAAAATCTCACAACCTATTTATACTGCAGTCATGGGCCCATAGACATAGGGTTTTAGTCTTTTTAAGGATGAGTTATTCTGACCTGAAAACAAAGGCCCTCTTCTTCAAAAATCTCTAGAAGCTTTTCACTGTTTCTATATAGCCTGGCATTGGCACTTCTCATATCTTCACAAGCCACACGTGAATTCCTCATCTCCCCACATACTTCAAATGGATGAAAAAGAGACATACAGTTTGTGATATTACAGTTTTTACCACAGCCTGCAGGAAGCATTTTTAAGCTATGTGCAAAAAAAAAGCCTCCACCTCTTTTTCCCCACCACCAATTTTACCTTTGTCCCATATGACCTACTTTCTCTTTCTTTCCTGACCTTGGAGCCACCATGTTCTTCTCCTCATGTGACTTGCTTTACTTTTCTTTCTCACTGACTTGGGAGAAAAGGTGTCCTCATCTGCCGTGGCGTGGGGCGATGCTGAGTTGCCGCATCCTTCTGGAAGGGTCCCCAGCCAGGGGAAGCTGCTTCGTGCAGAGGGGCCACACAAAGGCGCAGCCACACACACACCCGGTGGTGCGGGGCACATGCACATACACGCTTCTGGGGTCAGGTGACAGCAGGCAATGAAGGAGGCAGGAAGGGTCTATGCAGAATCCAGCAACAGGGTTTATTATAGGGTCCAGGTGAGGAAGGAGGGCACCAGTGCTGAAGGATCCAGAGACAGAAGACAAGATGGAGGGCCGGGTACAGGGTTTATATATGGAAGAGAAGGGGCGGGCAGAGCATCAGGGCCAATGGGTTGAGAGCCAGGGGGCAGAGCAAGAGTGTGAGGGCCAATAGAGAGAAAGGGAAGGAGGGGCTAAGGGGCAGGAGCAAATGGGGGGTACAATCAAAAAGAAATTTCTAGATGGGATACATACATGGAATAAAGGGGTGGAGAACAGGGGACCAATCTCAAACTGGGGAAAACCATACATTAAAATGTTTAAGGCAAGGCCTCCTGGGAACTCGCCCTAACCTAGGGGGATGTTTATGGCTTAGAGCCATCCCACCAGAGAACCTTCTTTGCTGGCCCATTCTTAGCATCCTTATGGGATACAACGCTCATTGGCTACACACGATATTCCTTTTGACTCGTCACGAGTTGTGCCAGCTGGGGGAGGGGGCTCTGCCAGCTCCCGCCAGCTCCACGTGGACGGGAAGGGGAGTCCTGCTGGACCCCAGAAGCCGCACCAGGTGGTTTTAGCTGTGCGATAGTCCATGGCTGTTTTTAGCTGCCTGCGTCTCTGGGGTGGTTTCCCTGCAGCGACCTGGGGTCCGAGCTGCAGCGCCAGGGGAGGGGAGGGGGAAAGGGGAGGGAAAAGGGCCCAGAGCCCCGGAGGCCACCCCCCACCTCCTGGCAGGCGAGTCGGAACAAAAAGGGAACTTCCCTGCACTTGTGCTGGCTTTCAATATGCAAAATCACGAGAAACATCATTGGTCTAAAAGCTTGTCCATCAACCCACTACACTGAGTTAGTTATGGAGATTTGAGTAGGGGGAAAAGTACTATTTATATAGTTGGTTTTTTGCAATTTGCAAACATGAGCTAATACAGCTTGTTTTACATGGGCAGTCTTTCAAGTTTTTGTTGTACTTGGTTTGCCATCTGTACTTGTTCACACTCCAGTGTGTTCTGCCTCTAATTAGGCCATGGATAACAGAGAGAGACTCGGAAAAAGTGAGGGGAGAAAATGAATGGCGGGTGGAATATGATGCTCATCTTAAAATTCACAAGAATTTTTTTAAAAGTAATTTGGGATTATCATGAACATGCACTAAAAATCTGTACTTGTATGTTACCTCAGAAACGCACTTGGCCCCATTCTATATTCCTGTCCTAATATTAGACATCAAACAGGCTAAATTCCACACCTCTTTGCAACTTTGATAGTTGGAGTGGCAGTCCATTGTGTAAATCAGTTTAAAATTTGGCCTTATGTTTGTGCCATATGTTTTCAGAAGTTTTGCTGGCTTAAGATCACGAAAAACCAAAGCTCTACTTATTTGGATAGCACTTGTCTGTGTGAATCTGATGGCTTTTGCTTGTTTTTTTAAAAGATTTGTAATTCTTGAAGTATAAACATATTTTCCCTCTCTATGTGTGTGTGTATGTATATGTATACACACATGTATCTATAACATGCATAACTTTATTTATGTGTATGTGTACACCAACTACAAACACACAGAACAAAGATATTGGCAGCAAACAATCGTCATTTGAGCAACTGAATATTCAAAGAATCCCTTTCAACACTGACTAATGACTGATGAATGGTTAAAAATGCTGTATGTTGTTATGAAGTAATTCTTCACCTCCTAGTTCCATTCTCCTTAGTTTCAGAAGCAGAGCTTGTATACATTTGCTGTTAAGCCCCATGTTGATCTATGTAAACGCTGACCTATGAATCTTCCTGCTCTTAAGAACAGTATTTTATAGTTTAGGTGGACTGTAGTTTCATTAATTTACTAAAGCACTTCCTCATAAAGAATTTTTTTCTTCCATGTGGAGGTGTGGTATCTTTTAGAAAAGTTTACTCTGTCAGTGAAAACAGTATGACATTCATAGCAATGAATGAAAATAGAAATTAGATTAAGTAAAAATAAATGTTTCACCTATGGACCTTTATTTTTTGCATCCCTGCATATTCATTGTTTCTTTCATTTAAAGAAAGAAAAAAAGGTTTTTCCTAGTCTGACTGATCTGAGATGTTAATGGTTACTTAGAGGATGTGAGTTCAGGCAGTGTGTAGCACTAATTGTAAACAGAACACAATTTTGGTTATTACAATTTATTTTGATGCTGCTTTCAGCAAACATTATTTGCTCAGCCATCTCTTGCTCCACAAGATTTCCTACTGAAAGATAAATTGCTTTCCCATAACTGATTCATTTACTCGTTTCTTGATTTGCATTCCATGGAGAAACTAAATGACCTGTCTTTCTATTTTTAATGGAGCCAGTACACTTTGCTACCTAGAGTAAATAAAATCAGAGCCCTGTAGTACTGACACTGATAAACTATGCTATTTTTAAAATCTGATTCTTCACTGTAAATTAAAGTACCACTATTTCTGCAATATTTTATTTACTAAAGTTGTATAAAAGCACTGTCTGAGCAGTTGAACTGTTAATGATCACTAAATGTATGGTAATGAATTTACTCAGAAGGCAAAGAGACATCCACTTTTCTGAGCTTTTAGAGATCTTCCATTAGATTAACTGAAATCTTTAGGAACTGGCTTTCCTTGATCCTTACATGTTGCTCCTACTAAGTATTTCCTATGAAATATATTTTTTAATTTGCATTCAAATAAGTGTGAAATAGATTCTGAGGTTTCAATGTAATTTGTTTTCAAACCTTATTAAGAGCTGCAGTACTTAGCAAAGGCTATGAATATGTAAAATCTTGTACTTTCTACTTTGAGCTTAAGAAGGTTTGGAGCTATTATTCAAAAGCAGAGTGCATATTTTGATCATATTTTTCTAGCTGTTGGTGACATACAGAAATTTTTCTACCTTGTGAAGAAAATTATGTTGACCTTTTTATCCAGCACATATAAATTTTCCTTTTAACTTGAATATATGATTTAAAAATAGAAAGTTTTTAAAATATAAACTGGTTGTTTCTTCACGTAGAATGATTGCTTTCCTTTTACGCTGTGGTATATTTCTTGGACTTTTCTTCCTCCTTTACCTGTCCATAGACTGCTTTATACCAAACCTTGTCTGTTTGCTACTTGAAGTTTTACACTGGTTATAGCCTGCTGAACATCATTAGTTTTTCTGGAATTTACTTCCAAATGCTGTGGATATCTAACTCAGATAAAGATCTGTGTAAAGTGCTTTAAAAGATCATATGAAGATATGTATACCTTGATCCTCCAAATGTTTACATCCTAATGACATCAAAACAGGAGCTGAAACTGCTGAATAAGGAATTGATCAGTTTCATCATTGAACATGACAAATTGAACTGGTTTACTAGTGATAATCTCAGTTCTTACTCTGTTGATAAGACCTGGCTGAAGGAATGAAAGATTAGACTAGATTTGTCAGAGGAAGTAGACACATACTTCACTCTTTAAGAGAAATCAAAATGCTTTACAAATTCAGGGTAATTTAATCAGAATGTAACTCTGAGGGAAGCAAAAATGTTCTGATAACTTTGAACAATTTTTTAATGCTTTTTAAATGAAACTGACGTTTTTAAATGGGTTCATTTCATGTTACTGCAAAACATTTAAAACTATGCTGAAATGTCTGAAAAGATATATTAGAGATGTACCCAGCTTTTCAGTGGAGGTGGGGAGAAATGGAGGTAGTTCTTATTCTGTTTGTAATTCACTAAGGATTTGTTTGAAACTAAGCATGATATGTGAGAAGGAAAAAACAGCATCTTTTATAACCTGATTTTTCTGTTCTTTAAAAATTTGATAAGAAAGTAAAGCTGATTTCTTGTAGTCTCTATTTTTTCTGAATGTTAGTTTAAAAAACCTAAAAATCATTATATATGTATATGACAAAATAACTTTTCCTTTATTATTAAAAAGTAAACTAATTTGTTAGCTCTAAAGTTTATGCTGTTGCTTCTATTGTTGTAGAACTTCTACAGTGTTTCTAATTGGTGTTTCATTATTTCACTAAAGCTGAAACATTTTGAGGACAGATCCCTAAACAGTACTATTTGGTTGAGTTTTGAGTGTGGAGGCTTTACTTACTTGCAAATTAGCACATTGTCTCCTGTGTTTCCTTTCCATGTATGTAAGTTGATATTAGCATATTAATTTTTAAAATATTTTTCATAGTATTTCATATTGACTGTTTTACACATAGTCTGATGAGCTTTAGGACATTAAAGTCTACAAATTAGGCCCATGTTTGCTGTCTGGGAGGAGGGGAGATGAAGGAATAAGAAATGGCCTAATTTCATCTTTGTGAAACTTCAAAGGAAGTTGATCGCAAAACAGAGATTAGTATTTCCTTAGTGCAGGGCTGTTCAGAAAACCTCTTTAAATCATGTAGCTGCTTAGTAACTTAATTTTAAACATCTATTTAAAACCTTTCAAAAATAATCCAAGGCTAGTCACTATTTCCTATTAACTCTGTTGATCCTTTACACATTAAATTAATATACTATTACTGTAAAACTTTCCCTTTTGAGGGAGGAAAAAGTACTTGTATGTTTTCTAATGCAGATTGTTTTTAAAAATGGAAAAATTTATTAAACAAAAATTAAATTACTTTATGGGGATGCTTATACAACACTGAAAATTACATAAATTATGGCAGTGATATGTAATATTGTACCTAGATATAAACGTAGGACATTGAATTTTCTTTCCTACTAGTGTCTGATACAGGTATAAAAGTCAAGGGTTTTTTCCTGGCAATTTTTCATAGTCAAGGAAGCAATTCTGATCTATCTTTTCTGAGTACCTCGTTTGTTTGATGTGTGTACGGTGAAACTTTTAATAGCTATTTAAGATTTATTTTTCAGAAAGAGAGTAAAACAATCCAAAATAATATATAATGCATATACAAAAATGTCATTAAAAATTATTTCGAGAGAAGATCAGAAAAAAAATAAGATACAGAAAAATGAGTGTATGTAGACAACAACATAGTAATTCTTACATTTTTTCAAATTTTTGAAATTAATACCTGCAGTTACATATAAAATCATTGTAATACAAATGGCAAAGGAGTATAACAAAAAACCAAGAACTTCTCACACATAAACAGCTTGTCTAGTGAACAACTTCAGGATAGGCAAGCCATTTTAATTCTACCCTTTGACTTCCATCAATAATCATTGAGAAATTACATATAATACAGCTTTCAGATTTTTATTATCCAGTGTTTCTTCTGACATCTTGTTTCAGAAATACAGCACAGAATTCTTGTGCAAATTGCATAAAGCAGTTAGAAATAGATTCTTGTGTTGCAAACCATGAGCAAAAAAAGCCTGACAGTTTTGTGGCCATTCAAGCATGTCTGTGTCACTGCTTTGATATTCTAGCTTAGTCTTGTTACGTAGTTATATAGGAATTAATTTCATGCAAATAAAAATCTAAACACCACCAAAATCATCAGCACCTATGGATGGGGGAGTTTATGCTCACTGGAAAAAATGATAACATGCATTTGAAGATAGCTGGGTTTACATTCCAAGGCAAAAATATTAGAAAATCTGCCACCTTGGACATATTCAAAAGCTGCCAGGACATGGTCCTGGGCAATTGGCTCTAGGCGGAAGGAAACCTTTTTGGAGTCTCTTGCATTTTCTTCTGTTACATACATTTGAAAAACAGGACAGAAATTATGGAAAATTTGGGGGGTTTTGTCTTCTGTATTTGTCATCCAGTTGTGTTGTTCAGACTTTGAAAGCCTTTGTCTTCAGCCTCTCTCCACGTCCCTGGATCTTGGAGTGGAAATGATCAGCTGGGCAAAGGAAATTCAACACAACACTTTTTTATTCTGCAGCTTTAAGGAAACTAATTTCAGTATGCTCATGGAAGGAGGCTGAAGTTTCTCCAAAGGATTAAATTTGCTAATTTTCATTTTATTGCTCTGTATTCCTTTCTTACTTTGTCTGTTTATCTTGAAGGTCTGATCCATAGAACTCTTATATATCCTGTCAGAATCAGTTTATTGCATTTCAGATATGCATTCTGCTTGAAACTACAATGCATATGCCTTTACTGTAAAGACAGAAATAAATGTTTAAAGCTGCTACTGCAATCAATTAAGTAAAGACAGTTGTGTGGTGAAAACTTCAAATCATCTTTCAGTCTTATCAAACATATGAAGACATGATTATTTCTTGGTATACTCAGTGCCCATATCTTTAATTCCTTTAAAAACAAATTGAAAACATTTAAACACCTGAATATATTTAAAACAAAAATCTTTGGACCTTTTAGAATTTTAATGATGCAATGAAGACCTAAATGTGTAAATAACTTCAACAGAAAAATATGTCAACCCCTTGGGGTTTGCTTTATATAAGAATTTACCATTTGGTTCCTGCAGCAAACCCGCAGTATGAGCATAACTTCCCATGAGTGGTGGTGTTTTCCTTTGAGAACTTGCTTTGAGTGAGGGGATAACTCTAGTTCTTTTTCCACATCAGGCAAGTGCACTTCTGTGATAGACTCTTCTCATGCATTTACCTCAGCTTTAGTAGTTTTTTTAGGACTTCTCACCAAAGCCAAAAGGAAAGTCAAGCAGCTCAGGGTCTTAAGGTTACTGTTCTAGTCTGGGATGACTGTTCCTTTCAGCTGTGCTTAAGTCAAAAGCACAACCAAACCAGATAATCCCTGTTCAGCCAAAATGATCCCTGAAAATAAAACTGAATTACAGGTCAGGTTCCTGCTGAATGTTGGAGTGTCCATAGCTGCAGACCTCTGCCTGTGACTAGCAGCAAAGAGAGAGAAAAGCAGACATCATTAGCGTGGCTGATTAGGTAATTCAATGTTGATTTCAGCTTAAACATTAAGTGTGATTGTGATGATGATATGATGCCCATCACTGTATTAGGGATTTCATTCTGCATGAGATAGACTGTGAAAATCAATATTTTATTAGTGCAAGAATGTGTGTCTGATGGGAAGTTTTCTCCTGCTAATGAAAGAAAAGAGGGGCATATGCAACCACATAAAAAAGCAGACTATAAAAATTCCTTGGCATCTTACATTTGAGTAATAGAAAGTCATAAATTATTCACTTTTGTAGTAAATGAATGCAATTACTCTGTATTTCTTAATTTTCTGCAGAAAAAAAAATCAAGTACTTGTTTCTCTAATACTAAGTACTACATCAGTCATGTAAAGCTTTGCTATTTGAAGTATGATACATTCCTACTTTTTCCTGTTATTCATACTCATATCTTTAACATCTAGACTTACAAAAAATGTTTTGTGCATTATAAACTATATAAACACGAATCATTTTCCCTCACTTTTTATATTAATCTTCTGTAATTATGAAAATAAGTGAACATGGCTTCTCAATCATAATTATTTTTCTCTTTAATGTTCAAACTGTAACTCAATTTATATAGATTAGTTTTTCATCACTTTCCATTTACACTGAATGTTTGATGTGTATGTTTTTTAGATGAGTACTTGCTTTTATCTTCAACAAAAACCCATAAGACTCTACAGCAACTGAGCAGAACCATACAATGTGGAATAAATTATGTAATAAAAGACTAGCTGCCTGAGACATGAGCTTCCTGTCTTAAAAAGGATGCTTTGCTTATTAAATGTCTATAATGATGACCTGATCTGTTCAAATATTTTCAACCACAGAGGTTTCTGGGAAAACAAATCTTGTGAAAATGCTCACTTTTGCTGTGGTGTCACGTCCTTTGAAAATATTGGCAGTGCTATGGGGATTACCTCTGAGAGCACATGCAGGGCAGTGAAAGTTCTTTCTCCACACCTTGTCAGTTTTAGTCTTTGGGATACTAATAGAAGTATCAAACTGCATATTGACAGTTTCAGTCTGGTATTTATTATGTATACCTATCTCTACATATCCAGGTGTGGACCCTGTGGGAAAGATTAACTCAATGGTATCATTATAGGTACTTGTAAATCCACTGGGTTAATCTCTTCTTAGCTTCTAGGCATAGCCTGTGATTTCTACATAACTAATCTTTTCCACAGTTCACCTTGTCACTCTTTACAATTCATGAGAGTAAATTTCATCCCTTATAGCTTTTTCAGTGTGATTGAATTTTTTATTCTTATGTAGACCATGAATTGATATCAAAACTATGCATAAGATAAGCAGAAAAATAAATAATCTTTTTCTCTAAGAGCCTGTCTATCAAAACACAATGGCATATCAGTTTTATCACAGTGAAACTGAATCTTCTGCATTTGGAGAATTTTAAGGCAAAGGATGCTTGAAGAGTATAATTGTACATTGCTCTGTAAATGTCAATAAACTACTGAAAGTATTGTAAGTCCCATTATGTCTTTTTATTATTTTAGAATTTAAAAAATTTCTGGAAACTTTTGAGGAGTAATTGTGTACAGGGAGAAAACACAGTAGTTGCTGAAAGTGTCAAGCAATGTATCCACCTACTCTGTATTTTTTATTTTTATTTTGACAGAAATTACATTACATGATAAAGTATGATACAAAATTGTAAGCAATATATAATGTCTTATGTTAAAATGATGGTGTAGAGATATGCTGATTAGAGAGACATCAATTATTTATTTCATATTGTTTTTTGAATCTTTGAAATATGACCTTAAAGCCTAGACATGGAATAGGTTAGTGGTAAGATTAGCAAAGCATTTTGCGCTTGTTAGGCTTCTTTAGATAAAACAAGTTTATTTTTAAAATCTTTAATCAGAATTCTTGTAATTCCTTTTCTGTCATGCCTGATGTACTAATTTCCAGGAACCTAGAATAAAAACTTTCTCTTCCGACTCATATACAAGAGTCAATCATTTTATCTTTGAGAAAGACTTAGTTTTGATTGATTAAACTTTTTTAAAAGCCAAGCAAACTCAAGCAGACTTAAATTACATCATGTTTAATGGACTAGGCAAGCCATAGTAATACTCAGGATCTTTGCATTGTTGACTGTAGTTCATAGTATAAACTTGCTTTTGTCTGTTGCTGCCTCCTTCTTTTTTTCCCATACACAAACAGCAACAGAGAAGGAAAGGGCTTTTTTTTCTAGTAACACCTAAAATCTTGAAGTAATGTTAAATTACATAAACATACAATTAGAAAATAACTCTTACAAGACAGTCTTCGAAGAGATGACTTGAACAAAGACTCAAAATAACTCAAAATACAACTTGACTTTATTCTATGAGATTGTGAAAGTTACATGCTAATTAGGTTTTCGTATTGTCAAGAGATACAAGGGACTGTCTGTTCTCAAGTTTTGTATGTTTTAATGTTATTTTGGATAAACAAGAACTATCTTATCCAAGATACTGAAAATATTCAGCAATTTAATTTAAGGCTGTACGAGGTTGCTATAGCCTTATAAAAATTAAAATATATTCAAATATATTATATCTGGACTTCATTGTTTCTTTATGGACAAAAAATATTAGCCTTTATTTTTGAAAGTATGTAAAAAAAAAGCATTTCTTTGGAAGTTTGTTCCTTCTCTGCAGAAAGAAAATTTCGACTTAACTGTCTTGCAGGTATAAAGCCTTTTTTCACAGATTAAAATTCAAATTCTCTTGTTTCTGTATCCGTAAATGTTGAAATATTAGTTCAGCAAGTAAATGTTATGTTTGGCTAAACCTTCAATTCATTATCTCAAGAGAATCCTGAGTGAATTTCCAAACCAAAAAAACCAACCAAACCAGACATCCCCCCCCAAAAAAACCCAAACAACAAACCATAAGAAATCCCCCCTATATAAGTAAGGGAAACAAAAATTGTATCACTTCAACACCTTTTAAAGAAATTTCAGCCCTCTTCCTTGGGCTGAAAAAAGTGCCAACCAGTCTGTTTCCATATTCTGCCATTTTCATGGAGATATTACAATAGATCAAAATCAATGTTACAGCTAGAAAGGCTCAGAAGGTGATGTATACCATCTAATTTTACATGCACTGCTGAAAACAAAATTAATAATGTTGGAGCACATCTACTGTAATCGAAGACTGAAAGAAAAATACAATAACTTCAGAATAGAATTTTTGTTGAAAGTAGTGGTAATAAACATTGTGAACTTTCACAGTTTGGGATTTTCTGTGCAATACTTAGTGCATGCTAACTTTTCTATTTCAATTAAAATGCAGCTAATTATGCATGAAGATAAAATACTGCAGTTGTCTAAACAAAACAGAAGAGTTTATTTTACTTAAGTTGCTGTTGTTTCAGGACATGTCTTTCTTCTCGTTTAGATTGTGAAAATTCTTTTATCATTGGTTTATATATTTAGCTAGTGGTCCCTTCCTGTAGCAGAAAAAGTTTAGTAGACCTTTTAGTCAAGTAATATTTCCTCATAGTAGAATTCTTCCGAGTGGGGTCATTGTCATAAATTGTTTTCTCTGTTCACTTGCTGATATTTTCATCGATATGGCAACTTCTTCCTCGGCTGTTCTTTTCCTGGCTTGCTGCTTAGTGACAGAAGGGCAAACGGACAGCACTTCAGCTTTGGTATCTGCTAAACAAAACAGCTGAGTCTCCAAATGACTGCTAAGGCTCTAAATATTGCAATTTAACAGTCTAGGGTAAGCCCACTCTCAAAATATCCATTTTAGAGCAGCAGCAATAAAACTGAATCTGTATTTCTCAGCCAATTGCCATGTCATGTGAAGCCTGGTAGAAACCTGGTGCTACCAGAGCAAAAACACAGCAGAGGAGACTGAACTTGTTGCTCTGGTCTTTAGGTTGATGGTAGAGACATCATACCAGGTATATCTAGAGAACTTAATCTGTTACTGCAGATTCTCTATCTGTTTTTTCCAAATGTTTTTTCCAAATTCTGTGATAAGTAATGAAGAAAAGTTTTACGATACGAGGAACTTATTTTTACATCAATACAGATTAAACCACTATTTGTCTAGGAAAAGATTTGTGAAGGCTTTTAGTTTGTTTCATAACACAGTGTTTTTAATTATTAATTAAAAGTTATTGCATCAATTACATAAACCTGACTATATTTGTTTTTTCAGTTTGTTTATTGAGTATGACTTAGCCTTGAAATACCAGAAAAGTATTCTTGAATACCCAGAAAAAAAATAAAATTTCACCAATTCAAATATAATTTCCAATCTCCTTAAATAGCAATAAGGCTAATTTTTGCATACATCACTGTGTCTTAGACCTCATCTTTGTTTGCCATGTAATCCAAATATCCTAACAATGAGTTTTGTTCTGTTTTCATGAGAATGTGTTAGCCAATGGAGAGATAAAATATGTATCAAGTCTCCCTTTATAAAAACATTTTATTTAATTAGAACACTTCATTGATTGGGAACCTCTTTACAAATCATAGGGTAGCTAAGTTTAAAATTTTTATTATTCAGATCTTCGCACAGCGTGGCCCTTTCAGTTTGAACTTTCATTAGATCCTGTGTTTGTGTCAAAATATGTGTACAATGACTAAATAGGGGTCAGAGAGAAGATGTGTAACCTTAAGTCACTAAGATGAAGCGTTAAATTATTATTTTAGTTTATACTATGATCATTTTCCCATTTCTTATTGTCAGAAGCCAGAACTGACGCCTCATAGGAAGCAGTCACAGTAAAAATAGTGTTTAACAGTTCAGTCCAGTAGTTAATAAACATGCACATTAATTTTAGTTTTGTATTATTCTTTGGAAACTACACTACATTTTAAAAGTTCCAAGCCAACCATCTTTACAGTGAATCAATAACTCTTTCTCTGCTGGGAAAAATAAATGCACTGTGCCTGTTTTTATCAGTGTAATTGTGATCAATATCTTTATTCAAGTGTGTTTTGCTGGTGGAAATGTATTTAAATTTGTGAATATAAACCCTTCCTTCAGCATGCTCGTGAAATGCCAATTGATTCTGGAGAGGGAAACACATGGGTATACATAACAGTATAATTGACCTATAATGTAGATATGTATCTCCAGCACTAAGTAGTATGGTTGTTATTCGTGCCAATGTTCGATGCGTGAATATTCTCTCAGTGCAGCATTGAGGGAGCAGTTGATTTAGCTCGATATGTTTACATTTTTGAAAGATGTGTGTGGAAGTTATAGCAATATAATTAATTCCCAAACTGTTTTTCAAGCTCTGAATCTTCATTACCTGCTATAATAAGGCCACTTTATAAATTATGAACACCAGAAACTGTAAAGGCTAAAGAAAACTCTAGGTGAGCTATTAAGGTCTGTCTTCGTAAGCCGATGCTTACAAGTCCTCTTTCACATTACCTTGGTTTCAGCAGGTACTGGTAGTAACTCAGCTTATCCCTTCTGAAACATCCCCTTAAATAATCCTTGCTAAAATATGCTCCAGCTAAAATTTTGTATTCACACAGAGAGCATGGAAAGCTGTTTTGCAACACACATCCATGAAATCATGGAAGACTTTCAATGGTCTTGTAGTCCTAGTAAGTTATAAATCTGCTTATTAATTATAAATGGCTAATTTCTATAAAACTCCAAGTATTCCTCAGCTTTCACTTGAAATCTGTTTGTTTATGTTGAAGGTATGTGTGGAGGGAATCATTGCTGATAGCTGTAAAATCTGCAAGTTTTTGAAGACCACTTTTTGTGTCCATTTTGTCCACCAACAAGAAACAAGCTACTGTGTATTTAATGATAAATTAAATTTTATAGCTTGAGTACAGAGCTGTGTCACAGAACTGCTTTTAGATTTCTTACTAGAATTGTAGAGTCATTCAGGTTGAAAAATATTCCTAAGATCAAGTCCAACCACTAACCCAGCACTGCCAAGGCCACCACTAAACCATGTCCCCAAGTGCCATATCTACACATCTTTTAAATGCCTCCAGGGATGGTGACTCCACCACTGCCATAAGAAATCTGTTCCAGGGCTTGACAACCCTCCCAGTGAAGACATTTTTCCTCATATCAAATCTAAATCTCCCCTGGCACAACATGACACCATTTCCTCTTTTTCTATCCCTTGTTAGACGGGAGAAGAGATCAACTGTCACCTGGCTACATCCTCTCTTCAGGGAATTGTAGAGAGCATTAAGGTTCTCCCTGAGTGTCCTTTTCTCCAGACTGAGCACTCCCAGCTCCCTTAGTGTAGGAAAGAGAGGGGGGAGTCTTTCTTCTCCTACCTTCTTCTTCTAGAAATACACTGTAATCCGGATCAAAAAATCGAGACAACACCTTGCTAAGTGCCTTGTTCTAATTGGATCTTTTAAAGTTTGACAAGTGAAAGTTTGCAGAGTGCCTTATTATATCTGGGTGTTCTAAAGCGTGCAAGTCAAAGTTGTTTGTTATTGAACCTCTTGGGAATTTTGTTGTTTCTGCCATCCACCACCCATAGTAAATCCTCTAAAAATCCGCTGAGTGGGCCGGGGCATTACACTCAGCTGCTCCTCATCAGACTTGTACTCCAGCCCCTTCCCCAGCTCTGCTGCCCTTCTCTGGACACACTCTAGCACATCAATGTTTTGCTTGGAGTGAAGGACCAAACTCTTTAGTAGAACTAAGATTTCTTTTTCCTTTGAATGCTTTGCAGAACTAAGAGTAATTGTGTGTCTTGTATGCCTCCAGGGAATGCCTCTACTTTTACCAGCGAGAGAGAGCACATGGCAAGCAAAGACTGTGATGAGTTAGACTTTTTTCTTTTTATATATGCATGTTCACTTGTGTGATCATTACAAATTTCAGATGGGGAAAAAAGTTCTCCTTTAAAGAAATATATTAAAGGTGTATTTTATATGTGCATATAGTTACTTGATCTGATTTGCTTTATAAAAACTTCCATTATTTTCAACCATCAAGGAGGTTTTATATGGTGGTTTTTATAGGATGATCCTCTGCAATTTCAGAATATGCTTACAGATTTGAATTACTTTTACCTGAAAAGCCGTAAATTTTTGGTTACCTTATTTTAAGTACTCTCAAAAATCCTCTGCTTTTATTGCTCAAAGAAATAAACAGATCTGTACTGGAAATTCTGTCCAAAGATGAGTTCTTGTCTTCCCTTCTAAAAATTTTTCCCCTTTCTGACTTATTATAATTTATGCTATCTTTCACATCATAACAATTCAATAATATATAATATATAAGTTTTATAGCAAATTCTCATCAAAATTCTCATTCTTAGTACATCAAATACTTTCTCATTTTTTTTCAAACATGAGTGGCGCTGGTTATTTCTTTCATTTTGGAAATTTTTCATTTCTTGAATTCATGCTGAAACTGTATTAGCTTTATTCCTGCACACTATGTTTTTTAAAACCCCATGTGTTACAGTCTGCATGTGTTCAGGCTTATGATAAATAGCCTATCACCAGTCATACTGGCAATACCTCTGCCCATAGGGGTTTTTTTTCTAATCACTTACATAAATTCTGAAGAAGATAGCTTCAGAGCTCATAGTTTGCCTCATCAGTTATCAGACATTAATTAAATGTCTTTTGGGGCTTATGTGTGAAAGATTTTAGTGTCAGAGTTTCTGTTTAGAAAATAAATCCCAGCCTCAGGGCATGAAATCAAGACTTACTTGATGATGACAAAGTATCAGTAGAAATTCATTTAGTTTGCACAGTTGTCAAGACAAAATCAGGAAATAGTTAACAATATGTTCATATCCAGTGGTTATTCCAGGGGTTTGGGTAGTTGGGGAGTGTGGATGAGGGGAGAATTGGAAGGGCTTTTTTGTTGTGGTTTGATTTGGATGACTTTGGGGTTTAGGGTTTGTGAGTGTGTTTGGTTTTATTTGGGCAGTGTGAATCAATAGAGTTGTGGTGAGATGCTTTTACATCTCTTAAGCAAGTTCTCATTGTATGACTCAGCATTTCTTCCATATGAACTTTGCTTTATGGCAGTGATCAACAAGTAGAGACTGTTGATGAATAACAAACTTTAGTCTATTTTTTTATTTACGTCTTAGTATAGATATATAGTTTATTTGTGTATACTTTGTTGTCTTTTCTTTATTGAACTATGCATTCAAATGTTCACGAATCCACCAGATCTTCCATTAACAGTGAAATCCTCAAGTTAATGAACTAGTTCTCCTCTGACAAAATAGTTCTTTCTCACCCTGTCTTTGTAATCAAACCCAGGTATTGAGAAAATGGAGGAGAGGTAATAAAGGAGGTCAATAGTGTGTTAAGAGTGTGGTGGGTTGACCTTGACTGGATGCCAGTTGGCCACCAAGCCACTCTATCTCTCTTCTCTTCATCAGGACATGGGGTGGAGAAAATAAGACGGAAAAAAAAGTTTGTTTGTCAAGAAAAGGGCAGTTTAACAAAGCAAAAGGAAGGACTGCGCATGAAAGCAAAGGAAAACAAAGGACTTATTCTCTGCTTCCCATCAACAGGCAATGTCTGGCCACTTCCTGGGAAACAGGGGTTCTGTATGTATAGTGATTGCTCTGGAAGACAAATGTCATAATAACAAATGCCACCCCTCCTCCTTTCATTTAGATTTTATGCCTGAGCAAATGTTGCATAGTGTGAGAAATTCCTTTGGTCAGTTTTGGGTCAGATGTCCCCCAGGATCTTTCCCACCCCCAGTTTAAGGGTTGAGGGGGAGTATGTTGGAGAGACACAGAAACCTAAAGAATAACTTGGATGAAAATATTACTTTTGTTTATATCTCATATTGCTCACATAATAGTGCAATTACACCGGGTTTATGGAATACAGTGATAATGTCTTTATTGTTTCAATGACCACTGAAGAAATTTCAGCCCCAGGAGACGAAATGGTAACCTGGAAGTTCACAGCCTCAAACCTTGTGACTCTCTTATGTTATTGTGGCAGAAAATACTAAACACCAATATTAATTTCAGGTTCTAGACATTTGTTCCTGAACAGGAACATCAGAAGTGTCCCTAGAAATAGTGTTGAAACAAAATTTTTATACACAGAAGATACTTATAACCATGAAGGCTGTCCTGAATATCCAAGCAGAAGAGATGCATTATTAAAACTAAATATGGCAGCCTAGTAGACACATTCTAATTTTTAATGCATTTCTTTACAGCTTGTCTTATTCATTCTAAATAAAGAAGCTTCCAGTGTCAACCAATCTGTCTGGTACAGACTGCATATTTTTGTATGTAAATACTTTTGTCTAGTATTCTGAATGTGGAGTGGCTTGAGTTGATAGCAATTATTGCAATGATTTTTCTTCTTGTATATGCCAGCTCCAGTATTTTTGCTTAGGTTTTGAGGCTGACAGCTTGAGACAAGGTGAAAACTGACTTGAGTTTTTATTGCTGCCCTTCAGAGGATCATATGCAAATGACAAATTGCCTGCAACCAGGTCGGTTACTCGCCCGTGATATTATTGTGAAAGTAGTGAATGATGAGGAAAAAACAGGTGCTGGAGAAGAAGCTGACCAGGGGTGGACATCTCCGAATTAATGAAGTTACCAAGGTTTCTGAATATTCAAATCGGCCCCAACCCCCCTCAAAGTAACAATGCCTAAAATATGTTTGAAAAATCTCTTGCTGATGGTAGAAGCTTGCTGGAATATGGCATTATAGACAAGTGACTCCAATATCCAGTAAGAAGTGTATGAGAAATAAAATGTTGTGCTATGTTTTGTGGGGAATAAAAAAAGAGGTTAAAGGCCCATTTTTCAGTAAGTACTATTTTAACCTGTTTGAAAGAAGTCAATGTCAATATTTGGGTGCAAAGAGATCCCGTTCATAAGGACCTGAACTGTGTTTTTTGGAGGAGGTGTTTGTGGATTGAAACTGATATTTAATTGTGGTAAGGTACATGTCTCCTGAAACAACCTTGAAGTTTTTATTTGTTTGGTGTATCCCCAGAATCTAATATAAAGCTACAAATTTCTGTTGTGACATTCAGACACCTAAGAGGTTTTGACCATAAATAAAAACCCCAAAACTCTGACAGAACAAAGAACATGAAGTAATGTGAGAATAAGGATTCATTTTGTGTTTTCCAAAAACTGGAATCTTTGGGGTTGGGGAAGTAAAAGGGAATTAAATAATTGGGGTTTTTCTAGACTTTTTGATTTTAAAGGTACTTCATTAGGATCATAAAAAGTTGTGGAATTATTGAAGATTAAAAAGGGATCTTTAGCTATATTTTCTTTAGGCATGAAAGATACAGGTTCAGATGCTTTCAATGGATTGAGAAAATACAGGAATGGATCCTACTATATCTCAGGTAACTTCTTAAAGCTCACAGGGCCTGGGGGTGGGAAGACACCATGCCATTTCCTCTGCCATCCCTTTTAGAAAATTTACACAGGAGGTACAAAATTTCTTTAAAGAAAATAAATATTGACATAGCTGTTCCTTTTGGAGAGATGTGGGAATTGGGGTGAGGGGAATTTTAAATGTTTTCTTTCTCTCAGTTTAGTTATAATTCACCATTTTGACACAATGATTTAGATAGTCTGTTCTAACCACAGCTGCAAATTAAAAAAAAAAAATTTCTTCAAGGAAAACATTGTCCAACTATATTGATTTTTAATTTTAAAAATTAAATTTAAAACCCCCAAACATAATCCCCGTGCACAGGAGTTGTTCCTCTCCACAAAATACAGTCACCACATAGTCTATTGTTGCAGCTGTCATGGACTGACCCCATTTCTCATGCCCCTTCAGGGCTTGGAGTAGAGGAGGTAAAGGAGTCAGGAATGAACAAGTAAAATTGAGTGTGGGAAGAGGAAGGGTGAAGAATGTTCTTTCTCACCAGCCAACTTTATTTTTAATTTACAACAAATTAAATTTCCCTGGGTCAAACCTGTTTTTCTTGAAATGGTTAATTGTTAAATGATCTCCCTGTCTATCTCACCCCACTGGCTTTTTCATCTTGTTTTCTCCCTCTGTTT
>VZTH01006781.1:0-19388 GCA_013397815.1 Aleadryas rufinucha | reverse complement strand
CCTCCTCCTCCTCCTCCACAGGAGGATGATGTCGTGTGAGTCTGATAAATGATCCCGCCACCTCCACCACTGCCGCCACCGCCGCCGCTGCCGCAGCCGCCACAGCCGCCTCCTCCTCCGTGGCAGGATGATCCCTGGCTCTGGTATCCCATAGATCCTCCTCCACCGCTGCTGTGNTGCATTGCCTAAGTGGAAAATGCTCCTTTAATTCACCATCAGAAAAGAGAACTATTTCCTCCCTCCTCCTCCTCCTCCACCTCCTCCGTGGCAGCAGCAGCCGCCGCCACCGCCGCCGTGGCACCCTCCGGACTGCTCAGACATCCCTTGGCCGTCGCCCTTCTGCTGGTGGGAACCCATGGTCTGTGTGATGGGAGTCCTGCAGGAGAAGGAAAAAACAGGCCTGAGCACTTCCAGAGGGAGGAAAAGTTGTGTTACTGGGCCACCCCATCCCCTTCCAACATGGAATTCTCTTCCCTTTCTGCTCCTTCCTCCACCTCTGGCTGACGCAAAAATTTTCAACCTGCGGAATAAATGAATTAAACTGAAAACCTGTGAAGTTTTCAGCTTATTCTTTCTAAAGAAGCTCCTTATCCAGATATAACTGTTCTTTTTTGTTATCTAGGACAACAATCATTGCTTAAAAATTCCTTCTTGCAGCAGGTGTGTCACTGCAAGAGGCACACGAGGCCGTGGTACCCCAGAATTACCCTCATCCAAATGTGGTTTGGGAATTTTGAAAGGGCTGCAGTGCTCAGGGATAGGGATTAATATCCCCTGGCTGCAGGAAAGAACCGGTTTGTCACTCGCATAACATTAACTTCATTGTACTTTGAAATTCTTCAATCCCGCTTTCAAATGAGCTCAGCATTTCATTTCTCCTTCAGAAGGAGAAGGAAGAGGGACAGCGTGTGGAAAAGTTGTCAGCGATGCAAAAGAAGGGGGGAGAAAAAAGCCCAAAACTTCAGCAGCTCCAGGGCAGCACTTGCAGGGTTTGATGTGTGTCTGTCTCCGAGAGATGCTCTGAAGTTTGAACACTTAATCCCTAATGTCCTTGTCTGCAGGCAGCAGGAATTGATGTTCCTGTGAAAGGGAAGGGACAGCTCTGAAAGGAAAAGATCAGCAGGATCAGGTGTCCAAACGCCTGAGGAGAAAACAAGAAGTAAAGTGCTCAAAAGAAACCCCTTTCCCATTTAGATAAAAGGCTGGAAAATGAGGGTAGAGCCCCACTTTGTATTTCTATTCCTTTTTTTCCTGACTCTTTGCTGAGTACCTGCAAACCCTCTTTTTCCTGCCCTTTCCCTCAAGGTTTATTTTCCAAGAATATTCAGGAGTTGTGTGTGTGTGGTGGGACCACGTGGTGCTGGGCCCAGAGAAATCCAAGGGGCTCCGAACCCCAAATTTTCCATGCCCCAGCTCTCTCCTTTTCCTGTGTGGTTACATAATCCCTGAATTGGTAGGAAAAAGAAAATAGCTGCAAATAAAGAGGAATTTTCGGACCGTGAGACCCAAAAGCCGCGTTCAATCCCACATTTCCATTTTAGCATTCCGAGCCTAATCAGCCAAATTAATTTTCATCAATAGCGCGAAATCTCTTACCGTGTCCCACGGCACGAAGCAGTGGAAAGGAGTCAACGGGAGTGAGGGAACGGGGTATGGGAGAACTTTTATATAGGATCTGGTCCTCCTCTTGGAAAGAAACAATGATTGATTTATTTACAGCCAAACCCAGCCCCAGCTGCCCACTTACTTCGCATAATCTCGGGCTTGTCATTGCCGAGATCGCTATCGCCCTTCCTTCCACCACCTCTTTTGTTGTTGGCGGCGTTAAAATTATTGGATGGCTCCACCTACTCCAGGTAAAGTGAGGAAACAGGGAAAACCAGACACATTTTCAGCATGAACGAGCGATTTGATTTCGTGTCCCTCTCTGGAAAAAGTCCGGCATTCCAGAGAGGAGAAACGTGACGGGTTTTGTCTTTGTGGGCACAGGGAATTTATTTCTCATTCTAGAAAATATTTCTGAACTGCCAGACGTGGCCCTGGCGTGTCATTAAGGTGTGATGCAACCCGGGTTGTGGATTATATGTTCCTAATGACTCCCACGTTATTGCCAGCGGCTGGAGGGACACATTGGGCTCCGATGAGTCCGAGGACCTGGAGCTCCCCAAAACACAACAAATGCCTCCAGAGGCAGAGGTTGGAGTGATGCAAATCTGGGAGGCTCCAGGCGATTTACAGCCTTTGGAGGGTTTGACCTACAGAGAAGTGGAGGGAAGAAACCCAAAGAAAGGGTGAAATGGTCTTTGGGTAGATTTGGAGAAAGGCTGAGGGAGTTGGGATTGTTCAGCCTGGGGGAGAAGTTTTGAAGTGACCTCACTGTGGCCTTCCAGGACCTGAAGGGGCTACAAGGAACACGGGCAAAGATTTTTACAGGGGGTTTGGAGTGACAAGAGAAGGGGGAATGGCTTAAAACTGAAAGAGGAGAAATTTTGGTTGGATATGGGGAAGAAATTGTTCCCTGTGAGGGTGGTGAGGCCCTCATCCCTTAACTGCAGGGGAATCCACTCTGGATAGGGTTTGCTCCCACTTCTGTCTTTCTTCTGCCAACCTGGAATTGTTCCAACCAGCAGCAGGAAGTTCTGCCAGCAAAACTCTCCAGCTCCAGGCAAGCTCCAAAGTGCCAGAGTTGGGAGGATCTTTCACTCAGATGGAGCTGACTGAGGCAACGGGAACTTGATTTATTATTTCAGAGCCGTTCTTGGTGACAGAGCCGCAGGCTGCGCCACCCAAGTGCCACCTTCCTGCCCAATTCCTGCCCTGGAGCACGAGGCTGCTCAGCCTTACCTCAGCTTTGTCTCATCCTCCCCAAACCCCACCACAGAACCTTCCCAAAATCATATTGATGTTTTTTTTATTATGAAAACTTTTGGAAGTTTCTTATCCATGTCCCTCCAGAGCGGTGCTGCACCAGGTGCTCACACACACCTGGCTGTTGGAGGATGAGCAGCCAAGTGGGTTTAGCCAAATACCCACAGAAAAGCTCAATAAAATAAATAAATAAATAAATGGAGCAAAAAAAAAAAGTTAAATAAACTAAAAATCACCTCCCCGCCCGGCCTTCTCTGAAGTTTGGTGCCGTAATTCCCACAAAACCGACGTGAACTTTAAATCCAGGAACACCCAGCTGAGACCACGTAGGGAATGTCCAGGCACCTCCACGGGGGTGTCTGGACTGGGAGGAAAGTAGGGCAGGGAAGGGAGAGGTGAAGGGATTCCGTGTTTGTCTGAAAAGCAAATGAAGGGCTGTGGTTGCAGCACATGCTTTGCATATCTAGAACAGCTTGTTTATCTCTGCTCTTGGGATCAAGGGCGCTCAGGATGCAGCTGTCAGAGCTTCAGCACGTTCTGGCACAGAAAGGATGAATCCTGGGATTTCAGGTCCTTGTGGGGAATGACAAAGCTTGGTTTGGTGGCTCTCAGTGAGCACGGGACCGACGAGGGGCACCTGGACCCCGTGGCCCGATGTGGGCACAGATCTCAGTGCAAGGACAGGTTGAGGGGCTGGAGGAGGGAACGGAGCTGGGAAGGGGCTGCAGAGTCAGTCCTGGGATCTCATTCCTGAAATTCCCCAGCAGAGTGAAAAGCTCACATTAACTGGGCTGAGCTTTAGCGCCTGTCTCAGTCCTCAGTGCCCATTTCTCCTGATCGATCCCTGGTGTCATGCGGGAGCAGGAACTGGAAATGAAGGATTATGTTTAATCTGGAAGTGTTTGTGCCTTCACCCCTTGGGTTCTGCTTCAGCTTTGGGGATTGAAGTTTCAATCCTCTGCTCTCCTCAATGCCAGCTTTCCCTCCTCAGACAAATCGTCCTTTCGTCTTTATTTTGATATTAAAACCTCTGGGATCATCACCAGGGTTCTTTCTGGGAGTTATTTCTAATTATTACTGGGAGTATTTGTCCTGATTTCTGGGTGCATTTCTCCTGATTTCTGGGTGCATTTCTCCTGAATCCTGGGTGTATTTCTCCCGATTTCTGGGTGTATTTCTCCTGATTATTGGGAGCATTTCTCCTGATTTCAACACCTGCTGTGATTTGTAGCTCCCTGCCAAGGAATTTCGACACAGCCGATGAGGTTTGTGTACCCCAACCAGGGCAACTTTCCCCAACAATTAATTGTCAGTGGTTTTGGCAGTGGAACAGTCGAATTTCCAGCTGTGCCTTCCTCCCCTAATTTCACTTTTATTTGGTCCCTGCACTTTGCCACAGACATTTAAGCCACGGCCACACCCTGGTTTCCATTTTCTTCTTTCCCCCATCCTGGTTCCTCATTCTTCCGAGGCTCGTTGGGAAACCGTCGGTGCTCCACTGGGAATTTGGGAGCTGGGAAATGGGATGAGCTGGGCCCGCCCAGCACAGCAGCTCTGGGATGGCCCAAAGCAAAGCTCAGCTTAACACAACCCGGCCTGGCTTTAAATCCCAGAGGAATGGAGATCAAAATATTCCCAACTGCTCCGTTTAATTCCTGGCAAGGCTTGGTGGTGTTGAGGTGGGGGGTCAGGAGGGTGATAAAGAAGATTGGAGCCTCTTCCCTGTGGAGAGAGGCTGGGAGAGCTGGGAATGTTCAGCCTGGAGGAGAGAAGGTTGTGTGGAGACCTCAGAGCCCCTTCCATGATCTGCAGGGGCTCCAGGGAATCTGGAGAGGGATTTTTCCTCGGGAACTGCAGGGACAGGACACAGGGAATGGGGTCAGGGTGACAGAGGGGGAATTTAAGGTGGATATTGGGCAGGAATTGTTCCCTGTGAGGGTGGAGAGGCCCTGGCCCAGGTTATTCCATGAATTCCCAGTCCCTGGAAGTGTCCAAGGCCAGGTTGGACAGGGCTTGGAGCCACCTGGTCTATGGAAGGTGTCCCAGTGTGGTCAAACGGAAACGATCGCTCTTAGATAACTGAAATTTCTGAAAAAGTGGAAAGAAATTTTGAAAAGAAATTAAATCTGAGCCTTTCTGGCAAGCCAGGAGCTGGAGCTGAATCTGACCGAGGCAGACACCGACGTCAGGTGAAACAAAAAGGAGGAGAAGTCAAAATTGAGCAAGAGCCCCGCTCCACCAGAGGTGCAGATCCCTTATCACACCCACAGCCTCGTCACGGGAGGGTTTGGTAATGGCAGCAAAGATTGGGGCCACTTCCTTCCTCCACACACCAACCTCGGGCCCATTTTGGTTGTGTCATCCCAGTTCCAGTCCAATTATCCCGGGTGTTGAACTTCCCACCTGCGATGGTGACCAGAGAGAGCCCCGAGACCATCGTCCACCACCTCCTCGGGTGGGAAAAGACCATTTCCTTCTGCTTCCAGATGGGGAACGAGCCACGGGAGGGTCCCCCGGCCCAGGCCCACCCCAGAGTCCTGTGGGGTGACCAAAGCATCACCTCTGAGCCAAACTTCCTGTGCTGATAAGGGAACACGTGGTTTGCCGGGCAATTACGGACACTCAGCTGGAGATGACCAATCCGTCCAGCTCGGGGCTGTGGCTCGGGCACCTCCTTGGATTTGGGGACAGGACACGTGACAGGATGTTCCCGGGAAGCAGCTGCCACTGCCCAACCCGCTGGCACGGGGTGGAAGGGATATTTTCCAGTTTTAATGGAGCTGTTCCTGGGCTGGGGCAGCGTGAGGAGAGCCAGGCCTGCCTGGCATTTTTTCCCAGGTTATTGGCACAGCAGGATCCCTTCCCAGGAGGGAATTCTGCCGTCTCCCAGTACCCTGGGCTGGGGGAGGGGGTCCCTGCCCATGGCAGGGGGTGGGACAAGGGGATTTTTGAGGTTCTTTCTAACCCGAACCATTCTGAGATTTATACTTTCTTTATACCGTAATTTTAACGTTTCAAGATGTCCCCAGAGGGAACAGCATCCACCATAAAGGGAGGGAAATAAATCCTCGTGGTTTTGTCTTGGGTCACTCCCTGCAGCTCTAAATATTGGAGCGAGTCTTTATTTTGATCCCACTTTGCCCCAAACCTTTTATCTTCACACGCAGGAGCTTCCCAGAGCACCTCCTGGGCATTTTTCCATTCTCTCTCCTCCCCGCCACGGAACTGAGGCATTTCTGGGATGCCAGGAGGGCTCGTTGGCCAAACCTGTCATTGTCACCCAGACACCAGCGAGGCCCCGACTGCGTCACTGCCAACCCCATTCCAGCGTCCACCAGGGATCCGTGGGGACAAGGCAGGACAGACTCCTCGGGAAGAGGGAGCTGCTCGTGCCCTGGCCAGTTTAACTGCATTGCTTCCTATTTTCGAGGATCCACCCAGCTCTTTACTGGGTCATCTGCCCAGTTTTTCCCTGTGACACTGAGGCAGCTTCCTCCCCTTGTTGTTCAGAAAATTACAGTCATCAAATGGAAAGTCTTAATTGCTCCATTCATTATCCTCGGGAGTCATATCCGACTCTTAATTTATTTGCCTGGGAACTCCCCAAAGGCTTTGCGAGGTTTTTGGCCTAAATCGGGATTAGCTGCTCTGAGGACAGTTGGAGGAAGGAATGTCACCAACACAGGGGGCCCTCTCCAGTGCCCCCAACTCCTAGCACCACTGGGGCCACCAAAACCAACCCCAATTTTCAGCTGCCAGCTCTGGAGCGGGGAGAAGCCTCATGGCTCTGGGGCACTGTGATTTTTTTAGGATGTTGGAGCATTTCCCCCTCACCAACAGCTGATTTTTGGTTGTTCCCATGAGGATTTCAGCAGAGGACAGGAAAACCGGGACCTGTTTTGTAGGACATGTCTGAAATGAGATGTTTTGTGTGGGATAGAGGCACTGAAAGTCTCCTTACCCTGTTTCCAAGGGCCTGGAGTGACAGGACAAGGGGGAATGGCTTCAAACGGACAGAGAGAAGGTTTAGATGGGATATTGAGAAGGAATCCTTGGCTGTGAGGGTGGGCAAGCCCTGGCACAGGTGGTCCAGAGAAGTTTTGGCTGCCCCTGGATCCCTGGAAGTGTCCAAGGCCAGGCTGGACAGGGCTTGGAGCACCCTGGGGTAGTGGAAGGTGTGGAATGGGGTGAACTTTAAGCCCCTTCCCACCCAAACCATTCCATGATTCCATGATCCTCAGGACTCACATTTCAGGGACAGGGTCCCCCCCAGATTCTCCTCCTGGATCTGCACCTCCAGCACAGCTGGGCCCTCCTCGCTCCTCAGCCTCGCCCCATCAGCACCACCCAGAGAGAGCTCGGGGAAGTTGAGGTGGAGAGGGAGAGATGTCTCCCGAGAGAACAGCGAATCTGAATTCTTCCTGCAGTGCAAAGATTCGATCTGAACAACCAACAGGATTCTCCTTTCCAAGCCTCCAGCTTCTGGGAACGTTCCCACAGGATATGAGCGGGGCAAACATAGGCAGGTGCAGGAATAAACTGATGGAGAGCCTTGGATAAACTCCCAGAAACTCAGCAGTGCCCCACCGTGGTCCCTTCCAGCCTCCCCAGCTCTGGGATTAACCTTTACGGGGTTTATCCCTCCTTTCCTTGGAGTGCTGCCACATTTCCCCACCACTTCACTTGGTCACGGGCAAGAACCACCCCAGAGGAGTCCCAGGGGACCACGGACCTGCTTTTCCACCTCTCCCCACGGGCCGTGCTCCATCCCTTTATCACAGCAGCGTCAGCAGTGCGGCAATTTGGGATTTCAACAGCCGGGAACGCCGGTCCTGCTCCACCTTCCCCACCCACAGCCCGTCCAAATCCCCAAACCCCCTCGGGGTCTCCCTTACACGGGAAGGACAAAACCCGGCAGAAATGGGGGTGGAATTCTTGTCTTCTAGGGGTACAAGGGACTGGCTGAGGGCCCTGGAGAACCTTCCACAGTCTATTTATCCCTCTGTCTGTCCCTGCATCCGTCCGGCTCCTCCCTGGGCAGCTCCCACGGCTGGCAATCAGCTGAGCTCGTTACGCAGCAGTTAATTACAGGCACCTCCTTCCCATCGGCTCGTTCCCAAACGCCTCCAGCCGCGCCGGGAATGAGTCGGGAGGGAACATTCCAGCGGCTGGGCACCCGCACAGCCACGGGATGGGGCTCTGACACCGTGCAATGGTTCGGGTGGGAGGAGAACCTGCAGGATGATCTCATCCCACCCGTGCCAAAGGGCAGGGACCACCTTCCACTGTCCCAGGCTGCTCCAAACCCTGGCCTTGGACACTCCCAGGGATGGGGCAGCTTCAGCTGCTCTGAGAGACCTCCTGCAACATCGTCGGGGCAAATTTAGTGTTCAGTGGCAGGATTGCTGTTTGTTTTCAGCTCCGGGCAGCCCAGGCTGAGCTCCCCGGGGCGGGTTGGCTTTGCTGCTGGTCCTGTGGCACTTCCAGCACAGCTCTGACCCCAAACCCCCCCGTCTCCCTGGGCTGGGATAACTTCACCCACACACCGTTTTGGGTTTAACCCCCTCGGTGCATCTGTCTGCGGTTCTCGATGGAGGTTCCTGCATGGCAGAGATTCTCTGGATGCCTCTCTAATTCCTCATCCTCCGTGTTTTAAATTGGGAATAGTAAAGGACGTGGCAGCCCGGTTCGCTGGAGGAGCTCTGATGCACTCAAATGCAAATCCCGGGGAGTTTTGTTGCGATGTTTTTGTCCAGAAGTGGTGGAGCTGGGCAGGGCTGGGTGAATGGGGAGGGTGATGCAGAGAAAAGGATGAACCGGGGCCACGAGATGCTCTCCAGGTGAACACGCACACCTGGGACCTCCTAAACCTCCCCTCCTAACGGGGGAAGGTGAAGGTGAGGGTGAAAAACCACGGGGAGAGGCAGAAAAGGTCCTTTGTTCGTGTTGTTGCTGCCAGGGCCCTCTGCTGGTGCGGGTTTGGCACAGGTGAGGTCACACCTCGATCCTGTCCCTCTGCTGGTGTGGGTTTGGCACAGGTGAGGTCACACCTCGATCCTGTCCCTCTGCTGGTGTGGGTTTGGCACAGGTGAGGTCACACCTCGATCCTGGGGCTCTGCTGGTGTGGGTTTGGCACAGGTGAGGCCACACCTCGATCCTGTCCCTCTGCTGGTGTGGATTTGGCACAGGTGAGGTCACACCTCGCTCCCATCCCTCTGCTGGTGTGGATTTGGCACAGGTGAGGTCACACCTCGATCCTGTCCCTCTGCTGGTGCGGGTTTGGCACAGGTGAGGTCACACCTCGATCCTGTCCCTCTGCTGGTGCGGGTTTGGCACAGGTGAGGTCACACCTCGATCCTGGGGCTCTGCTGGTGTGGGTTTGGCACAGGTGAGGTCACACCTCGATCCTGGGGCTCTGCTGGTGTGGGTTTGGCACAGGTGAGGTCACACCTCGATCCTGTCCCTCCCTGGTGCTCCCTGAATCCTTTGGCCACACGATGGAGCACAAGGAATTCCCGGGGTGCGGTTTCCAAGTGCACACAGAACAATTTTGGGGAGATTTGATGGGGATTCTCTGCTGGACGGGGTCGTTCACATCCAATTTTTTTTGGCAGTTTGATGTCCTGCTCTGCCTTGGTAATTCCAGCACCTGGCACTCAAAAGTTCCCTGTTTTTCTCATCTCAGAGCTGCCCCAGCTTTTTCCCGAGTAGATTTAAGATCCACTCTGGGGATCAGCGTGGTTTTTACCAGCCCAGGGGGGGAGCAGAGCTTCTCTTTCCATGATTGATGTAAAATGGGGATTTTCAGCTCTGAGTCAAGTGAAAAGGGATGGAGGACAAAACCCCACCAAATTAGAAAAGAAGTAGTTTGATGCAGTAGAGATTTTATTGTGGATGTTGGGGATGTGCCAGAGAGAATAAAATAATGCAAACTATGGAGCAAACTCTCTGACTTCCAGCTGCTATGTCACAGGTGGATATTTAATATATTTATTATATTTAAGGAGTAAATTATTCTGTTATTATATTGTTCTATTTAAGGAGTAAATGCTTTGAGAATGAATTTCTTGACATGGGGCCCCCTTGACTTGAAAGCCAAATTCTGCTTTTCACCATTTTCCATGTTTTTGGTCTTATTTTTCTTAGTTTTGTACAGAATTAAAATCCCAGAGTCCCTGATGCTGGAAAAGCCCTCCCAGACCATCAGCTCTGACCTGTGCCCAATCCCCACCTGGCACTGAGTCCTTGGACACCTCCAGGTGTCACCTCCAGGAATGTGACTCCACCACCTCCCTGGTCTAGAAAACCCCGATTTCTTTACAAATTTCCCTCTGGAACAAAGTTGGAAGCAGAAAAAAAAAAAGTTTATTTTTGGCAATATCGGCACGGGGAGCCCTTTTGGTGGCACTGAGGCCACTTTGAGGCGGTGTCATCCATGTGAGTGGCCGGACTCACATCTCCTTCACACAGCCACGGAGATCTCCTCGTGCCACGGGGAGCCGAGCCCAGCGGAGATAAGAGAAGAAGATAAGAAGCTACGAGACCCCAAAATCTAATACAGAGAATGCATGGAGAGGATTAAATAAGGGCTGGTTCCTAAAGGTGCCGGATGGTTCCTAAAGGTCCGAGATGGTTCCTAAAGGTGCCAGAAGGTTCCTAAAGGTGTCAGAAGGTTCCTAAAGGTGTGAGATGGTTCCTAAAGGTGCCAGAAGTTTCCATAAGGTACCAGAAGATTTCTAAAGGTGCCAGATGGTTTCTAGAGGTACCAGGAGGTTCCTAAAGGTTCCAGATGGTTCCCAAAGGTGCTCAGGAGTGGTTTCAGCAGGAGAAGCGTTGCGTTCCTGGGAGCTGCCCCTCCGTGCTGGATGTTCTCTCGCTCTCCACGTCCCGGGCACCCTGGTGAGGTTTTACTGCCCACAGTTGTACTGGTAACTGTTGGACCACTGGTAGGAGTAGGGGTAGGAGCTGTCCTGGCACACGGCGGCCGGGGCACACACCTGGGGACACCTCCTGACCACGGCCTGCCCGCAGCGGGGCACGCACAGCTCCCTGCCCTGCACCAGGGGCTGCGGGAAGGGCACGGAGCAGGGGTCCAGACACCGGGAGCTGCTGCAGGACGAGGAGGAGGAGGAGTGGTGGTGGTGGCCTTCCACCACGTGGGTCTCCACGCAGCCCGGCCGGCACGGCCCGGCGCAGCGCGGGCTGGCCAGGGTTCTCCTCACGGTGCAGACCTTGGTCCCTGCGGGGACGCAGGGGGAGCAGGAGCTGCAGGTGACCACCCCGGGGCTGTGGCACTGCTGGGGGAAGGAGGGAGCGGAGCACTTCACCCCGCCGGGAATGTAGCACTGCTGCTTGTACTGGTACCCGTAGTAGGACATGGCTCCGGAGGATCCTGGAAAGCAGAGCAGGGGAGGGAGGTGAAGGAATTCCTTCCTTCACAGGGATTTGAGGTCTGGCTCTCAGCCCTCAGCTCTCCACCCAAACTGCACGGCTTTGCTTTTCCCTAAAAAACTCTTCCGCGGCTCCAGCTGTTGAGGGGAGTGGGGAGCTGTGACCCCTGGATAAAGGGGGATTTCAGGCACAGCTGTGAAGGGACCTGTGTTTCTTCAGCATCTCTGGGATTAGTGCTGAGGTTCTCAGTTCTTTGCAACAAGGATTCTCATTTATTTCCTCTCCAGGTGCCTCACCTGACACTGGGATTTCTTTCTGCCGGCAGTGGGAAAAGCGAAGGAAGGAACTGTCCTTGTACCCCGTGGTTTGGTGGCTGTTGCTGCTGCAGATGTGCAGGACCCCTCCTCTCATCCCAGCTCCCATGGCAGGGACACCTCCCACTGTCCCAGGCTGCTCCAAGCCCCATCCAACCTGGCCTTGGACGCTCCCAAGGATGGGGAATCCATGGAATATCCTAGGCCAGGGACTCCCCCCCACTCACAGGGAACAATTCCTGCCCAATATCCAACCTCAATTCCCCCTCTGTCACCCTGACCCCATTCCCTGTGTCCTGTCCCTGCAGTTCCTGAGGAAAAGTCCCTCTCCAGCTTCCCTGGAGCCCCTGCAGATCCTGGGAGGGGCTCTGAGGTCTCCACAGGCTGAACATTCCCAACATTCCCAGCCTGGCAAAGACTGATCCAAACCTGGATAATTATTACCTGAACTACTAAAACGAGTGACCTGTAATAAGGGAGAAATGTAGAATTCAATTCTAACAAAGCAAATAAAAGATTCGGATAAAAGAAGAAGATGCAGAAACCTCACATCCCGAATTGGGCGAGGTTCTGTAAGTCTCAGGCTCGACTTTAAACCCCTTTATCTGTCTCTGCCTTTAAATAAATTAGCAACAAACCCAAGAAAGAACTTTTAGAAGAACAGCCCTCTCAATTCCCAGTGTCAGGGTATTCCTGCAGGATCCAGATTCCAGTTCCAAGTCCCGACAAAATGGTATTTTCTCAGGAATAGAAATAGGGAAACAACTTACCGAGCTCACGGTGGAGAGTAAGGACTGGATGGAAAGCTTGGAAATGGGGGTTTTTATATGGAGTTTTTATAGTCCTTCAGACTTCATGGAAAACCTGAGCCACTGACTATCAAATCCTAATAAACCACAGGAGGGAATTTGTTCATGTGCAACCTTTTCACTGGCTGTAATTATTTTACTCACTTGGGCTCGTTAACGTGTTGCTATCCCCAAATCCCATGAAAAACACCTCACACCCTGTGGGTTCTTTCCATTTTAAAGCTTTATGGGGAGAAGGCAAAGCTGCCTTTTATCCCATTGACCTCGTTAGGTACCTAAAGGAATCCATCCCTCTCCTCCTAAAGCTCCTTTTGTCGGAGTGACAATCGGGAAGCAGCAGCGGAGGAACGGGAATTGATGGTTTTCACTCCATTTTTTCCTGCAGAAAGGGAGCTGGGACACTGAGGAATGAAGCTTTGGGGAAGCAGGATTGGGAGAGATGTACCCAAGGCTGGCCCTGAGCTGCTCCTGGTGTGGCCGATCCTGTGCCCCTCAAACTTCGTAAGAGTCATTCCCTGACTTTGCTCCGAGCCCCATCCAGCCTGGCCTTGGGCACTTCCATGGAATCCATGGAATAACCTGTGCCAGGAATTCCCTCCCAGTATCCCATCTGAGCCTCCTCTCTGTCAATCTGAACCCATTCCTCATTATCCTGTCACCACCTGCCCTTGCAAAACGCTTCACCCCAGCGATAACAGAACAGGGAATTCTTTCCTCATGACCCCTTTGTCCCACCCTATGATGATCCCAACAGCTCTGGGATCATCCCAACAGCTCTGGGATCACTCCAACAGCTCTGCTTTGCACCCAGAGCTCGGCTCTGTCCCTGTGCCTTGTGCCGGGCCCTCAGAAGGGATCCTGCTGCCGACGCGTGACGTCATTAGGGTAATTAGCAGCTTTTGATGTGCTGAGACGCGGCCCTGAAATTGACTCTGCGCTGGCGTTGTTCGTTTGGCTCGTGTCAGACATTAATGAGCATCTGTGAGGGGTTTACGAGGTCCTGTTATGAAGGTGTTGTTTAATGTCCTGTCAGCGCTGCTCCGGCTTTATGAGCGGGTAAACACCGGGGCGAGCCAGCTCAGCACCTCAGGAGTGTCTTCATTAATCAGTAGTGTCTTAATTTATCACCAGAGCGTCTTCATCTATCACTAAAATGTCTTCATTTATCGCTAAAATGTCTTCATTTTATCAGTAGAGCAAAGCTGAGTTTTGGGGTGAGAACAGGCTCTAATAAAGGTCTTTTCCCCTCTTTCCAGCTCAGAGCATCCCTTTAAAAGAAGCCGGGCTGGATGTGGTGGTTTAGCTGTGCCAGGAGAGGCTCAGGTTGGACATCAGGAGGAATTTTCTCCTGGAAAGGGTGGCCAGGCCTTGGAAGGGGCTGCCCAGGGAGGTTTGGAGCCCCCATCCCTGGAGGTGTCTGAGGAATTCCTGGACATTGGTCCGGGTGACCAGGCGGGGATCGGGCACAGCTTGAACTCGGTGACCTTGGAGCTCTTTTCCAACCTCAGGGATTCTGGGATTCTGTTTTTGGTGTTTCATTGGTGTCAGGGATGGGTTGGATCCCTGGTCCCCGCTGTTTTGAACACTTCACCCACACTGGTGTCCTCAGGGATCTCCCTCCTCCTGTGCTGAGCTCTCACTTGATCTTTTCAGTCTTTATCTTTACAGAGCCGGTGATTTTTGTGCTTTTCACCTTTACCTTTAGAGGAGCTGGCATTTGATCCTTCAGCCTGTTTGAGCTGGTAAATTGAGCTGACACTGCTCTGTTGTGATCCTCACTCAGGTGCTGAGTTTTGGCCATGTTTCACCTGTTGATTCATCACTCTTATTTCCTGGTTATGTCTGAGCTGTTAAAACTCCTGTTAACAATGATACAATGACAACATCAGGGCACTAATGAGCTTTTATGATGTGTTTGGAAACACCTCCAGAAAGCCTTGACATGGCTCTTGTCAGGGTTAATGTTGACGTTCACAGAAGTCCACCCTGCAGTGCCAGGAACCCCGAGCAGAGGGAACGAATCCCAGCACTGTGGATTCCTCCCAGGCTGGAGTAAAGACCTTCATTTTTAATTATTAATAAATCCCTAAAATGAGATTTAACATTTAGTTTTATCTTCAGCTGGCTAAACCCAGTAATTAGGCATTAATTCCAATGTTTTTGACTTTGGGATTAAATTGCTGGCCAATCTAAGCTGAGGTGAAGGCGGATGTTGCAATTCCCATAGTTATCTTCCATTATGAGTTGTGGTGTCCCACCCCTGGAAGCGTCCAAAGCCGGGATGGACAGGGCTTGGAGCAACCTGGGATAGTGGAAGGTGGAGTGGCATGGACTTGGAAGTCCCTTCCAACCCGAGGGAGAAGGCTTTGAGGTGAGGTTTAATAAAAGAGAGCAGAAGTAGGAAAACACTTTTGTTTTTAAGCCAAATGGAACCAGAACGGAGCAGTTGCTGGCGGTGGGACCGTCCATCCAGCTCACACCCGTGCCATCCTTGGCATCCCTGACTCCACTCCTGGCTGTCCCAGAGCCTCCTCCTCAGGTTTAACAGGATGATAACGCCAACCAGCAGCTGGGATTCACCAGCAATTGGGATTCCAGAGGCGTCTCCCACTCGTTGTCCCTGGCATGCCACGTGAATTGTTGTTCCAACGGCTTTGGGTGCCCTTTGATTGGAGAAGTGACTCCCTGGAAAAACTGCCTGACAAGGTCTTGCCACGGTCACGCCCCGTTTATGGCCTTTTTGACATTCCCCAAACCCAGTCGTGATTTATGGTTTCGAAAATATGGGTATTTAATGTGATATAAAATGTGGTCTTGCCCTTCTTTCTGTTTTATTGTTAAAACGTGTAAAGGAATCGCGTGCTCGGTGTCGGGTTGAAAGAGGTCTCCTGACTTATTTGGGTCTATAACTATAAAATTCAGGATTTTTGCAGTGTGCCAGAGCTTTGATCAGACTTTTTATTAGTCTGATTTCATCAAAGAACCCAGAACACAGATTATCCCTCTTTCATCAAAGATTTCATCCAAGAACCCAGAACTCTGGTTTATCCCTCACTTTTTCAGCTCTTCCTGGGCTGAGTCGAGGATATTTTTATCCAGAAAAGTGGCTGGTTCCCCCCTGCCCAGGAATGAGTCCATCCATGGAGAAGATCAAGCCTAAACCCCATAAACCTTTTGCCTTTGAGGTGCAGAGACAAAGAATCCCCTCTCTATAAAGCTGAAATTGCAGAGTGGGGAAGGCAGTAAAGGACAGGTCATGCGGGACAGAAGGACAAACCAGTAATTAGCAAGAGTGATTTATCTAAAACAATTGACATCCATTAACGAAGTTGGATCTCGAAAGAATCGTGGTTAGTAATTGATTAGGAAGTTCTGCACGTGGGTGGTTCATGTGCTGGGCACTCTGGGGACGGGTATAAAAGTGCTCGACCTCACATCTCGGATCATTTCTCTTGTCTCACTTCTCTTGTGCTATAGGTAAGTGAATTTCTGAACTCCTGAACTCCTGAATTTCTTCTCTAACCAAGTCTTTGAGTGTGGTTTTGGGATCTGTGTGACATTCTCCTGGTGGAAACCACTGGATGTGGCACTTGGTGCTTGGGTCTGGTTGAGAAGATGGGGATTGATCACGGGTTGGACTCGGTGATCTTGGAGGGTTTTTCCAACCTCAGTGACTCTGGGATTGTGTAAATGAATCCATTTGTGACTGTTCAGCCCCTGGGAAATGCAGGTCTGGGTGAGATCTAATTAATATTCCATGAAAACTCTTTCCCCTTGCGCTCAATACACGATTTAGGGACGTATTTTAGGTGCTAAGCTATGAGAATTCTCCCTGTCCCTTGAGCCTCTTCACAGCCTTTTATTCTCATGTTTGATTATGAAACTGGTATGAATTTGTGTTTTATCTCCCTGCTCTTCCCTTGCCCCGCAGATCCCCATCCCTGAGCCATGGTTCACTCCCTGAGCCCCTGCACCGACGGCAGCGCCTCCCCCTGCGGGGTGGCCGTGCCCCAGCCCGTGGCCGACTCCTGCAACGAGCCCTGTGTCCGGCAGTGCCCCGACTCCACGGTGGTGATTTACCCTCCCCCTGTGGTCGTCACCTTCCCCGGACCCATCCTCAGCACCTTCCCGCAGCAGAGCACCGTGGGATCTGTGGGAGTCCCCGAAGTCGGAGCCGGTGTCGGAGCCGGTGTCGGAGCCGGTGTCGGAGCCGGTGTCGGAGGTGCTTTCGGTGCTGCCCGAACCCCTGGAGCTTCCCAAGTTTATGGTGGGGCCAGGTGGGGCCGGGGGTACCCAGTTGGGAGCTGCAGACCCTGCTGCTGAAGCCAAGGAGTGGCTGCTGGAAGAGGGTGACCAGCAGGACGCGGATCCACGGCTGAGCTCCGGGGCACGGCGTTTAGGGAGAGTTGAGCATTTGGGGCGGCATTAAAAGCATCGGTGGATGTTTGAACGCCTCAAAAATCCATTTCCATCCTTCTCCTACCCTTCTTGGTTTTCTTTCTCTAAAGCTTTCCTCTCTTTCCAAGCACTCTGTTCTCAAAGCTATGGACTGTTCCTGATTCCCTGGGGGCTTGTAGGGATCTTTGTGGCTTCCCACTGACAGTAGGTTTAGATTAGATTTTAGGCAGAAATTAGGGGGAAATTCTTTCCTGTGAGGCCCTGGCACAGGGTGCCCAGAGAAGCTGTGGCTGCCCCTGGAAGTGTCCAAGGCCAGGCTGGACGGGACTTGGAGCAACCTGGGACAGTGGAAGGGGGCCCTGCCCATGGTAGGGGTGGAACTGGATCATCTTTAAACTCCCTTCCCGCCCAAACCATTCTGTGCTTCTGTGACTGTGGCAACGTCAAGGATCTGGTATGAGATCTACTTTAGATCCATTTTCTAGCTCTTTCCACGGTTACCCATGGATAAAAAGGGTTCTGGAGTGCCCCAGCCCCTGCTCTGCTGCTGTGCTGTGTGATCAGGGCTGGGTATCACCACAGGAGAAGCAACCCCAGACATTGCCTGAGTCATCCCGGATCAAACCACGGCTTGTGGGCAATTTGTAACCCGTGCTGTGTCTCACCTCTTCTTCCTCATTAAACCAGACATTGCAGCAGGTTTATTGGCGCGTGGGTGTCTCTTTGTGTTCCCTGTCCTTGTCCTACTGCACGACCTTGAACCCATCGCCAGGATAATGAAATTCCTGAGGGATCCGGCCAAGGTCTGTGGGTGCATCTCCCTTGCTCAGCCACAGCTGTCCCTTCCTTTCCCATATTTCCAGGCTCTGGGGAGATCTTTGCTCAATATTGGCTTTTCTGCCACCTGCTCCTGGTGTCCTCAGGCTCAGCCTCCCCATCCCAGCGGTGACACGAGCAGAGCACAGGATTGGAAAAGCCCTCCAGGATCACCCAGTCCAACCTGTGCCTGATCCCCCTCTGGTTATCCAGACTAATGTCCAGTCCTTCCTTGGACACCTCCAGGGATGGCCACTCCAACCCTCCCTGGGCAGCCCCTTCCAAGGCCTGGCTGCCCTTTCCAGGAGGAATTTTCCCAAATATCCACCCTGAGCCTCCCCTGGCACAGCTTGAGGCCATTCCCTCTTGTCCTGGCCCTGTTCCCTGGCATCAGATCCCAAATCCCCCCCTGGAAGAGCCAGAAATTCCCCCTGGAGCCTCCTTTTCTCCAGGCTGAGCCCCCCCCAGCTCCCTCAGGAGTTCTCCAGACCCTTCTCCTGCTGCTCCAGCTCCTGAATGTCTCCCAGTATAACCCGGACGTGATGGTGATGCTCCCTCATGGAATTGGGCATTTCTTCAGGAATCTATTGGTAATAAACCTTTCCCAAGCTCTCCTGGCCGTGTTTGAAATGTTATGTAGCATGTTAGGAAGGACACCAGTGTCATTGAGGATTGCAAGGTGGCACGGGAATGTGGGATTATTCCGGGGTAGTCGCTCTTTGGGGGATTATTATCCTTACGTGGAAGGGAATCAAAGTTTCCCAGGCACTGTAATAACGTGCAGTAATGTTGGCGAGCTCTGGAGCGGGTGATTAAACCAGGTTCTCCCCAACCACATAAACCCTACCAAAGAGAAATCCCCCAAACTTCAAAAGCCAGGCACCTTTATTGTTGGGCTGATGGAATATTTGGGAGTGAACTGCAGTTTATTGAGGCTTCCCAAGATGCTCTTTTACGGCCTAAGTTGAGATCTGCATTTACCACAAACCAGAAATACCAGTGAAATGACGTAATTCTGCCAGTGGGTTTTGATAGAACTCTTTTGGATACATTTTTATTCATTTGCATATAAAAGCTGCTCGTGTGAAAGGTCCTTTCAAAGACTAAAGATTCCGAGTATCTCACTAAGAACATTTAATGCCTTTTTAGGATAGAAGCATTTGCTAATATCTCTTAGGTTCATTATTGAGCCTAATTATTGGGATGAATGACAATTGTGAGTTAACTATATCCATCTAAATATGGTGAATTTTGAAGTTCTTATTTCTCTTGTTGTTTCCAAAAAGGCCATTTTTTTTCCTGTATCATGTCCCACTTTCCCTTCTCCTAAAAGGCTGCACTCTTTAACAAATAATTTCAAAAATTAGTCCAGTTTGGGCAATAATCAGGGCCCCAACTTCTCATTTGGGACAGGTTTAGTCTTTAGGGAGGATCCTCAGCCTTGCAGGGAGTCTTCGTGCTGGCAGCTCCTGTGGCCTGCCACTCCAGCTCCTGACCATCAGCTCCTCCCCAGCTTCCTTGTGGACCCCTTTCAGATCCTAAACCTGGAATTCTTTCATGTCCTGAGGCTTAGAAAAAGTTGGGTGACGAGAGGAATTTGCGGCCTGGCTGCGATATTATCATAACAGACGACAGCCGAGTAATTTAACTAACAGAAAACCAACTCCTCTGATTCCATTCCAACTCCAGGCTGCCAGCCTCCAGCACGATGTATTTACCAGGGAATTATCCATTTAAATGTTCCCTTGGGAATCAACCACAGGGGTGATGCCACAGGAGCTGCCAGCACGAA
>VZTH01006779.1:0-54013 GCA_013397815.1 Aleadryas rufinucha | reverse complement strand
GTGTGAGCTCACCCCGGGCTGTGTAGAGGGGCAGCGTGTGAGCCTGCACATTGTGTGTGGGTGGCAGTGCATGAACCTGCAGAAACGTGTCTGGATATGCAGCCTTTGGGCTGGTGTGTGAATGGGGCTTGTGGACTCCTACTCACAGGTGATAGGAAGGGCTGGGTGTGAGCTTGCTCATGTGTGTGCAGGTGTGCTACTACTGGCGAGACAGGACCAAATGGAGCCCCAGGTCCTGAAATAAGAAGAGAGGATAATTTTTTCAGTGAAAGCATTCCCTTCACAGTAGAGGGTTGGAAAACAAATGGCTCTTCCAAAACAAATGGGGTTCGTCGGCCCCAGCACCGGAGAGAGCTGCCAAGAGGCAGCTGGGTGGGAAAGGCCATGTAAATATTGGTTTAATCCCTCAGTCCTCCAACTGCCTGCAGGGATTCTCTAGCAACATCCCTGCTTCTTGCACCCCAAGATGCTGCAAGGCCCCAGGGAGCAGTCTGGGGACTGCTCCTCTCTCAGGTTGTCCCCGGCTCCCCCTCGTTGGCTCCCCCAGGCCTGCCTGCCCAGTGGCTGAGGTTCCCGGGATGTTTTCATCCTCTGTCAGGACTTGCACTCCCTTTGCTGTAGGCACAGGGAGTTTATGCATTCAAGAGCAAACAGGAGGCTACACCCAGGGCTTCTCAAAGATGTACAGACAGACAGTGAGAGGCAGCAGCAGGAGCTGCAATAAGGGAAATTCCCCATAAACACATGGACAAATCATGAGGCCACTGTGAGTGTTCTCAAATACTGCAGGAGGGGCCTGGAGAGGGCTGTCCTTGGAGATGCTCAGATGGAGCGGGGTGGGAATCTCCTTGGAGATACTTGATGGGAGCAGCCCGGGAGCAGCCTGCTTGGAGCTGGCCCAAGTGGGAGCAGACTGTTTCATGAAGCTCCACCATCCACACTGCTCTGGGGATAAGGTTCCTCCTGGAGTAGGGGCTTGCAAATGAGAGCCCCATGCTCACAACCCAAGCAAGGTAGCAAGGGTGGGCATGAGGACTCTTGCCACCCCTTCCGCCCCCTGCAAAAGCCATGAGTCCAGGTGCTGCATCCTCACGTCCCAGTGCTGCAAGTGAGTGAGTCTGCATGATAGCCTGGATCTGTGCTTAGCTCCCATGACCTAGAGACCACTCTTCCTCATCCTCCTCCTCTTTATCCTCCTCCTCCTCCAGCATGTTGCTCCATGAAGGCCCTTTGGCATAGCTACCCGCTATGCACTGTGATGTCTAATTCAATCTGAACCAGTGTCTTGCTCACCAGAACCACTGAAAAGACCTGGGATAAGGTTCAGCAGCATCTGGCAAATGTAGAATCTGCTCAAAAAATGTTTATGGAAGTGGAAAAAAATAGCAAAACTTTGAGGAAAGAGAGAAGACAGGCAGCAACCCTGCGAGACCCTTGCCTCAGGAGCGGGAAGCAGGAAACATAAGGAGCCATTTATTTTAAGTAAACTATAAATATCGGACTACAACAAATTCATATAAGAAAAGAAAAGTTGGTCTGAATCCAAAGATTTACGAAGGTCTTGAGCAAATATGTGATTGAGTCTGGCAATGCGGTGTGTGCATGTGTGCCGGTGCGTGTGCTAATCAAGGGCTGCAGGACTAGATATGGCATCATCCCCCAAATTAAAAACAGAGCAAATTCAAAATTGAGACAAAAGTGTGTTGGAGTCTCATGGCTGATGATAAGATCAGTGGGTGGGAAGTGAGAGTGGAGCACATCCCTCTTAAAATGCCTGCTCCACTTGGGAGCAGCTCTGTGCTGCCATGCCATGCTGCCATCCCCAGCACTGCCAGAGGAGAGCATCCTGAGTACGTGGGGATGTGGAACTGGGGGACCTGTGGCTGCTCTGGACAGGCTGCTATGGGGGCTGCAGGTGCCACTGGTGCTCATGTCCTTCACTGGTGCTTCCTGCCAGGACTGTGGTGTGGGCTGTCAGGTTGGCTCTGGGTTTGTACCACCACTGCCAACCTCCTCTCCAAGTCCCTGTGAACTCTCACAAGCTGGGATGCAGCCACATCCTCATGGGAACACTGGGATATTCCCAGCTCCATCAGCTGCCTCCCTGGAATGTCTTGGAGAAGCAAGTGCCACGAACAGTGTCTGGTGGATGCAGCTGCACCGTGGTGTGCTGCAGCATGGGCAGGGCAGCCCTCCTAGGGAGGGATTTGAGCAGAGCTTGTTCATCACCATAATCACAGGATAGTTTTTGTTGGAAAGGACCTTAAAGCCCATCCCATCCCACCCCCTGCCATGGGCAGGGACACCTTCCACTATCCCAGGGTGCTCCAAGCCCCATCCAACCTGGTCTTGGACAATTCCAGGGATCCAGGGGCAGCCACAGCTGCTCTGGGCACCCTGTGCCAGGGCCTCCCCACCCTCCCAGGGAACAATTCCTTCCCAATATCCCATCTAACCCTGCCCTCTCGCTGTGGGAAGCCATTCCCTTTTGTCCTATCACTGCAAACCCTTGCTAAAAGTCCCTCTCCAGCTCTCGTGTAGGCTTTTAGGTACTGATAGGCCCCGTTTAGGTACAAGAGGGCCTCATTTGGGACTAATGTTTACAGGGTCACAAGATGATTGGCTTTAGTCACCAGTAAGTTTCCATCCTGGCCAGTACCCGAGTTGGAAGCTACAGGACGTTTTTTCCAGTAACAATGGTGCTGTTCCACTTGGGCTACGACTCATTTTTTCCAAAGATCTTGTAACAATGGTACCAATTCACTTGGGCTGTGATTCAGGTAAATGATTTACCAAGGCTAACAAGAATTACTGCTTATCCTTTGTTCCCCATCTTGGTTGGGCAGCTGATGCTCCTGTTACAGGCAGGATCATTCCCTCCTGTACCATGCAAGAGCTCCTGGTACAGTCAGAGGATGCTTCACTGCCCAACTACAGTCAGGGTTTATGAGGAACTTCTTGCACTGTAGAGCTGGCCTGAGGAGGGGTGGGGGCAGGATGTACCACCACAAGACCCATCCTGGGGAAATGTCACAAACATAGCCTTTCTAGCCCCAAACTATTAGGCTTGGTGAGCAGCTCTTGGGTTGCAGAGCTTCAGCTTTTTGCAGCAGTCTTGGAGCTTGCTTGCACTCTATGAGCACTAGTAATTCTGTGCTCATACTTGGGCAGGTTTTGGCTGATCTACCCCAGCTTTGTTTGGACCTGAGCCCTGCTTTAACCTCAGGCAGAGAATAAATCTGATGGGCATGAGGTGCTGGCCCCTGCTGTGCTGCCAGGCTGATGACAGTGAACATATTGCTCTGCAAGTGGCGCCTGCTTTGTGTGACTGCTCTTATCACAGCCAGCTGACATGCTTTGCCCTTTTCTTTCTGCCTGTGTGAAGTATCACCCTGGTCCCTGAGGGCCAGCCTGGCTTTCACCCGAGAGCCGCCGCACCGTGGTGCTGCTGCCCGGGGCACCTCTGTCCCCTCTGCCTGCCGTAGGTGATTCCTCAGGCAGTGGGGGATGCCATCAGCGTGCCCAGGGCCAGGTTGGACTGCAAGTGGCCACGCAGCACCCAGTGCACCCACCCCACCCTGGATGGCCGTGCTGGCACCTTGGCTGCACCCACTCACTGCTCCTGGCTGGCTGCCCTGGCCGGGGCTCGTGAGGCCGCGTGTTGCTACCGTGGGGCTGCTCCCACTGCACATGACTGGCTGGGCAGTGGCTGTGCCAGGCTGGGTGCCCCATGGTGGGCAGCTGGTTGCTGGATCTCAGTGGGACCTTGGGGTCCTTGTCCCGCTGTGCTGGGGGTCCAACACCTCCTGCACCACCATGCTGGCTCTGCCCTCTTCTTTCTGGTCTAAGAGCACAGGCGGAGCTGGACTGGAGTGGACCAAGGTGTCAGCTGGTGTGCCACACCACACCATGCCACCACTTCTCACCCCACACTGCCCACAGGAAGCTGCAGAGAGAGGTTTGACCTCCTGTGCTGCCTGTTTGATCCTTCAGGAGCCTTGCAGGACTGTGGCATGGTCGGAGCCAGATGTGTCTGCAGGATTACAAACAACCCGAGTAACAGATTACTGTGTCACCACTTGTTTGCTCTGTCTGCCACCAGCATTGTCTGACATCTCTGTGGTCACTGTGGCGTCCTCCAGCTGCCATCACTTGTCACCATCAGTCACACACACTACCCTCAGACTTGGCCATTAGGCAGATTAGCCATAATTAGTACTGCCCGTCATCACTAATCACTATCTTCATTGTCAGTTTCAGCACCACCCAACGCCTACTATTCCCATTTAATAGGAGTGTAGTGGATTCTCCAGCATGTGGCGTCTCTGATCCAAGATGAGATATCTTCTTTGAAGGGCACTGCTTGGCTTCAACACATCCTGGAGACCCGCATCCCTGAGCAGGTTCTTCCAGTGCTCCTGAGGCACTGAGCAGGTTTGTCTCTTCTTGGCTTTGGTAGCACCTGCTGCCAGTCTCTTCCGTGGGTGATGGGATGCTGCTGTCTCTGCAGTGAAATGAGACCCAGGTTGTGCTGAGTGCTGTGGTGCCTGGGTGAGCTGAGGGGATGCTCAGACAGCCAGGCTGCTCTGGTGCATCTCAGGTAGGGATCTCAGGGACTGAAGGGAGGAGGACATGGTTGCAGACCAGTGTCTCTCTGTAGTCCCATCCCTCTCTACTCCCACAGGACTTTTGGGGCAGGAGCAGACACCTGGCAGGGTGGAGGCCATGAGCAGGCTCTTGGGCAGAGTGGACACCCAGGGTTGGCGTCCTGCTCTGAAATGTGCTGAGTGGCAGCCCAAAACAGGATGGATGCAGTGCAGAAGGATGTTCTCCTTCCCTCCAGGCTGGTGGCTCTGGTCTGTGCTGTGCCCTGCCCCACTGTGCCCCTCTGTGCTGTGCCCTGCCCTGCGTCCCCTGATGCTGTGTCCCTCGCATCCACCACAGCTGCTGTGCCAACAGGGATGCCTGCAGCACTTGTCTGGCACATGGCTGGTCCCAGTGAGGAGAGACCAGCTGCTGTGTGTTTAAGAGAGACCCAGAAAATATTGGGGCGGGCTACAGGGAAGGTCAAACAAACCATTTATTTTCAGGCAGAACAGTCAGATGTGAATGTCTCTGTTTAGGAATCACATCCAGATGCTGAAATTAAACATCTGGGCTTCACCTCTGTGTTTTGTCTGCAGCCCCCAAGCATGGTGCAGCCTTTGGAACCATCTGCTGAGGAGTTATCACCTCGTTTATCAGCCGCCCCTCACCCTCTAATATGCTGGGAAGGGCTGGGAAGAGTCATGACTGCAGAGCCCCACTGCTGGTCATGCTCTGCATGCCCCCTGCTCCACCCCACCGGCTGCTCTGCAGCTGCCACTGGTGCAGTGTGTCTGAGGGCCTCAGCTCCACAGGCGTTTGGCCCTTTCCCTGGGCAGCAATGTGGGAGTGTGTTCAGTAAAACTTGGAATAAGTCCTTTCATGTCCTGGATGAGATGAGGACTTTCCACTCTCCAAGAAAGGCTGAGGGGCAGACAGAGGGTTTGCACAGCCTCTGGGAGTCAGATGGGCAGCTCTGAGCTGCCAGCCCTGTGCCCTCGGGGCATCAGTCCTTTGGCAGAGGTTTGTGTGCTGGGAATCTGCAATCCAGGCAGCTCATATCCTGCTGGACAACTCGGCTGGCACAAACAAGTCCCTCAGCAGGAGGAGGTCCTGAAACCCTGCATGCAGCCTGTGCTGGAACAGAGTTGGCAGTGGGGCCAGAGTGCAGGGTGGCATGGGGAATGCAGCCAGGGTAAGCCTCCCCCAACTCAGCTCCAGCTGTTTCCTCTGGGCTGGAGGGTGTGATGCTGGTGTGTACAGCCCATTGCCAGTGGGGCAAGTCTCAGCAGGGCTGTGCCATGAGCAGAAGAAGCCAGAGGCTCTGAGGATGGCTCGAGAGCTGTTTGCCCTGGTGCTGTAGCTGCTGAGTCCTCTCCATTTGGCAGGGCCCTGGTGAAGGTGGTTTCTAGAGGGGGTCCGGGGCTTGCAGCCCCCATGACATTTGATCTGGCAAGGTTCAGGCTTGTTTATTACATGAAGAGATGCTGGCTTGCTCAACCAGAGCCCTTGCTAGCCGTGGGTGATCTAACCCATGCAGTGGTGCTAGCGATAGATGGGATCTGCATGTCCATCTATGGTATTTGAATAGTCCTTATCATAGAATCATAGAGTCATAGAACATGCTGAATTGGAAGGGACCCATCAGGATCACAGAGTCCAACTCCAGGCCCTATGCAGGACACCCCAACAATCCCACTCCATGCCTGAGAGCATTGTCCAAACACTCCTTGAACTCAGACAGGTTTGGAGCTGTGACCACTTCCCTAGGAGTCTGTTCCAGTGCCTGACCACCCTCTGGGTGAAAAACTTTTTCCTGATATCCAACCTAAACCTCCCCTCAGATCCAGACATTTCCTTGAGTCCTGTCACTGGTCATGATAGTGAAGGGATCAGAGCTGCCCCTGTGCTGCCTCTTGGAAGGATGTTAAAGAGCTCAATGAGGTCTCCCCTCAGTCTCCTTTTCTCCAGGCTGAGCACACCAAGTGCCCTCAGCTGCTCCTCATACGGCCCCTCCAGACCCTTCCCCATCCTTGTGACCTCCTTTGGACGCTCTCCAATGGCTTAATGTCTCTTTTACATTGCACACAGAACTTGAGGTGAAGCCACCCCAGTGCAGAGCAGAGCAGGACAATCCCCTCTCCAGCCCAGCTGGTGAAGCTGGGCCTGGTGCCCCCAGGACAGGGATGTCCCTCCTGGCTGCAGGGCACTGCTGACTCAGATCCAACTGGCCATTGACCAGGATCCCAAGGTCCCTTCCTGCAGCACTGCCCTCCAGCCTTTCCTTCCCAGTCCATATACACAATCAGGACTGCTCCGTCTCAGGTGCAGAATCTGGCACTTGCCTTTGTTAAATTCCACACAGTTGGTGATTGCCCATCTCTCATTTGTCAAGGTTTCTCTGCCCTCAAGGGAGCCAACAGCTCCTCTCAATTTAGTGTTGTTTGCAAACTTCCTTAGTATTCCTTTAAGTCCTGCATCCAAGCCATTAATGAAGATGTGGAAGAAAACTGGGTTGAGGATGGAGCCCTGCAGAACCCCATTAGTGCCTGAACACCAGTCTGATGTCACCCCACTCACTGTCCTTCTTTGTGCCTGACCCGTGAGGCAGTTGTGGGCTGGACAGTTTGTCCAGAAGGATCCTGGCAGAGACTGTATCAAAAGCTCTGCTGAAGTCCAAAAAGATCACATCTAGTGATCTTTCCTAGATCACATCTTTCCTGGATTAAGCAGTTGGGTTACGCTGCTTTAGAAGGAAATCAGGTTTGACAAGCAGGACTTTCTTCTCGTGAAGTTGTGCTGGATGTGACTGATGCCAGCATTGTCCTCCAGGTGTTTTTCAATACTTTCCAGAGTAATATTTTCCAGGGCACTGAAGTGAGACTGACAGGTGCGTACTTTCCAGGGTCCTCCTTCAGTGGCACAAGGGAAACAATCCTTGCATTATGTAACCTCTGGGAGCTGAATAAGAGGGTATATTTTGCTTAGGGGACAACAACCCCATGGCTTCACTCCTGGGGTGGGATGGGAATCACTGTCCCAACAAAACCAAGACCTGGCTCCTGTGACTTGGCCAACCCAACCAGCTCATTCCTGCCTGTGTTGCTGTGGATGTCACTGTGGCTCTGGCTTGCTCTTCCTCTGCTATTCCAGGAAGATCCCCTGAATCTCCAGCAGGCCTGGAGGCAGGGGATGCTGGAAGTCTCACTCAAGTCTGTTTACTACCCAATTTCCAGACTAGCACTGCAGACTTGAGCTGCAACAGGGAATCTGAGACCCTAAAGAAGGACAATGATACTACTATGGGGACAGTCCTGCCTCCCCACAGTTCTTTCACTTGCAGAAACCCAAGGCACATTACATCTTATAGCCTTGTACCAAGGACTCACCATCTCTGGGACTGGCCATCAGCTTGGGAATTTCAACCTTTCCCTTTCTGGAGGTTAACCACAACTGCTTATTGGGGTAGGTGGGGTTTGGAAGCAGAGCTGGAAAAATACAGCACAAAATACTCCTTGGTTCTATAAAATCTTCAAAATACAGATTACAATTTGAATTTCCCCAGTGACCTTTCTGGTTCAGAAGGGACTAAATGTCAAAAACGTTGTTCAGTTGGCATCCTTCACTTCAGAGCTTTATGGTCCCCAGCACTCCCCTGTGGTCTGCCCTGCTGCAGCAGAGAAGAGGCTTGATGCTGCTGCCTGAGGCCACGGCCATGAGGAACAATCACAAACCTGGATGGGAAGGGCATCTTCATGCTTGCTGCTCCCTCAGAGTGTCAGGTGCATAAAGATCAAAGAGCTTCCCCTCATTTTGCTTCATTTTTCTGCTGTGAAACTCTGTAAAGGTCCTGGCACAGGTGGCCTTGGAGCACCTTCACTGTGCAAGTCTGATCCAAGATAATAAAAGAAAAACTTTGGTTCCTTCCAGCTGTTCCAAGAGGAAGGGAGTCTGACCACGATCTGAAGCAGCAGAGCCCAGGGTGTTGGAGTGGTCTCTGGTCCCAGCTCTTCTGCTCAGGACTGGGACGGCCACTGGCTCTGGTATCCTGGCCATGAGTCTCTGTTCTTGTTTCCCCATGGCTGGCTCCCTGGGCAGACAGGTCTGCTCAGGGTGTGTCAGCTGTGGGTAATAAGCCAAGCTGACCTTGTTGGGCCTGCTCTGCAGAGTTCTTCATCCACCCTTTGCTTTTCTTTTGTCTCCTGAACCCGTTTTTTACCCCTGAGACTTCAGCCCCAGCTCTGCATGGAGAGGAGCTGCAGTTGCATGTGAAAATGGGACCAACTCTTGCCTCCTTCTGTGGGGTGCTGGGGTCAGGAGTCAGCACCACGGGCTGCTCCTCATCAATCCGCTCCATCCATTGTCACTGCCAAGATCTGCCTGTGCCCTGGACCCTGGCTGTGTGCAGCAGCACGGTGGCTACAGGGGTGGCCACACAGGGTCGTCCCAGCTCTGCCACTGGCACTCCTGGCCCCTCACATGCAGCATGAGTGGGTCTCAAAGAGTGTGTCCTGACATCGTGTTTCTGGCCACATGTTCAGGCAGAGACACATTTGGAGATGATTAATTAGTAGAAAGGAAACAGGTCTAAAAATGAGGACCAGCTGCCAATTGAAACAGGGAGCAGTGGTAAGTTTATTGCAAAGGCCAAAGGCTGTGAGCAGCAGCTTTGGAGGGTTTTGGGGATTCCTTGCAGCTAATTGCCATGTGGCAAACCCTTCTTGTCTCTGCAAGCAGCCCCTGTGGGACAGAGACCAGCTTGTGGCGGTCTGTGTACCTCAGCTACAGCTTTGATTCAGAGTTAACCAACAGACAGGCTTGTTTTACACTAGCAGTTGACCCTGTTTGATTCAAAAAAGGCATGAGAGAAATGTTGGTGTGTTGGTGGCTGTTGAAGGCAGTGATTTGGATGTCCCTAAGTGCTCCTGGGATGGTCTCACATGAGTTTTTCTGTGATCTGGCAGGGCTGGACACACAGCTCCAGTCCTTTTCGTGCAACCTTATGGAGTGTCTCTAAATGCACCCCTGTGAGCTGCCAGCAAAATTATTATTTTCTTGCCTTGTCTTAGCATTCTTTCTGAATGTAGGACCCAGCAAACTAGGAGATGGTGCACAGGAAGGGTTATGGGGCAAGGCAGAGCACCCTTGCTGAAGACTCCTGCCTTGTGCTGTCTATTGGGGCTCAAGTCCAGGCTTGACTTCCAGGCAGGTATTTTGGAGGCTCTTCTCTGTAAAAAATTATCCTTCCCTTGAGTATCTTCATTAAATATAGCCCTGTTGCTCCCATATTTTTTTCTGACATCACAGCCTTCAGGATGTCCCAAACGTATGTGGTTGTCCTTCTTTCCCTACCTTGTGCATCCCATGATTCCCATGTCTCCACCTCCTTGGTGGCTCAGCAAAGGCTGGTGGGGATGGCACCAGTGTTCAGCGCCAGTGCTGGGCCTAGGCTGGGAGAGGGGACCTTGCTGTGGGCTTGTGCCTCTTGGAACTCCCAGGAGCCCCTGGCTGCAACCCAGACATATCCATTTATATACGTGAAGCATCTTCTGCATGGGTGGCTTGGACCTCCTGGAGAGGCCCTGGGAGAAAGTGGCTGAAAATCAGGAGTTTTGCCCTTGTGGAAATAATAAAGAAGGCAGCAAATCTCAATTCTGAAAACCTTATTTTCAGTTCTCACACACCAGCCTGTGCCCTCTGGAGCTGGTGGGGCATCACTGTTCTTCCGTTCTCCCCTTCTCCCCGGACCAAGCTTCGCAGGAGGTTTCATGTCAAGCTGATGTCAAACTGCTCAGGTTTGGCTAAACAAGGCTGAGGCTTGGTCTTTGGGAGAAAACTGGAACTGCCCTGGAGGGAAGACATTGCTTTTGCAGAAGCCGTGTGTTCCACCAGAAAACTGCTGATCAACGATGCTGTAGGCAAGCGAGGCTTGGCTGAACAAGAAGAGCAGGATGTCCAGAAAGGGGGGACAAGCAACCCTGCACAGGGCTGGGCACCTCTGCTCAGCCAAGTGGTCTCTGCTCTGAGCTCGTGGGCAGAGCAGTGTGGAGTTCAGCCACCTGTGGCTGGGTGGGAAGGACCACCTGAAGGTTGCTGATGGAGGTAACCAGAGTCCATGGTGGACACATGGAGTATCTTTCTTCTGTCACATTCCCCAGAGCAAATGCTTAGAGGTGGGTGTCTGTGGGTAAGTCAGTGTTTCACTGGCTGGAAGACGGGAGCTCCCAGTCCTTCACCTCATGTGTGGGGTCTCACCAGGAGCCACTGCTGGAGGCTCTCCATCCCCACAGGGCAGTGCGATGCCAAGCTGGAAGGGCACACAGAGGGACAGATGGGCAGGTGGGAGCAATCTGCACGCTGGCCGGGTCTATCTTTACTGAGAGAACAAGAATAATGAAATTATTTATTCCTTTATTTCCCTTGGGACTGGCTGTCCCCACAGGCTCCTGCCCTGGCTTGGGCTGTTGGTAGGGCCTGTCTGTGCAGCAGATGATCTCCTCCTTGAGGTTGGAAAGAAGTAACCCTTTTCTGTGAAAGAACATGAATTAATATCACAGGACATGATGTTACCTGCAGCAAGGTCTGACAGCACCTAATGTGAACCAGCAGCACCCAGGCCCAGAGCTGCCCACAGACACCCTCAGCACCCTGCTTAGGGCTAATCATGACTCCTTTTTGGAGACATTTGGCCAGGGAAGTTACTGATGTGGTAGGGGATGGTCTCCCCATTTTGGGGGACGTGGATCCTGTGGTTTCAGGCACCCTTGAGGGTGAGCATGCCTGACCCAGGATGTTTGGCTGCTGTCCTTGTGGGACACCTGCTGTGGTTGCAGTGGGGCATTGCAAGAGATGCCCACATGGGGCTAGGATGGTGGTGTAGGGTCTGGGTGAAGGGGGGCACTCAGGTGCCCTGGGGTGGAGGGTGCTGTGCATGAACCTGGGCAGGGAGGAGCGAGTGACCCTCAGGGACAGGAGAGCAGGTGGAGGCAGTCCCGTTGTGGAGATGGGGTGTCTCTGGGGGTGCCCTCCCCGGCCCCACAGCGTGGGCAGGTGGGGCATTGCCCCTCCAAGCTGCTCCCCCGGCTGCAAAACCCTACAGCCAGGAGGACTCGGAGGTACTTTGCCCTGCCAGAGTGAGCCAGACCCCCTGCCTGGCATGGGAGCAGCAGGCAGGGCTCAGCTTAACTGGGCTAATTAGAGTGTAGGACCACTGAGAGTGTTCCAACAGGCAGCGTATTTGGGATGTGATGTGTATCCCAGGTATTTTCCCTGCTTTATCCGTTCCCTCTCCAGGGGACCCCAGCAGAGAGCTGAAATTCAGGGCTGCAGGGGCCACCCCACCACCCACCCTCTCTCATTCCTATCACCTCTTGCCCTGGGCTGCTCTTCCCATGATTTGCCCTGACTGATCCTCTGTGAAGTTCAGCACCAGGCTGGAACCTGGAGCTGGGGGAGTGAATGGGGCCCCTACAGTGCCACAGCCTCTCTGTGGCCAGACTGCCAGTCCCAACCCTGATGGAGTCCTGATGGGCTAACCAGGGCTGCTGCCTGGGAGCCAGGCTTGGTCTCAGTTAGGATCACACAGGGGCCTGCACCTCTCAGCCCCAGTCTGAACTGGTGGGCAGAGCCTGGTGCTACTTCCAGCCATGGGGCCTGGATGCATCCTGGTGCTGCCAGCTGATTCTGGCCCTGTAGCACCAGCTCTGGCTGGCTGTGCCTTCATCCTCATGAGCAGCAGAGGAGGATGGGCTGGCAGCTTGTAAGCTGGCACTCGGCTGCTGTGTTGGGGTGGTCTCTGCTGCTGGGGTGAGGACTAGGCACATCATATTCAGGTCAGTGTAGGGATGAAGTGTGGCTGCATCTCAACTGCAGTTGCTGAAGTTTCCAGCCACCGTGGAAAACCCAAGCCCATGTGTTAGAGGGGTGGGAAAACAGCAGGTGAAGACACAGATGGGTGTTTATGAAAAGTTTTTGCAATGTGTCAGTTTTTAAGCCTGCAGTGGTGTTTTGCTGGCTTTCTGATGGAGTTGTGGTGGAAAGGTGTGGGCACGGCTTGTTTGGATGTGCGTCCATGGGAACATAATAACGGCTTCCCAGGTTTTAGATCAACTTCCAGTCCTGGAGGTAAGGCAAGAAGCCACCACCTGAGTGGCCCAGACCCTCCATCAAACCAGCTCCTCTTTGGGGGATGGTGGAAGGGAGCTCACTTCAGTCACTTCTTTTTGGGCAGTCATGAATACAGGCAGGAGGTGAATTTCTGGAGAAGTGGCTGAGCTGATCCTCATGGAATGTGGCAGCACCTCACTGACCCCAAGGCCTTGCTCCCCTCCTGATGTGAGTTGCACAGGGATGCTCTGGACATAGAGCCACGAATCAGATGGATATCCTGGTTCATGGAGAGATTTGCCCATGCAAGGAAATGTTCAGCATGGGATGAAATGTCTCATGGTGCTCTCAGACCTAGTGATCTCTCCCTTCTGTGGCTGCAGGAATCAACCGCCTGCTCCGGGAGCAGAGTTGGCCTCAAACCTGCTGCCATGGTGGCAGAGATGGTGATGAGGAGGGGGTCCTTTCTCTCAGCAGACTGCCACTTCTAAACCCATCTTCTAACAGGGGCTTTGAAGGAAAGCTCCTGAGTATGCATTTCATTAAGATATAATAAAGCAGCTGCCGGCTCCTGAAGAACAAAATGATTATTAGACCTTTTATTGAGGATTAATAGCTATGTAATCAGCACGTATCTGGTTCCTACAGGCATCTATTACATAGCTTCCAAACCTCAGTGAATATGTTTCTAATTGGCTTTTAAGAACATGCTGTTGCTTTATTAAACCCTAATTAAATGCATATTGGGTGAAGTCCATTCAGAAGTGGTTATTGTGAACTACTTGTCATTACCTAATATGTGCAGCCTAATGGGCCTTCAGCTTATTTGCTCTGTTAATTATTAGATTTTATGGTCTTTGTTGGGCTTTGTTTTTGTAAACTGGGTTGCATATGTTGTTTTCTTCCCTATTCAAAGCCTTCCCAAGAAATGGGTACTGCTGGACACCCAGGGACTGGCACGGGGTCTGATGAGCAGAGCAGACTGGGAGAGGCTCTTCCCATTCTACAGATTTTTTTAGGGGTGCTCATGTGTCTCCTGCTTGCATCAGGCTCAACCCTGGTGGAAAGCAAGTCTTCAGGATGGGCTCCAGCCTGGACCATCATGAGGCCACCTTAGGGCTTGAGTGAAAGGCCTTTAACAGGCTCAGCTGTAGCTTCCACTTGGGACCTGACAAACCCTCCAGCCTTGTCTATATCAATTTCCTGCCAGGTGGAAGTAGGAGGTGGGGCAGCCACACCAGCCACCAGCAGCCTCCTCCTTGGCTTGTCTTGGTGCCTGCAAAATGAGGGTGCTGGTGCTGCCTTCACACAGGCTCTGAGCTCCATCAAGCATCTGTTACATGTCTGCAAGCCTCTTTCCCAAAACCCTGTGAGCATAGATTGTAAGACACCCAAAATTAGGGGATGTGGAGGAGGTTGGAGTACAGACTCTGGCTGAACAGTAGAACAAGGGATGCTGATATGGTGTTTCAGCAGAAAAGAAGTGCTGCATGTGTGGTCAGCAAAATGCTGCAGGGAGGATGCTGCATTGAGCAGTATGGCATGGCTGAGCTCTGGAAAACTGCATGGATTTCAGTTTGAAACCTTTTTTCCTTTTTTTTTTTTCTGGCAGTATCAGAACATGTCCTTTCAGCAGATTCAGTACAGGCCATTTCCAGGGCAGGTTGGGGAAAAAGTGGCACTTTGTAATCTGCTGTTGCATGATATTTTCTAAGGCTAAATGGAAAAGTCAAAATCAAAAGAAGCCACAATCAGAGCAAAAATGGTTCAGTTTGTCCAAACTGAGGGGTTTTTTTCTTGTTGTTTGTTTGTTTGTTTGTTTGTTTGTTTGTTTGTTTGTTTTTGTTTGTTTTTTGTTTTTTGTTTTTTGTTTTTTGTTTTTTGGTTGGTTTTTTTTTTAGTGAGAGGAAGGAATTTTCCATTGTTGAAGAATTTCAGAAGTCCCCAGAGTCTCTCAGAGGGGGCAGTGCCAGCTGTTAGCACAGCATCCAGTCCCCATCCTTTGTCCTGCTCTGCTGCCCCGCTCTCCAGTGGGTCCGACTACCATTCTCGGGACTCAGGTGCCTCCCTGGCAGCGTCGCGAGGTCACCCGGGGACACCGGCCGCGTCTCGGTGGGTGTGTCTGGCTCCGCGATGGGTGGAAGCAGGTTGTCAGAGGTTCGGGTCATCCCGGGCTCATCTCCAGCTGCTGAACCACAGAGGCAGCACTGCCAGCGGGTGCCTGACACCCGTACCCACATCACAGTGTCTCACGTGCTGCTTGGGCTATCACCCCTGTCCCTGCCCGATGCCTTGCACGGGGCTAAGCTCAGCTCCCAGCCCCGGGCTGCCCTGGCCAAGCAGAGCACTTGGCCCCAGGGGCTGGCTCTGGTAAAAGTCTCTGCCCCTGACAGCCGCTTTTTGATCCTCAGCTTCCTGCCACTCCGGATGCTCTGAGTCATGGAGAATGAGCACCTCACCCGAACTTTCACCTCCAACTTGAACCACCCCCAAGTCAAACTTGCTAATGCTTGAAACCTTCGGTTAGCACCCCTTCCCCTATTTTTCTTTAGATTTTCCAGCCTTTGTACTTTCTGCATCCCCGTTGGAAGCAAGGGTGCCAAAATACTTTGTAAAAGGCTGTTCTTGCAGTGCTTCCCAGACCTTCCCTCACTAGGAAATGCCGGAAACCGTGGGAGCAAGCCTGCTTGCTGGAGAGCCTCGGCGCAGGTTTTGCAGACCCTGGAGATCTGGAGAAGCTTCAACTTCCCCAGGCGTGGACCTCTCTCCAAAGCCAACAGGAACTTGGAAACTTTGGGGCCTCTTTGGTTTTTCTCCTCTCTAGACCCTGAATCTTTCAACTCAACCTTTGCGTTATAGTTATATGTGGCGTGAATATGCCTTTATTTTTCTAATTAGAGTCGCAAATTCCTCATTAAAACTGCCTGCAGGCCAGGGTTTGTCTTGCTTGACTTAAGGCCAAATCACAGAGGTATCCAGGCTTGGAGCTGTATCTCCTCACCCTCCTTCAGAGCCAGTGGATGAAGAAAATGATCCAGACCTTGGGGGCAGCTCTCCTGGGAAAAGGGTTCCCCTCCTCTGTGGCAAAAGGGAGAGACCACAGAGCTGAATGAAGGAGCACGAAAGGCTTTAAGAGGTATCACCAAGAGAAGCCAAAGAGAACCTCCTTCTCTTCTCCTGCCTGAGCTTCAGTGGGGATGGAGATCCATGTGCTCTGCAGAGCCAATTTGGTCAGAAATTTAAGAGCAACTAACCACTTGTTTGTTCATTTAACATTTCCCAATGACTTTGCTGCTGGCTATTTTATTTCAATGGGCTTCCCCTCCCTCTAGCTTTATCAAGATTTTCTTCTCCTTCCTAGAAAATGCACGGGAGAGGGGAGAGGAGAATGTTTCCTTTCCCACGGAAATAGCATTTGGCTTCTTACCTGCCCTGTGTGGGGAAAGAGGAAAAAATTCACAGCAAAGCTGAAAATGAGAAAATTTCACTTTGAAATTTCCCTAAAAATAAAAGAAGCAGCACTTTTGGCAAATCCTTTTGGCCACAATTTCCTTTTGTTCCATTTGCAGCCATGGAGACAAGTCTTGGGGGGGGATTCCTGCTGACTGGAGCCCTGTTTTGATTTGTTCCTGTTCCAGTGGCAGCAGTGGGGCTGGGGCATGGAATGGTGAGCCCTGAGCACCCTGGACCACCCAGGGCCATCACCTGGCCACCATAGAGCTTTCGTGAAGGACAGACGCAGTCTGTGGCAGGTTCGGCTGCCAGCCCCTGGCTGTCAGGCAGAGTGGGCACCTGGACATGTCCTCAGCTGCACCAGCCATGTCCAACTGAGCCATGTCCATGGCTGCGGGCAGAGGAGTGAGAGGAGAGAGGCACCGGCCCGGCTCTCCCCATCACCTCCCCTCAATGGCTGGATCCTGCTCAGCTCTTCCTGAGCATGTCTGCACATCCATGATGGCTCAGGGCTTGAGCGATGCTCTCCCTGCAGCTTCTTCAGAGCTCTTCTCCCGGTGATGGGGTGCAGCTGGCTCTGTGTGCCACCGCTCTGCGCTGTGAGCAGTGCCAGCGGCATGGCGGCGGGGTGTCACTGCAGGCGGGAAGGCGAGGGCAGGTCGGGTCACTCGAGAATGATCCCCTGAGCAGAGCCCCGGGCTGGGAGCAGCAGCAGGAGATGTGTGGCCATGGGCATCTGGGGTGAGGGGAGAGCCCTGAGCCTGGCTGTGCTGGGAGGAGCGGAGTGGTGGCACACTGGGACATGGCTTCTAGTTCACCAGCTTTCCTTTGCTGCAGCCTCTCCTGACCTATGCATGTGCCCAGCAACACCAGTGCTATGCCCCTCTGGTGCCCACATCCCTCTGCTGACCCTGCAGGTTGCCCAGCTGAGGGTGGACATGGCTGTGGAGGTCTCACCATGGAGGGGATCTGGATCCCTTCCTCCCTCAACATTCCCCTTGGCCATGAATCAGCTGGCAGGACCCAGCAAGTCTTGCAGCAAAGATGAGCAAAAAAAAATCTTCTTATGCCTGTAAAAGGAAGAAGAAGAGCACAGCAGAGACAGGCCGTCTGATACAGCTCCACTTTCTGCTGTGGAGGCGGGAAGCCTTTCGGACAGGATTTATTTTGTATAGTCTTCCATGCAAACTGGATCCCCCTCCTCTCCTGGCCCTGCCCAGCCTTAAATCATATCCTTTGTAATGACATTTCATGCTTGTGTGGCGCCTCGCTTCTGAGCATCCCCAAGTGCTCTGTAAACGGATGTCTCGGAGCCTGCCAGGAGGCCGCAGTACCACCCCTCCACCCCGCTGCCACCAAGAGAAGGTGATAAACCCTTCCCACATCTCACCTGGATGCCTGACCATGCCTGCATTAGTGCTGCAGCCTCCCCTGCATCCCTCTTGACTGCCCTCCTACGCCAGTGACCTCCATGGAGATCTCTGTCCCTCCTGGAGTGCCCGGGGTGAGGTGCTCAGAGATGAACAGCTCCAGTCTAAGTTGGTGGGATGTTGCCCTGCAGCCTGGTACACAGCCTGCAGCCTCACCTCCCACCTGGAAAGTCCCTGCCAGGGAATCAACATAGCTGTCCCCCATCATCAGAGCTGCAGGGTCGACAAAAAGCCACCCTCCATGTCCCCAGACCCCATTTTCGGTCAGGAATGGATTTCTCTGGTACACTGTGCCCTGGGGCAAGGCAGATGTTAACCGCATGGAAGTCTTTCTTGCTGAACCCAAATAATACAGCATTTCAGATTCCCTCTTCCCTGTGCAAGCCTTTGGCTGTCATCAGGTCCTCCTTAGTCCTGTCCAGAGGTTTCTTCACAGCTGCAGGGTCCCAGGAGATGCAGTGGTTTTCATCAGACACCACTCTGGCTTGGCCCAGCAGCGGGAACAGTCTGCCTTCCCGGATCTCCTCCAGGTCCTTTGGCTGCTTGGCTTCCTCCGCTGGACATCTCGGGCTGCGGGCAGGCTTGCTGATGTAGGGACAGCTGGATGGCTGCTGCATCCAAGCAGGATTTTGGGCTCTGACAGATGCTTTTGGAGGTTGTCTCAAGCTACCTACTGGATTTTTGTGAAAATTGCCGTCCTGCGAAGAGGCCTTTTAACTTCCCGCAGAGCTGGAAAGCCACAGCCCAAGAGCTGACTGCTGAGAGTGATGCCTTTTGGTGGGAGCCAGCAGTGATGCCAGCTGGGAAGGGAGAGGTTAACCCTGGGTGTAGGTGATGCCTTCTTCCAGTTTCAGCTGGTCATTGCTGGGAGAATCAATGAAAAAATGTCCACAGGCACTTTGGTTGGCTCCAGGTGCTGATGGTGCAGCCCCTTCCCTGGGGTCTGGAGGATGGACCTCAAGTCTGCTGGGCCACTGCAGGTGCTTCTGTGTGAAGCAGAGCTGGTGACCTGCTCCAACCCGCCAGGGCCTTGTCTGTGGGTCTCCAGTGAGCCCTGTGAGTACCAGGCTGCTCTGGGCTTCTTTTTTTCTCTACAGAAAGTCAGCTTTATTCTTCTAAGGCACCTTGAGGAAAAAGATTGGAATCTGAGGGAAGGTTTGGGCTGAAATGGGGAAAAGCAAATGCTCTTGTCTGGTCTTCTATCTTACCCTGTCCTGTCCCACTCTATCCCATTCCACTCCATCCTATGCCATCCCACCCATCCCATTTCACTCAATCCATCCCACCCAATTTTCTGTTCTTCCTGTCCCATCCTATCTCATCCCATCACACTCATCCTATTTCACTCACCCCATCCCCCTGCATACCTCTTCCCTCCCATGCCATCCCACCCTACTCCATCCCCCTCCACCTCCTCCCCATCTCCTGTGGACATCCATGCCAGCCATCCCCAGATGGAGCTGCTCTTGCCAGGGGCCCATTGGTGGTGGAGGCCACTTGGAGCAGTTCCTTATCCAGGATGTGTGTCAGTGAAAGCAGAAACCCAATAAGCAAGATAAGGAGACGATTTATAATGGAGTTTGTGAACTTCAGGAAAGAGCTTTACAGCCAGACTTTACAGACCACACAGGGAGAGGTTATACTCTCCAAAACCTTGGAGATTTTTTAAAAAATATTTTTATATTTAAAAAAAAAAGAGTTTCCAAGAATTAAATAACACGAAAGTATATGAAATATGATGTAGGGAATGTTCTCCTTTCTCTCACATCTGAAGTTAATTTGGGAGACGCTCTGAATAGCTTTTTAAAGAGTGGATAAACATTGGCATCAAAAGTGTAAATAAAGTTACCAGACAAAGCGGTCGTTCAAAGGGAATAGTCCCTGGGATGTTGGCTGGGCAGCTCTAATGGCTGTGTCAGGAACATTTGGAGATGAAACAAGGGCCCAGCCGATTAGCCTGGGCTGCAGTTCCCTGCCTCATCTCCCTCTCGTGATGCCAAAGGCAAGCGGCACTGGCAGCTGCTCTTGAAGGTTTCCTGCCCGGGGACAGCGCTGGCGGGAGGCTCCCATTCGCTGGGACCCCTCAGTCTCTCACACTACCACTGCCCAAAACTTGGGTCACACACTTCTGAGCAGGAGCTACTGAAGCCTAATTAAAGGCTATTGCTGCTGGTCTCTTGGAGATCTGGATTTGTGAGAGCTGTGGCCCAAAGCATTTCCGAGAAGCCCTCAGGCTATCCCACTGTGTGTCACACCCACTGCTTCCCCCAGCACAGCCCTATTCCCCCCGATGTTTTGACGGACACATGCTGGGTTGGCCACAAATATTCTGAAATATAACAGGAACTTCTGTGTCACTGGGTTTAAGATTGCAATTGGTTGGAAGAACGCAGAGGGGTTGTGTCTCTCTTGAAGCACATCTTTGCACCAGCATCAGGTTTCTCCATGACAGTCCCCCAACAGTCTGTGGAGGGAAGGCAAAAACAGTGAAATGAACTCTGACATCTCATTTAAATTTTCCCAAGAGAAAGAGAAATGGACAGATTTGAACTGACCTTTTGTTTGCATCTTTCGGTATGAACTTGAAGGGAAACCTTTGGGAGTTGTCTTTGATGGAGCAAATGAGAGGCAGTTGTGGGTTGGAGTGAGTCTGGCAGTCAGATTCACACCATGAGGTGCTTCTCCTTGCCCTGTGTCTCTACCAGAAGGGATTTTCCTGGGAGTTGTAGAAGAAGGAATGGGTGTGGATAATAATACTAGCTCTCTTGCATCCAGAAGCTCTTACCTCCACAGCACCCAACACTGAGGACTGCTATTGCACTTGAATATACAGTGCCAGTTCCTTCTTCAGCTGAGGCCTTGGTCACAGCTCTGCACCCCTTGACTGGTGAAGACAGGATGGTAATAACAGCAGCCATGACAAACACAGCGTGTAAATCCTCCTCTGGGCTGTCCGAGAGCAGCTCATGGCTGCCTGCACTGCAGTAGGGACACAATAAACACCATTCATGGTTGGGGGGCTGGTGGGCTGCTGTTGGTGCTCATGGCCCTGGAGACCCAAGAGTTCTGCATCTTGACTGACCTAGCCTGGGGAATGTGGTGGATCCACCACATATCTGCCAGCGTGCTCACCTGTGACCTGGGCACTGCCGTGCTGGATGAGGTATTAGCTCCTGAGAGTGAGGAGCAGCATAAAGGACATCATCACAGGTAACCCTGCAAGTCCCCAGCGGTGACACATCCTGGTTTCTCCTACCTTGCCCTGGACACCATCTCCTCATTTGTCCCGGTACCCTGCTGTCAGAGCATGCCCTTCTTGTGTCCAACCCCGAAGCCTGTGCAGTGGAAGAAACAAGCTGGTTTGAAGCATGACCCCTATCAGGTAGAAGTTACAAAACTGTATTTTAATATTTCACCTACTCAGGTGAGTTTAAGATGGATAAAGTTGTGAGGACTCGTTTGCTCTGTCCTTTGCCTGGCTGTAATAGGAACTAACAATGACCATAACTCTGTCCTTTCTTTCAGTCTTGACTCTGTAGTATTTTCCTGAGTGATAAAGAACAAATCTCCCATTGGCTGGGCTGGGAAGATGCTGTCCCACACCCTTGGTGTTAACCACAAGCAGAAGTAGTTCCTCTCTGCATCCCTGAGTGAGACCCAGTGGGATGGGGACACCTCCTGCTTGGGCACCAGCTGGCAGGGCTGTGCTTACCCAGAGACCGCGGCAAGGGTTTTATTGCAAATAATGGAATAATTACTCTTTGTCTGGGACTTGCCCACAAACAACTGCTGATTCCTGTGCGAGGGCTCATGAGCCCAAATTCCCATCAGAGGGCTCACTAGTGCCTTTGGGATGGAGGAGCCTGGCACTGAGAAGGGTACCCTGGCTCGGAGGATGCCCGGAGTGATCACTGTGGGCTCGGGCTCATGCAGACCGCTTTTGCGCATCAGCCTTCGTGCCACTTGTGTAAACTATTACAGCAAAGGGCAAAGGTTAAACGCAGCACATGTGTGGCATCAATTAACAGGATTTCAAGGTCTCCAGTGGCATTTCTGCTCAAATCTCTTGTGGCAGGTTCAGTTTTCTTAACCCCTCTGATGCCACGCAGTCAGAGGGTCTTGGCTCTGCCAGACTGTTGGAGGGGAATGGGCTTGTGCTGGCTGGGGACCTCTCCAAGGACTGTGCTGGAGGGGCCTCTGGCCATTTGGGCATGGGGAGACAGGGACACCACACACACCACACCCGTGGCCTGTGGGGCAAGTGGGAGAGACTGTGCTCTTTCTACCAGAAGTGTCCTTGGAAGGGTGTCAGGCCCTGGCAAGGCAGCAAGTTGGTGTATGAGCAGCCCCTCATCATGTCCCCCTCTGCTTCAGGTCTGTTTACCCCCATCTCAGAGCCCTCATGGTGGTTGGCTGCTCCTGTGTTTGGTCCCAGCCAGACCCTGCTCCACTGAAGCACCCCACTGTCCCAATGTGTCCTACGGTTTAGCGGACAAAGGTTCCTGCCAGGCTTGGGACCGCTGGTGCCTTCACTCCCTGCCTGTAAAAGAGACACAGTCACCCGCCACTGCGTAGGGGGATTGGGAGGGGATGGCTGCAGTGAAAGTCTCAGTGATGATTCAAAACCACGGCAATTTCGATGGAGAAATTGCAGTTGAGAATCTTCACCGGTCTGAGGCCATTCAGGGCTGCTCCCAGGCAATGTACCCATCCACCGCTCATCTCCTCCTGGATTTTTCAGTCATACTGGGCATACTGGGAGAGGGAGTGGTTTAAAGGATGGTGGCATGACTCAGGCAGCCTTCAGTGCATCCCATGTCTCCTGCAGCTGATACATTGGAGACCTGGATGCCACAACTTTGCACTGTAGCTCTGCCAGGCTGTCCTCCCCAATTCCACATGTTTCTCCTAAGGGCCAGGACCTTGGAGTTGGAGTGCTTGGAGGGCTTCCACTTTGCTCTTTTGAGGGGGTTTGGCAAGGAAAAGAAAGGCTTCAGCTGCCACTACCATGAAGAAGACATGAAAGTATGACATTCACATGGCCTGAACACTCAGAAACTTTAAGATATTCTAAAAGCTTCCTGATTGCTTGTGCAGATTTTTGCCTACACAGATGGCTAGTTTTCCATGAACAGGTGCTGCTGAAGGGAATCCTGCCTTGAGGGATTCAGTTGGGGGTTTCAGTTCCTGGGGTTTCCAGTCCTGCCTCAAGGCTGGGGACCAGTGTAATGGATGGGTCAGGGCTGGGAGCTTAGTGAGGAACATCGATCCCAACACCAACCGATGCAGAGCCTGCCGGGCTGGAGGAACAGGACATGCAAGTGCCCTTCTGCACCTGCGTGATGCCCCTGACATCACCTTGCACATGCATTCCACTCCTTTTTGGGAAATTAATAATTTCAAACCTCCAGGTTAAAAACCTCAGCCCCCAAAACATTCAAAACCACTAGGAACCCTGCATTTTGATGATTTTGATCTGTTTTTCAGTCCTGCACCCTGTTAAGGTGAACAAAAAGCATGCTTAAAAAACAGATGCTCTGCCCACAGCTCCCCATGTCAGAGCTGAGGGGAGACTTCTGGCTGAAAGACAGATTTGGCCTGGACATCTCCACACAAATACCCCGTTAGTTAGCAAACCTGTAAAAATCCTGGTAATCCCCTTGATCTGAAACAAATGGTCTCTGCTGTCTGGTGCTGATTTTATTATCAGACACTGCTTACTATCATCCCATGGCTTGGACCAGTGCCTGAGGCTCAGCACCAAGTCAGTCATGTGCTGGCAGGTGAAGGTCTCCCCTGAGCTCTAGATCTGTGCTGGTTCTCCACATGTGTGCGGTGCCCTGGATAATACATGTTGGATTTACAGAGATGTGTGGTTGCCCTGGGACCTCCAGGACCCTTCAGGGCTGCTCCAATGCTGTCTCCAGATGGGATGGGAGCAGCATAGCATGGCTGTCAGGGTGAAAGCTCAGGTTTTGTTGAGTTGTCCTGATCTCTTCTCCCTCTGAGGTGGGTAGCTTGGCTTGGTGGTTGTGTTTCCAGTGTCTGGAGCTTTGTGCAAACACAGGATGAAGGAGCAGGAGTGGTTCTGGGTCCTAACGCGATTCCCAGGGTGTCTGTCAGCCTGAGCTCCCACCCAACCATCCCTTGGAAATGGGACCTAGAACAAGCCTTGAGCATCCGTGGGCTGATTTGAGGACTATTGGGAATCTTGATGGCTTTGAGGCCAGGTAGATCCTCAGCTGCCTACAAGGCGGTTGCATCGACTGCGGCCCCTGACAGCAGCACTCCCAGCCCCGCTCTCCCTCCATGCCGCCTGCAGCAGCTGAACATAAAATTCAAGCCCCCCGGAGACCCACCATCAACCACATGAGCCCCAGCCGGTTTTGTTTTGATTATACATTTGTTTCCTCCCTCCTGGGAGTGTCTGACACAGCTTTTACCTCTCAGCGCGTCAATGCTCGGCTCCCCCCACCACCTCCCTCCCCTCCCGTTGGCTCTGCTTGGATTAGCTCTGACCCCTACTGAACTCTGCTGCCAGAAGAAGTGTCAACCCCTTTCACTTTCCGAGAGCTTTCCAGCCCCGAACACTGAGCAAGGAAGGAATGTCCTCCAATGGAAAACCTCCCACATAATTTTTTATGACTCTGTGCTCTTGCTGTGTGTCCGGGGAGAACAGACTGTGGTCCCTGAGTCTGGCCATGCTCTGGGCACAGCCTGGATGACCTGGAGCACATCTCTGCCCTCTCCCAAGCCAGAACAAGTGTAAACAGGGCAAAAGGGGCTTTTAAGGAGGACTTGCTTAGCGGAGGAAAAGTGATGGGACAGGAGAGAGTAGGAGATTAGCTATGGGCACAGCATGGCATGGCGTGGCATGGTGTGTGGGGCCAAGGGTAGGTGTTTCCATGGCAGTATGGCAGGGTCACTGGTTGTGTTTCTTCAAGGGGATGTCCAGCCTCCATGGATGGGTGGACATCAGCAAGATGGAAGAGAGAGGAAGAGCTGGCTGCTGCCACCAGAAGCACAGAAGATGGGGAGAAGGTCTTGCAACTCTATCCACCAGTTCTGATGGTGGTTGTGCTTCTCCATGCTGAGCAGCAGCAACTTAAACATTCTGCAAGAGCTCCAAAATTCAGGGGAAACTAGCCCACTGAAATAAAACGACTGTCCAAGGAGAGGGCAGGAGCCGATGCCCTGTGCCTACAGCTCAGCAGGGTTAATGCTTGTGGGGCCGGGAGTGACACCCCCATCCGTGAGCAGCCACCCCAGGCAGCAGAGATGCTGGGTGGTGGATGTGGGGCCACAGCTGGGGAACAGGGAGGTTAACTCCAGCAACACCAATGAAATAAAGAAAGGGAATGCCGCATGCTAAGGAGTTGCAGATGTTTGGATGTTGGCAGGGATTTGGGTGGAGCTGCCAATACACAACATGGTTTGCAGCAGGCGGAAGGGTGGGGACTGCCAGGGAAATCCTGCCCCTTCTCTAAAGCCTGTGGTAGTGGAGGGAGTCCTCCTGGGGTAGGTGTCATGGGGGAGTGCATGGCTGAAGGTGTGTCTTCTCTCAGAGCTTGGAGTTGCCATGGAAAGGGTGGGGGAGGCAAATGAAAATAGGCCAGCTGCTCCCAGGTCTGACTGCTGCTGTGTCCCTCTCTGTTGGAGCTCCCGGAGCAGTCAAAGATATGGAGCAGCCAAGGAGATAACAGCTCAGAGTGCAGTCACTATATTTATAGGGCACTGAGGATGTGCCTCAGTCTTCCAGGGGCTCTTTCCCCTGGTTTTGTCCCAAGCCTGCAGAAGCCAGGCAGATATCCAAAGCCATTCCTCACTTTTCACAGCTCAGTGAAGGGATGGCCTGCCTAGCTGATGCTGGGTGAGCGTCACAGGCCTGTTTTGGTCTCACCAGGTCAGCAGAAACCAGGACTTCAGCACTGTTGTCCCAGAGTAGTGGTGCACGCTGTGCCAAAGGGAGGAGCAGCATTGCCCTTGAAGTGAAGAAGGCATCTCCAGAGGTCTGCAAAGACTCAAGCAGGATAAATCCAGGCTGAAGGGCACATTTAGGGCTGTGCTGACCTCACTGTTTAATGATTTTGTCTTATCCCTGGCAAGGGGATGGACAGGGATCTGGTAAAGCCCAATTGGGCAGGGTCAGTGAGATCCAAGCCCTGCTGCTGCACCCAAAGGAAGTGTTGGGGTGGTGGGGAACACAGGGGCTGAGGGGTCTTTGGGGATCTGGAGCCCATCGATTCTGGTGTGTGGGTATGGGCAGGTCTTGTTCCTTTCTGGGGTGCCAGCTCTTCAGGATGAGCAAGTCCCCTTGCTGGCGGGGAGATGGAGTCCCACCCCAGAGGAGTTCTTGGGAACCTGCTTTGTGAGTCTCTTGGTGAAAGCGCAAGCCCCCAGAGTGCTTTGCACCTGCAGCCCCAGGCTTGCAGGAGCATCCCCTTCTCTTGCATCCCTCCTGATGCCTCCTGGCCCCCACGGCCCTTGAGCTGTGCCAGCTCGCTGTGGTTCTCTTGGTCTTTGTCAGCAGCATGTTTGGTAGCTCTGTGGCCATCATGCTTCCTGACATGTTTTCTTTTCCCCCGTGATTTTCAGAATTGTATTCATTTCTTTGTTGAGGAGGGAGAGGGAAAGGTCATCCCTTGCTAGCAACTCATTAAAGCAAAACAATGGAAAGAACAGCAAATGGACTCTGGGACCCACTTCTCCAGGCATGTGTGACGCTGCCTTTTGTCAGTGTAGGAGAGGGGCATCCATTGAGGTGGTGGCATTGCAAGGAAGCTCTCCCACCGCCCCCCCCACTCCAAACCAATTCAAGGCATCACTGGAGGACCTCAGTGTTTGTCAGAGCTTTTATTTGTTTGTTTTGTGTGTGTGTGTGTGTGTGTGTGTGTGTGTGTGTGTGTGTGTGTATGCACAATGTACATTCAGCCCTGCTGTCATTAAAAAAAGTTTTTAATGAAAATTTTCTCATTCCCTCTTCCCAAGCTCCTCGGCTTGGACCAGCTCTGTTTCTTTCATGTGGGAAGCAGCTGCATTTGTCTCAATGATTGTGTTTCCCTGTTGCTATGTACCGCCGAGGACTTGGTGACACAATGAAGATGTGAAGCGTTCCTCTTTCCCCCTGGCTCTGGGGGTTTGGTTTTGGTGACATTATGGCCTTCCCTCTCTCCAGGATGCCCATATGGGGTTTGAAGTCCATCTGGCATTTGGCAGGAGAGACATTGCTTAAAGCTGATGATCGTGCTCAGAGTGACGTGTAGAAGGAAGCACTGCTCCGTGCCTCTGGTATCTCTCAGGATCGCTTGCTTAAATCCACTGCCTGCTCCAATGGGAAAGGGTGAGCAGTCACCCACGGCCATGGAGGGTGCCCAGCACCTATGTTTGAATGTCCTGCTATGCCTTTTGACCCCAAACAATCACCTCATGGCCTGTCCCAGTCCCATCCTACCAGATGCCAGCTGGGCAGCCGTGGTGTTCCATGAGGGAGTATGGAGAGCTGCACTGTGGGCAGAGGCTGCTTCAGGCAGCTACCCCCCTGTGGTTCTGAACCTTCCCTGCCCTGTCCTCTCTGGGACCTAACCCTCACTGCAGCACCCACCAGCCCCTGGAGGTGGGAAGTGCAGTACAGCGAGGACAACCTACCTGAGGCACTGGGCCTGGAGCAGCACAGGAGTTCTCCCGGTCTAAGGTGGGACACTGCATTGCATTGGGAAGAGGGGCCAGGCATAGGGGTCTTGGGCATATTGCCAGAGCAGGGCTAGGAGTGGGAGAAGGAGCATGGGTGGCATGGGGCATGAAGGGCATGAGGGGCATGTGGGAGTGGAGCTGGTGTGGGGCAGGTCGGGCATGAAGTGATTGGGAGTGCAGATGATGTGGGGCACAAGGGGCACGTGGGGCTGGTGTGGGGCACAGCGGGGGCGGGAGCAGGGGATGCACCTCACAGGTTCCAAGGGGTTCCTCCTTGCTGGAGCCCACGAGTGCTGACATTGCTGACTCGGAGGGGTCAGGGTGTGAGGGCAAGGAGAGACCTTTGACAGCAGAAGCTTTCTGACCCCCGGGGCCGGGCTGTGCATCCCCCGGGGACGGGGCCGGGGTCGGGACCGGGCTATGCATCCCCCGGGGCCGGGCTGTCCTTCCACGAAGCGCGGAGAGGTGGCAGCAAAGGCCCTGGGACGGGGGTCGCAGGGACCTGCCGCCGCAGCCGTGGGTGCCGGGTCCCGACCCGGGAGGGATGCGCGTCCCCTCGTCCCGGGGTCGGGACCCATGCGCTGGAGCCAAGTCCATCTCTAGGTAATATCTGAGAGTTTTGCCCACTTCTTTAAAGAACATCTGGTCCATCCTCCTGGAAATCTTTCTCTGTCCGACCTGACCTCGAGCACTCCGAGGGCATCTCCAGGGGCACTCACCACAGGATCAGGGATCAGAATCTGCTTCTAGGACTGTATGAGCGTTGGCATTTCTGCCCCCTGCTCCAGCCCGGGGCTGCCCCTCTGTGCCCGCTGACGGCCCGGGGTGTTGGAATCCCACGAGAACAGCTGGTGAGACTTCAGGACTTGTCAAAGCTGAAGTTGAACCCTTATCCCAGGCTGGCCGGGTGCCCACAGCCCAGGCAGCCCTAATCTGGGGCTGTACACTGCCCATGTTTAAAGAGGTATTGTGTACGGATGTGTCTGACTGTGTGTACGCTCATGTCGTGGGCTCCGGGTGTCTCGCTCAATGTTTGCATCTGTCTGTTAGCAGGTTTGGGCATCTGGGGCTGTTCCCCTTGCCTGATCAAATATCTCCTCAGCAGCGAGTTTGTGCAGCCGAGGATCTTATCACACGTTGGTGTCTGCATGGGGAGGTGTTCACAGCTCTCCATGCGTGCAGAGTTTGCACAGCATCCGTGGGTCATGCTGGGCTGTCAAAAATGCTTCTTCTGCTGTCAGCATGTGCTGACTGATGGGGGATGGGCGGGTGGCCAAGGAATGGATGGATCAGTGCAGAACAGGGTGGGCTTCTCCATGGGTGGTGGGTGACAGTGGGGACCAGTGCTGCTCGTGACTATTTTCTCTCCCCAAGGGCACGTGGAGCCCAACCTGGACACTATCCTGCATCCCACGGCCATGGAAGGAGTACAGGGCATCCCTGAGGCTTGGGTCAGAGATGACCCCGTCAGTTGTAGTGAGGTTCCCTGTAAGGGTCTGCTGGCAGCTGCTGTGGCCCTGGGCAGGGCTGTGCCCCAAGTCTGGCTGGGCCTCCTCTAACTCAAGTGGCTCTAGGGTTCAAGGGACCCCTCATTGCCCAAACAGCTCATGACAGAAAGGGCAGTGCCTGTGTGACACACTCTGTTCCCACATCTCTTCCCTCCTGCTCTCCCTGCATCCACTCAGCTCCATCCCGAGGAGTGTCCCTCCCAGCTGGGTCAGTGCCTGCATCACACCCAGACCCTGCAGGGCACAGGGCCGGTGGGCAGGGAGGGTTGCCCATGCAGCAGGAAGATCACAGCCTCCTGCACATGTGCTGTCCAACTCGTCAGCACCTCCCTGAAGCAAAGCTGACGCTGGGTGGGGATGTGCCCCCCAGCTCCCTCCCTTTGTCATGGAGAGCCAAGCGTTCGTGCCAGAAAGCTCACCCAGTGGTAGAAGCCATCCATCCCCTCTGGAGCTCAGCGTTCCCTCCTTGCTCCTTGGCTGCAGGGGTGTTTGGCTGCAGATATTTACCGAGCAATTCGCATCCAATTACAGAAGCCTGAAGGACTGGGAGGATTTTCCTTCTGGTTTGTCGCAACCAAAGCCAACTTGTCCGAATTACAACCTAGGAAGCATCTCATTAGTGGAGAGTGAGGTCTCCAAAACATAGTGTGCTTGGAAAACACTCTGCCAGAGGCGTAGGAATGTGGGCTGGCTGGCAGGTGAGATGCTGAGGAGCCTGGTTACCATCTTCTCTCACCCGTGGTAATTTTCCCCATCTTTTCTCCTGTGGCACCTGAGTGGAGAGGAGATGGGATTTTGGAGGCTTCCAGCTCATCATGTCACTTCCCCATTCCTGCTTTGGCTCCAGAGGTGTTTGATTTTGCTGGGCTGAAGCGTGGGCTGGTCTTCCCACCCATTTCTTTCCCCACCAGCTCCTCCTGCCCTTCCTCTCAGGCCGTGTGGTGTCACCCCAACCAGGTGAAGGTCTAGGAGCAGAGTCCTGGGAATAGTGGTTACAAATGTTTAATAACATCAGTGGAAGTAGGATCCTCAGCAGCATCACTGACTGGCCTGTCTCTAGTGCTGTCCCAAGAGGCTGGTGCCTGGGTGGAACACCATCCCTCACCTGGCCTCACGGAGATCTGTTCCCTGGTGTGGCTGTCCCAGAGGGACTTATGCCAGAGGGACCTTTGTGGAGCCTGCATAGTCCCAAAACTTGCTGGAGACTTTGTCTCAGGTGGGATACAAGCTGGCACAGGGACTGGGATGTGGGGAGGGGGCGAGGCAGGATCCAAAGTGATCTGATGACTACCAGCTGCGACTGCAGGGGGGCTTTCTGCCAAGGTTTGAGAATGGGAGAGATTGGGGAAGTGCAGCTGGCAGCTATCCTTGGGTTTATGTGGCTGCAAGGTGACTCCTATGCCAATGACTTAATGCCCTTCCAAAAATACTTCCCTGGATAGAGCTTGCAAGCAAACTGCTGAGCTGGCTCATACCAGCGACGGGGATGGAGGCAGGAATGGCTCCGGCGCCTTCATCCCACCCGCAGTGCTTGGGGTACGCGTGTGGCCCGCGCAGTGCTGGCTCCCACGCAGGACTGAGGACAGTTGTGTTTTGAATGGCATGGTGGGTGTGGGAGCCCATTCCCTGGCTGCCTCCCTGTCCCAACAGAGCCCGTGGGTGCTGGTGGGGAGCCACACCATCGCCCTGGCTCCTGGCCCATGTGGGGAGGGGTCTCTGCTCCCCTGCCAATGGCACCATCTGCTCCCTGAGCTGCCAGTTGGGCTGACTGTCCCTGCCCAGCCATCCCTGTCCAACCATCCTCAGGTGCTCAGTGCCTGGACAGGAGAATCCATGTGGGCTCTTGCTGTTGAGATGGAGGTGGCCATTGAGCAGCCCTGGTCTGCTCCTGGCATCATGTCACCTCTGCCAGCCTCTGGGTGATAGTGTGCACTGTCTCTTGTGCCATCAAGAGCCCCCTCCTTTCCCTGTTCCTTTCCTTGGCAGCTGCCAAGCTGTAGTTTCCATGTCAAGGTTGAATTTGATGAGCTCCAGCTTCCAGATGGGTGATCTTGTAACGACTTTGCAAATGAGTGTGACTCCTGCATCCCACGTGGGTGAGGGTCAGGATGGACCCAGCTCCCTCAGCACAAGGGGGAAGGAAAGGCTGGGATGGATAAAGCCAAGCTGCCTGCATTAGCTCAGCGACCCTGACCCCACACTTAACGAGCCCCACTGGCAGGAGAGCTGCTGGGTTCCTCTGGTGTGATGTGCTTCCCAGAGAGCCAGGTTGGCAGCACCTGGCTCTCTGGGAAGCACATCACACCAGAGGAACCTGGCAGCACCTGCGGGCCCCCACATCCCCAGGACATTCCGGTGTCTCAGTTCTGGGCTTTGAAATGCCTGAGCCCCTTGACACGACCAAAGTGAGTTTGGATACTGAGCTCCCCATGAAGAACATGTCCCACCATGGGAGGATGAGGAGTTTCCACCAGAGGAAGCTGCTCCTTGCCAGCAGGAGAGGTGGGAGAGGGTGGCCTGGCCCCGCAGACATGGGATTCAGGTCTCCTCACCGTCCCCGAGGAGCACCCTGCCCTTCTGTATGGATGAATCAGAACCTCCTTTCCGTGAACCGTGCATGCCTGTCCCTGGGGGCTGCCTGCCCTTCCTTGCTGCCCATGGCACTGCCAGTCACTGTCCCCAGCCAGGCGAGGCAAGTCCCCCGCAAGCCGCATCCCCCACAGCCGCTCTCAGTGGCACGTCGTGCTCTGAGCCCTGTTCTGGCCTTGCTGCTGGCCCCTGGGGACGGCCACCCGCCATTCCCCTGGCCTGCAGCAGCCCACGGCTCCAGCACCACCCAACCTTGCCCTCCAGGCCTGTCACCCCTGGGCAGCCACGGGTCTTTGGGCAGCTCTGCCTGCTATCCCTGGGGGCTGGGGACACCGCGGGGAGCAGGAACACCCCCCAGGTGGCAGGGGGCTGAGAGAAGGAGTGGGAAGGGGGCTGGGAGACAGGGCAGCCCACCGCGCGGCTCGGCTGCGCCGCTTCCCCTCCCCGGCCCCACCGGCCCATTTATTACCCCTCTGCCATCCATCGGGCCAGACAGATGCCCCCAAATAAATACCCCCAGACAATAGGGTGGGAGGAGCCAGCGAGGCTCCTCATGAATAAACATGAGGGTCTTTGGACACAGCTTCCTCTCTTCGCAAAATGGGACCGATTGTGCGGCAGGCATTTAAAATTCAGCCGTGGTCGGGCTGTCTTCCAGTGTCCCCTGAACTGCCGAGGTGCTTCATTTATTTCATAATTTCCCCTCCTCCCCTCTCGGCAACAGACCTGGCTCTTTTCACGCCTTGTCCTCCCTCTTTCTTTCCTTCTTGCTCCCTTTCTCTAATTTTTTTTTTTTTTTTGTCTTCCTTCCTTTTCCTACTCCTTGTCTCTTTCTCTCCCTGGCTTTTGTGCCGGGGGCTGTGACGAATGGCTCAGAAAAGAGGGTGCTGTGAGAAACTGGAGCTGCTGCTGGCAGAGTGGGTGGTGAGGCCTTGGTACTCAGGGGGGGCTGGAGGGGGTCTACCTGTGAGCACCCGGCTGGGGCTCCCGCATGGAGCTGGGGCAGGGTGATGTGGGATCCCAAGGACTTTGCTGCCTGGGGGCTTGGAAAGCCAAGGATTGGGCCCCATGCTCATCCCCCTGCCTGTCCCCCTGCCTGTGGGGAGACAGCCTTGCAGTGCATCCAGAACGGGCTCCATGCAGAGGAGGGAAAGGTCAGCCCTGCTGTATCACCCACTGCGGGTGAAAACCAGCCCTGGTGATGCTGGAGCACCCAAAAGTTGGGAGATGCAGAAGGAAGAAGGAGATGCTTGTCCAGGCCAGGGCAGCCCCAGTTTTGGTGGGGATGGGTTTGCTGGACCCCTGACCTGTTCCCATGCCGGGACAGCCCCAGCAATGCTGGTTTTTACATCCAGGATGAGTGGCTTTTTGGGATCTTGGGCAACAACATCCCCGCTGGGCTTCCAGCACCTCAAATCCACATGTGCCACTTGGTGCGGGGGTGAAGGCAGAACCAGAGCAGCAGCAGAGAATGGAGGGGTGGGAGCACCAGGACGTGACCAGCAGTGTGGCTCAGCATGCTGGGAGACCTGCCAGCACCCCGGTGTTTCATCAGCCAAGTGCTGAGATTCTGATGCCATGCACCCCTGGGAAAGCCAAGAGATGTCCATGCCATGCACAGAACAGCTCCAGAGCTTGTGGAACCCTGTGAGCCACTTGCTGTGCTGCTCGGGATGTGTAGATGGGCAGAATCCCCAATGCCCATTGTGCCCCTAGGGCTCTGCATGGTGGGATGAGCATCACCCACAACACTGGGGAGCTGCAGAAACTCCCTGGACAGCTCTGGTGTGTCCCTGTACTGGGAGAAAGCATCTGCCTACCCCTTCCCCACCTCTGGGATCCTCTGCCCAAAGGCGAGGTATGGAAAAAGGGAGTTTCTACCCGAGGGCTGGCAAGAAGGACACTTCAAGTGAGGTGTCACCTGCCAGACCATCTGCCCTTGGGGACTGGCTGGCAGGAGAGACCAGGGCCATGCTGGCAGCAACAGGTGCTGGTGGGGACAGGGGGACACCACTAGCTGCAGGCTGGGGGTGGGCAGAGCCTCCATCCAAAGCCCCGGGGCCTCTCAGTGCCTGGGAACTCCAAGTGCAGCTTCCTTAGCCCACGAGATAACATGGATGGGGGTGTCACCGAGGCTTAGGGGTGTCACTGTGCATGTGGGTGCTCTCTACAGGGCATTGCCCTGCAGCACCACCTGCCAGGGCTGCCTGCCCCTCTGTCCCTCTGTCCCACTGCCTGCTGGCAGGAACGGCAGCCGCAGCCCATGGGGGACAGCGCTGGCAGGCTCTGGCAGCAGGAGGGCTCCTGCATTACAATCTGGGACAATCTGTCCCCCTTCCCGGTGCCCAGCAGTGTAGGAGACGGTTACTGTTTAATCCCATTTGACAGCTCTTTCATCATCTGCCTGCCTCCCTCCAGCTTCCCGTGGTTCCTCCAAGGCTCCTTTGTGGCCGTAATCAAAGCCTGGTGAGTGATGGCTGCTCAAGGGAGGGAGGGAAGGGACAGTGGAGCGAGGGTGGCTCACCCGCTGGGGGGGCGAGGGAGTGTGGCCTGGCCGCAGCCCCAGGAAAGGGCATGGTGGGATCACAAGGTGTAGGGGCCTTTGCTGTCAGGTCCTGCAGGTGCAGCTGTGGGTGGTGGCGCTGGGAGCTGGGCTGGATGGAGCATCCCTAGCACGGGGAGCTGGACTGACCAGAGCATCCCCAGTGCTGTGAACTGGACCAGATGGAGCATTCCCAGTGCTGGGAGCTGGTCTGGATGGAGCATCTCCTGTGCTGGAAGCCAGAGTGGGCTGAGCATCCACAGTGCTCAGACCTGGGCTGAACTGAGCATCCCCAGCGCTGGGAGCTGGACTGGGTGAAGGCATTCCCAGTGCTGGGAGCTGGTCTGGATGGACCATCCCCAGCGCTGGGAGCCAGATGGGACAGAACATCCTCAGTGCTGGGAGTCAGGCTGGTTGGACCATTCCCAGTGACTCCCTCACAGTCAGGCCAAGAGGTCCTGGTCAGGGCAGCAGGGCTGGTGTCTGAGCAGGGGCCAGGCAGTGGGTCAGTCTCCCTGAGGGGCAGAGAAGCAGGTCTCCTCCCACAGCCCTCTCCCACACACCCTCCGAGCACCCTCTGGGACTGGGGATGTGCTGGCTCACACCACCTGTGTGCCTTTCACACCTGGCGTATGACTGTGGCCCTGGAGGAGCATGGCAGCTCTCTTCCCGTGACAGGGGAGTCTCTGTGGGAGAGATTTTGGTGGAAATCGCTTGGGCAGCACAGGCTTCCAGCACAGCATTGCTGGCACATGGCTCACGCAGGTGGTGAGCCTTGCTGTGCTATGGCAGCTTCTGCCATCCCCATCAGCAGAGAGCTGAGGGCCTGGCTGCTTCCAGGCAGGCTGGTTGCAGTCAGAGCAGGCTGGGACAAGTGAAAGGGCCTCTAAGGGGTCCCTGGCCTTGACATTTCCATGAGATTTGGGAAATCTGGCCCCAGACTTGGTCTGGAGGCTGTGTGGGTGGCAGGCCCCCTCTGGAGGTTTTTGGCTAGAGGAGAGGAGCCCACAATCTGCAGGGTCACCCACAGCTTCCTATTGCTCAGCTCTTTCTGGACTGAGCCTCAGCTCCCATGCCTTGGCTTCCCCCAGTGCTGACCAGTGCCACGCTGGTGGCACAGGGATGGAGCCACGTGAGTACGCAGGGGCTGGGGGGAGATACTCTCCTGCTTCCACTCGTGCTTCCGGCAGGGACTCAGCATTCACCAGTGCTGCCAGAGCATCCTCCCCATCACCAACAGCCTGGCCTGACCTCGTTGGGATTTTTTTTGTGTTTTTCAGTAGCATTAAACTTTTGGCTGAATTGCAAAGCATTTGAAGAGCTGGGTCTCTCTCTACGAGGACTTGGTAGTGCTCTGCACTGCAGAGTTTCCCTGCTCAGCAACGATGAAGCAGGGAAGCAGGAGAGGACCCTCTGAAAAACCACATCACTGTGGCCCAAGACAACTGCCCCTGAGCCCCCGTGGCTGAAGAACACCCTGATTCCCTGGGGAGAGAGCCTGCCCGACCTTGGGTTATCACCTGCGTTGCAGCTGGGTGACAGCTTTCCCAAGAACACATGTTCCCTCATAAACCCCGGCTCTGCTTATCTCAAAGGGCACATCCGACAATTAGCTTATCTGCTGTGAAAGTGAGGAACAGCTTTGGATATCTGCCTGGCTTCCGCAGGCTTGGGAAAAAAACAGGGGAAAGAGCCCCTGGAAGACCGAGGCACATCCTCGGTGTCCTATAAATAAAATGACTGCACTCTGAGTGTGCCGCAGACAGACTCCATGTGCTCCATGTGGGGTGGGGAGGCAGAGGTGTGCCTGACTTTTAGGGATGTTCAGTGCTTCCTGCCGAAAAACCCTGCCTGCAGCTGCTGCCAGCTTTGCCGAACCATCCCAGGGTGGGTGGCAATTTTGTTCAGGGCAGATTGCAGCCTCCAGTTAAATTTTTGGGGAAAATTTCAGCTGGAGACCATGGCTCTTTCCAGGAATGGGGATAAGGGAAAAAATAAAGAATTTGTTCTTATTTTGTTTTAAAATTCTGTCTTTGAAGCCATTTGACAAGTAGAGGGAAGAGAGGCTGAGCTTCATCTTGTGTCCCTGGAATATGCTCAAATTTGACCACGCTAGAACACTTTATTTGGGAAAAAAATGTGGTTAGCATGAGCTCGGTGCAAAGCTCTTCCACAGGAGCAGCTCCCATCACAGGGCATGGGTTTGCCACCACTCAGCTCCTGGGCAAATGGTTGCCAAAGCCAAGGGCCAGCTGTGTCCCCAGCAGTGTCATGAGGGTCAGAGGAATGGCAGAGAGAGCTCTGACTGTGTGTTTGGTGATTTACACCATTTTTCTCCTGTCCTGTAGCAATCCTGTGTGAAGCAGAGAAGAGCAGGCACGTTCAGCCAGTCCTGTGTTGTGTGATCACGTTGTCCCCTGTGCAATGTTCTGCAGCCCCAAGGATGTTTCTCCTCCCTGCCTGGTCCAGGACATGTCATCCCTCACTTAGAGAGAAAATTAAGAATTGGTTGAGTTAATTTGCTGCAGATGATTGATTGAGGAGCAAATAACCAAAAAAGCTGGTGGAAAGCCCAATTTTCCTCCCTCCTGGAGACTTTCTGGAAGACTTTCTGGAGCTCCTTTTTCCTGGAGGCTTTCTGGATGGTGGCTGGTGCCCCATGTTATGCCCTGAGGAGGGCATGGACTGCCTTTGGGGGGGAATTTCAGTGGGCTTCCTCCCCACCCTGCTCCTCCTGCTCTCCCCCAAATCTGTACCAAGAAACAAGTATATTGTTTGCAAGCTAAAAACTAGAAATGATTTATATGTTTATAAGCCCAGCTCTGGCTCCATTTATTTTGGCAAAGGAATTGTTTGCATCTTTGCAGAATTCCTTCACCCAAACCACTCATTAGATATGAATTTCAAAACAGCCAGAGCGAGCGAGTGACTCAGGGGAATTAGCAAATGGCTTCTCAAAGACTTTTACGTCAGGGACAGCAGCTCAATTCCAGATCTCAGTGCCAGTGGCCCAGAAGACATTGTCATCTCATGTTGGGTCAGTGACCGTGAGTCAACCAGTGTGTTTGAGGACCTTGGTCTTTGACTCTGAGCTGGCAAGTGTCTTCACCATGAGAAACCTCAGCCAGGGGAGAAGCCAGAAAAGACAGAGGAGAAGGATTCCATCAATGAACTTTCACTGGACACAACAACATCAGCTACAGGAGCTGACGGAGGAGTGATGTTCTACTGTTGCTCTTTCACCTGAGTGTGAAGATCTGGGAGTTTCTGGAAAGAATGTTTGAGGAGAGTCAGCCTTGAGGTCTGAAGATGGGGCGAGTGTGACTGCTGGTGCCTCTGCTGGGGGTTTAAAGACCACTTTGTTTTTCACCTGGAAGCTATTAAGGAAGTTGTGCACTTTCTGTGAGAGGATTCCAGTTATCACTTTCCTCCTTCAGACAAGAACCCACAAAGCAACCACTGGGTGTGATGATGCCCCATCACCTTGTCCTGCAAGAGCTGCTTGATTTGAGCTGGCACTGGGAATGGGAGCAGCTTCTCAGGCTGGTTTAGTGGAGGAGTTGTGTGCAGGGAGGACATTGCTAGGCTGATGGCACCTTGAGGGCTCTGGACAATTTCAGTGCCCTCAGAAATGTCTGCTTGGGGCAAGGGGATGGGCACGTCTTTTGTGGAAGAAAGTCTCTGAGGAGTGAGAGTGGCTCAGGTCGCCCTGGGAGGAGGAGAGTCTTCCACCCTGGACCAGGCAGCCTGGACTAGCAGAGGTGTCCCATCCTCTGAAACTCCATGGGTACCTGGCGCTGGTGTCCCCAGCCTCTGTGTCACCTGTTTTCTCTGGAGGCACAGCTGGAGCTCTGGCAGGCAGTGTGCCCTGCAGCAGCTGGTCCCTATTCACATGTGTCAGGCAGCTCGTGGTGCCACCAGGCTCCTGGTCTCCATTCCCACTCTACCCCAACTTGCCCTGCACCCCTGCCTGGCTGTGCTGGCTCGCTCCTGAGCCAACCTTGGCTCCTTGTCTCACAAGTAGAGATGAAAATAAACTCCAGTGAAGGGTCCTTTAACTTTCTCTACTCAAGTGAAAATAACTGCACTTTCCCCACCACCCAGCCCTGTAAATTCCCTGCACTGTGAAATATCTTCCAGATATAGTAAAGAGACGGCTTTTGACTATTTTTTTTAAACATCTTTAACTGCTGTATATATTTCCAGGGAGACGTAATAAGCGCTACAGCTAATTTATCTGCATGTACTGTAAATATTTTCAGGAGATAGCAGAAAGGATTTCAAACACATGGCTGGGAGTATTGGCACACAGCATAGGCTGGGTGGGAAGGACGCCTTTAACCCTTTGCGTGCCATGTACTTTCCCTTTGCTCCTCTCTCTGTGTCCCCGGCGCAGTATCTCCTATCCAATCCAGGGCTGTCCCTCCAGCCAATATCCAGCCAGATGCTTGGTTTGAACAGAGTGCTGAGGCTTGTTCTTTCATTTGACCTTGTAGTCCTTGCTCTGGGAGCACTGGGAGCTCAGCTGGGAGCTCAGCTGGGAGCCAGTGGGAGCTCCCCTCCTGACCCACTGCCCATAGCCATGCCTGGATCCTTACACTCCTGCCCACATGTGACCTGCTGCTACAAGCACAGGACAAGATTTGGGGAGAAAAAGTCCTGCTTGGGCATCTAAGTGAGTGTCTTGCAGCCCCAGCATCCTTTGGGTTTCAGCAGAAATTGCAGACCCATGGTGGGGGAAAACCAGGGTGCCCAGTTACTGCCAAGCACTGGGACAGGTGGCTGAACATGGCAGGGACAGAGGTGCTGGTTTTTGTCCCCTTGGCCCTTGGGAGATGTGAGTTCTGCAGAAGAAGGAGGCTTGGTCCACCAACAGCCCATTCTCAGGGCTCTCAGGTGTGATGGGAGAGACCCCAGGTGAGGGAGAGCTGGGGGGGAAGAGGGTGGCAGGGTGCAGGCATGCGTGGCTCCTGGGGGAGCAGCCACCAGCAAATGCAGAGGTTCCTTCCATCCCCCACCCAGCCTGGCCCCATGGGATGCAGGAGCAGGCATCCGCTGGGAGACAGCCCACCAAGCACCCACAGCCCCACTCCTGGCATGGTGACTCCCGGCTACACAGCCCACTCGTGACCACACCCAAGGTGCTGTGATCCTCTGGGGACCATGATTCTGTTTTGGAAGAGCTCTTGCAGGGATGGGTGAGATAGGGGTCCAGTGGCCACCTTCACTCTTCCTGTGCCCTGATACTCCCCAGGAACTTCTGTGGGAGACAGTAAATTTCCAAGGGAAGGTCTGGAGAAAGAAGTCATGGAGTGCTGGCCTGGGGGAAGCAGAGGTCTTTCATCACACAGCCAGTGTCTGGTGTCAGCAGGGAACTGTGCTAAAAGCACATTCAATTCAATGCCTGTTATTAAGCAAACCCAGCTCTGTAGCACGAACAGCCTGTCCTAAAACTGTGGGTCCTGCAGCCAGGCCAGTCACCCTGCTGAGAGGTCTGCTTGCCAGGCTGGGGAGGCTGTGCACCCTCTCCATCACAGCCCTCCCCTCAGCTGCAAACTCACCACGAGCTCCTGCCTCTTGGCTGGTTTGAGGGGGTGTTTTGGCCAAGGCAGCATTTTCCCTGGGATTCTCCTGCAATAAGTCCACTCATTCACTCTGGCAGCTTGCCCCCTCCTGACTGTAACAGTGGTTAGGAGTCCTGGGGGTATTTGGGGCTCCCAGCCCCTCAGCTGGGTGCCTCTGGCTCACTGCAGGTTTGGGGTCTCTTTTGGCAGTGGGAGCAGGAAGGATGCACTGTCTGTTAGGAAGAAAGATGGGATTTTCCCAACTGTTTGCACAAGGCCTTGAGGTTTTGGGACTTCTCTCCCATCATCTGAGCACTGCGATCCAGGCTTTTAGTGGGCATGGGTCTGATCCAGACTAATTCCAGATGGGTTGCAGTCCCTTTGGCTGGTTCCAAAGCATCACCTAAGTTGTGGATAGAGCAGTTCCTACCACCAGCTGAGGCTGGACAACAGGCTGAGGCTGTCAAGGCAGGAGAGATGCCACATCTGCTGGGAGGAGAGCCCAGGCAAGGTGAGTCTTCCTGGCAGCAGGCACGGATGCATTGGCTGCATGGTCCAGGCAATCTGCTCCCCAGGCTCTGTCCCCGTGAAGTAATTTAATGCAGAATAAGGACAAGAGGTACCTATTGGCTTGGAGCCCAACTGAAAAGCCACAAGAAGGAGATAAAAGCCTTTAAATGCTAAGCCTGTCTGAAGAGACAATAAAAGGCAAATGTCTTCCCAGCTTTATGTCCATGTCTTTTTACTTGATTTATGGACTTTTTGCTATAATCCTTCATGCTTTGTGACTTTTCAAGTTGTTCAGCTGTTGTAAAAGGCCTGTGGAAGCAAACTGCATCAGCCAGCGGACTCCATGTCTATCCCTTAGCCTGGGCTGATTTTGTTGCAGGGTCCAGTTTAGGATCTGCAATGGCCTTTGCCTGCTGTCCCACAGAGTAGAGAAGCCAGGGTGAGCCCTGATGCCACAGCAGAGGGCACAGAGGGGGTTTGGTGGCCACAAAGAGGAAAAGGCAAGCAAAGAGAAAGGACCTAAATGTTTCCATTCAGCCTCTGGGTGAGCAGCAAAATGTTTGGGAGCTGGATCTGCAAAGAGGATCCAGATGGGGGGAACCGCAGCTGGTCCCTGTGAGTGGAGCCTGGATGTCTTTGGGAATGTGGGGTGGAAGGTTGGCAGGGGACAGCCCCGGGGCTGGGGGGCTGTGGGAGCAGGGAGTGGGAGGCAACCATCCCCACACACCCAGTGTGTGTGGATCTGGAGCTAATCAGCCTGACAGGATGCTTGGGTGTCTGCTGGGACTGGGCTATGAAAGCAATTGCTCTCAATAAAACAATGTTTCCCTCCTCCGTTTCGTTCGGAAGTGAAGCTGTGAGCCCAAATGTCCTCAGCTGACTCCCCTGGTCCTTCTGCCCCCTCTGAGGAGAGGAATTGACTGAGACGTGGGTACTGGTGCAGCTGAGCAGGAGCACATCTGCCTTCACATCACACACTGCGGGTGCCCCCTGGCCAAGTCCCACGGCTCTGGGTGCCGGCTGTGGCTCTGGGCAGCTGAGCAGCTCTAAAACTGGATCCTCTCAAGTGCAATGATCCCCCTGAGCTTGGGAAGTGGAGACATCCCTTCCCTTTGTTCTTCCCAGAGCAGCTGCTGTTGCAAGAGGAGCAGTGGTAGGGCTGTATGGTGGTGAGGGAGAAGGGATGGAATGGCACTGGGAATGGTGGGGAGCAGCTCTGGGCTGGGGGCAGTGGTGGAGCACAGCTCTTCTCAGCACCTGCTCCGCTCCTGGAGGCAGGAATTGTCCCAGCTGACTGGGAAAGTGCTGGGTACCAGATCAAGGAGCCGCTGAGTGTGGCTGTCCTGGGGCAGCTCGGGGCATCTCTGCTCGCTCCCAGCAGCCGGTGGCCTTTCTGTCCCCTGCCCTTGCTCCTGATGGGCACAGCCGCCCTGAGAGCAGCATGTGATCCTTGTGTGGGCACAGCCTGGCACAGCCCTGCAGCACCTTGGGAAGGGCATGCGTGTCCTGCAGCTTCCCCTGCCCACAGCCCAGACCACCACCAGTGATGCCCAGGGTGGCATCTTCTCCCCAGTGCCACCACCAGAAACATTTCATTTTCATTTCTGCACAGGCAGTAGCACTTCTGTTTGGTGTCCATTCCGAAAATATTTGGGTGCCGGGTGGAACTTCTGCAACTTCAAATGGTGACTTTGTTTCTGTCCCCTCCACTCCTGCTCCAGGGCCAGGCTGCTCCAGGACCCCCGGCTCACGCAGCCTTCCATCACCTCTCACACTTAGTGCCGATTTGCAACAAACCAGGTGAGGGGGAAGATTTGGGGTATCCTGGGGAGAGGGCTATGGGGAAGCAGAATTTGGCCTGTCCCTAAAGGTCTCAAAAATATATATATAAATAAATAAATATATATATATATACACACACATATATATACATATGTATTCTTGCCTGTAAAAAAATTAGTAATTTTAAACCGCAGGCAAATGCTTCACATTCCTGAGCAATGCTGCCCTCTGTTTACTGCCCTTATTGTTCTCAATGAGCTGGAACCGTGGAAATGAATATTCGCTCTGACCCCATCCTTCGCCCTGAGAAAGAAAGGAAGAAAGAAAGAAAAAAGGAAAAAGAACCAAAACTGCCGAAGGAAAACAGAGTCATTCTCCCCGTGATTGAGTGAAAGAATAACATGGGAGCGTNGGTGGGGAGCAGCTCTGGGCTGGGGGCAGTGGTGGAGCACAGCTCTTCTCAGCACCTGCTCCGCTCCTGGAGGCAGGAATTGTCCCAGCTGACTGGGAAAGTGCTGGGTACCAGATCAAGGAGCCGCTGAGTGTGGCTGTCCTGGGGCAGCTCGGGGCATCTCTGCTCGCTCCCAGCAGCCGGTGGCCTTTCTGTCCCCTGCCCTTGCTCCTGATGGGCACAGCCGCCCTGAGAGCAGCATGTGATCCTTGTGTGGGCACAGCCTGGCACAGCCCTGCAGCACCTTGGGAAGGGCATGCGTGTCCTGCAGCTTCCCCTGCCCACAGCCCAGACCACCACCAGTGATGCCCAGGGTGGCATCTTCTCCCCAGTGCCACCACCAGAAACATTTCATTTTCATTTCTGCACAGGCAGTAGCACTTCTGTTTGGTGTCCATTCCGAAAATATTTGGGTGCCGGGTGGAACTTCTGCAACTTCAAATGGTGACTTTGTTTCTGTCCCCTCCACTCCTGCTCCAGGGCCAGGCTGCTCCAGGACCCCCGGCTCACGCAGCCTTCCATCACCTCTCACACTTAGTGCCGATTTGCAACAAACCAGGTGAGGGGGAAGATTTGGGGTATCCTGGGGAGAGGGCTATGGGGAAGCAGAATTTGGCCTGTCCCTAAAGGTCTCAAAAATATATATATAAATAAATAAATATATATATATATACACACACATATATATACATATGTATTCTTGCCTGTAAAAAAATTAGTAATTTTAAACCGCAGGCAAATGCTTCACATTCCTGAGCAATGCTGCCCTCTGTTTACTGCCCTTATTGTTCTCAATGAGCTGGAACCGTGGAAATGAATATTCGCTCTGACCCCATCCTTCGCCCTGAGAAAGAAAGGAAGAAAGAAAGAAAAAAGGAAAAAGAACCAAAACTGCCGAAGGAAAACAGAGTCATTCTCCCCGTGATTGAGTGAAAGAATAACATGGGAGCGTGGAAACAGAGCTGCCAGGGCGCAGCAATTGATTTACAGCGGGATCTGAATGCCGTCAGCGCTGCGCTGCGCTGGCTCTCCCCGCCGGGATGGCTGCCGGGCTGCCCGGGCACCTCGGCGCTGCAGAGCGGGGATGTTGGCCAGGGACAGGGGGTCGGGCTCTTGGGGGTGGCTGGCAAAGGACGGGAAGATTTACAGCCCAGCCCAGGGCTCCCTCTGCTTGGGTTATCTCCGGCTGGGGCACGTCTGCAGACCACACAGGCTCACGCCGGGGTGATTGTTACTGGTTCCGCAGTGTCACCGGCTGCACATGGGAGCCGTGCGGCGCTGACAGGCGGCCTCGGCACGCCCTGGGGCCTGGGGGGACACACAGCGAGGGGACGCGCACGGGGGGGACGGGCTGAGGGACATGCACTGGGGGACATGCACTGGGTTGCAGGAGGGCATTCGTGGGCATTCGGGGACAATGAGCATGAGGGGTGACTGCAGCGGGTGCAGGAGGATGTGCTCCATCTGCCTGAGGGCTCCAGGCTGCCTGAGGGCTCCAGGCTGCCTGAGGCCGGGGAGCAGAGACCCTGCCCAGAAGAGGACTCCCGGCCCCATGACTTGGTTTTCTCTCCCCTAGTCACCCACCAGGCTGGGAAGAGCAGAGATGCCAGCCCAGCTCTGGGCTCTGTGCCAAACGTCCCTATGCCCACAGCACCCACTTCCTGAGATGGGTACGGGGAGGGGACAATTATTCCGAGTCCCAGGTCCCCCCAGCGCCCACCATCAGCAGGTGTCTCCAGAGGCAGCCCTGGATGCTGGGCTGCCCGGAGTGGGGGACCCACCTGCCCCCACCAGGGGTGAAGGCAGTGGCAGCTGGCAAGGGGAAGTCCCCGGCCCTCCTGTGCTCCCTCAGTTAATCATCACGTTGGGTAATTGTATGAGTGGCCGAGGGGGCAGCCCGTGAGGATCTGACTGCAGGTGTGGGGCCGTGGACGGGCGCAGAAAGCTTTTAACTGGAATAGGGTTACAGCCAGGCAGCCCAGCAATGCCAGGGATGCAAGGAATCCCCTACCTGCTTCAAAAGGACGCTTTCTTTATCGTCTAATTAAAAAAAGGGCAGTGTTGGGGGGGACCAGAGTGCACCTGTGCCGGCAAACACCCGGCCAAGAAAGGGGAGAGCAAGGGCCCGAGCCGGGAGCGGGAGCGAGGAGGGTGAGGAGGGGACGAGGACGAGGAGGGGACTGCAGTGGAGGGCCGTGGCAGAAGGGCAAGGACTAGGATGGGTCGGCAGCTCTGGAACTCCAGGGCACTTCTGCTGACAGTCAGTTGTGCCAGGTAGCCCCTGCCTGGTGCCACTGTGGCAGTGCAGGGCACATAGCCTTTCCAGCTCTCGTCACATTGCCTTCATCCCCATGCAATGCCATCCCTCTGCCTGACAGGTCTGGAAAGCACCCCCACAGCTGATTTATTGGCAAGGTTAATATTAATCTGTAGGGATTAATCCTAGCTGAGTAAAATGGTGTGAGCTCTATGCCCTGACACAGCTCCTGGGCAGTGCCCTGGACAAGTTTCACATGGCTCAGCTCTTCCTTTCCTCTTCCTCAGTTGTTATTATTGGAGCTGTGTCGAGGGAGCTTAGGTGGATATCAGGGAAAGGTTGTTCCCCCAGAGGGTGCTGGGCACTGCCCAGGCTCCCCAGGGAATGGGCACGGCCCTGAGGCTGCCAGAGCTCCAGGAGCGTTTGGACACCGCTCTGAGGCACAGGATGGGATTGTTGGGGTGTCTGTGCAAGGCCAGGAGCTGGACTGGATGATCCTGATAGATCCCTTCCCACTCAGGAGATTCTGTGATTATTAGATGGGAAGAGTGTTTTAAAATTGATATTTCAGTCAAAATGACTCCTGCAGTGAATCAGCCTAGGCAGCATCAAGGCAAAATTTCCAGTAGGAAAGAGCAAATTGTTCTTGGGGTTAATGGGGGTGAGCTCTGGCTTTGGGATTTGTATCTCAACAGCTCCTGCTCCATCTGGCTCTATCTGGCTCCTGCTGGGTGCAGTGAAAACAGGGCTGGGGATGCAGCATCTCCCACCCTTCCTAGAGAATGTGGAACAATGGAGCAACCCTGAACTCTCCATCCCTCCACTGACTCCAGTTGAAATTGGCTGGTGGCTTCGGCAGTTACAGAGCTGGACACAGAGACATACCCACACATACCATGAGTGCAGAAACTGAGTGCTTTGGAAACCAAGCCAAAAAAGAAAGGAAAAAATGAAAAAGAAAAGGATGAAGCAGAGTGGAATCAAGCCATTTGTGAGCTGTGGGAGCAGTTTGGACTAAGAGCCCAGCACGGGTTTAATGAGATCATTTCACACCTCTAATTAAATAGGTGCAACTCTCTGCAAGGAGGAGGCTGTGGACCCTGGGACACCACAGGGCTTTGCAGGATGGAGAAGTCAGGGATGGAGGAGAGGAGCTGTTTGCTCTGGATGCATTTGCAGGCTCTGGCTCTGGGGAATGGAGCCATCACTGAGTGCATGGAAGTAACCCCAGAGGGGTTGCTTGTGTATAGAAGACTGTCGTATCCCACCTCCACACTGGCATGCCACAGGGATGTACATCCTTAGATCCCCAGATGCCTGGGGGAATGCTGGTGGCACCTTTCTGAGGACACGTTGGGACAGGTTCCCCCCTGCCGAGCCTCAGTTTCCCCAGCTGTGAAGTGCAGGCAGGACCCCCGAGATGCACTGCGAGGAGCTGAAATGCAGCTGAATGGGGGATCTGGCTCTTCTTACAACCTGTCCCTCCCTGGCCCCAGCTGGGACATGGGTTTCCCAGGTGTCCCTAGAGGTTCTGCTTCCCCCACCTCACAAGTGGGAATCGGGTGCCACCCCACTGACACCTGCAGCAGTGATGGATGTGTCCTGTGCTCACAGCACCCAGCACAGAGCCCAGGGTGAGTCCTGGGATCTCACCCCCAGGGGTGCTGTCCTGCACCCACCCCTTGCAGGGTTGGATCTGGATGAGGACACAGCTGGATGCTGAGGCAGCAGCACACTGGGGGGTGCCTGGGTTTGGGAAGGCTCCGGGAGCCTCTGGCAGCCCTCCCTTTGTCTCCAGAGCAGAGGGGCTTCTCTGCAGCTCCTGAGCCTGAGGCTGCTGCAGGGGGGCGTGTGCACTCCTTGGCTCTGGCCCTGCTCCTGGCACAGGGGAAGGCAGAGTCCTCTGGGGATGGGGTGGGAGGAGAAGGACGGGAACAAGGACAGCTAAGCCTTGAGCTTCACACGCCTGATTCTACAGCTTTTGGCTTCACCTTGCCTCCCCTCCCCGGCCGGCAGCCGGGATCCGCATGGACTGATGCCAGCAGAAAACAAATGCCCTTCCAGCCCCCGGAGGGGGCAGTGAGGCATGAGGGTGGGGAGCAGGGCTTGGGGGCTGTGCTAGAGAGGAGCAGCCCTAAAGCCCCCACCATGGTGCAAGAGAGGAGTCCCCCATCCCTCCTGCAGCAGGTATCTGGGCCATGAGGGAGCTAAAGCCCCCCCTTGCCACTTCACTGCACCCTAATGATGTGCACACTGGGCCCCTTTTCCTCCATCCCCCTTCTGCAGGAGCAGGAGTGGCAGGAAGTGATGTTCTGCCTTGGCAGCAGCATTGTGGTGGCACTGCAAGGACACACGGTCCCATCCATGCTGTAGTTGCGTGGGAGCTGTGGCACAGCCAGGGTGGAGCCGTGCAGCAAGGGGTAACCAGCTCAGACCCTGCCACAGAGCTGTACCGTGCTGTCCACCTCCACCCCAGGACCCTGGGACCAGTGCTGGCACACGCAGCCTCATAATACCCATCCCACTCCTGGAGAGGGATGTCCAGGCTGTGTAAGGCAGCCTGGGTTGGTGCCACCTCCAGACACTCCCCGTGCTCCTCAGATGTCCAAGGCAGAGCTTGCAAGGACTGCCCCATGGCATGATGGATGTGTACCAGTGAGAGATGCAGGCAGCTGAACATCCGCCCGCATCACCTCCTGCCAGGCAAGGTCTGGGATGTGCTTCCAGCTTGGAAGTTAGTTTAGTACCCAAGTCGCTTTCTGAGGCAGTGCAGCTCCTGGTTTTTCAGCACATCCCTCCTGGCCAGGGGCCTGGCATATTCCTGACCCCTGCCCCTTGTCCCCACGGTGGGAAGAGAGCCAGCTCCCTGTCTCCTGCCAGCTCTCCCCTGGGACAACATACTGCTGCTGACCTGTGCCAGGAATGACACAGTCCCTCCACAGCCCCCACCTCGCATGGGCCAACACAGGGAAATCTGTCCCCAAAGCCGATGTGCCAGCTCCATCCTGGAAACACCTGCTCAGATCCTGTGAGCGTGGCACATGTGCAAGTTGGCCCCTCCGGCCCCCTCGTGACCTGGCTGGCAGCTCCTGGCAGGCAGAGCCTGTGGCAAAGCTGACACTAAAGCTGTCCCTTTCTGTCCCTCTGCCTCTAGTGATAAAGGAAAGTTTCAGGGAGAGGCTGTGGAGCCTGGCAGCTGCTGGAGCAGTTTGAAGCCGAGTTCAAAATTTGGCTGATTTTCCACTGTGTCTGACGGTTCCTCAGCAGCTCACGTGTCCCTGCTCTGCAGTGAGGCCCTGTGGCTCAACAGGATGGAGTTTGGGGTGAAAACAACAGATTTGGTTGGAACATCCCTCCTCTCAAACCTCAGCACTAGTAACAGCTTGGTGTAGCCAGCTCATGGTGCTACCAGCTGCTCTGCCCAGCTCCCATATGATGAGTTGTGGCCTTCCCTCAGGTTATTGCTCTGGGATGCTGCACACACCCCTGCTCCAACGATCTCAGTGCTGGCTACTGTGGGCTTCCTTCATACCATCCTGCTCCTGTTGCTGCCTGCATCCTGCCTGGACTTTGCCTGGACCCGGCCTGTGGCCTGGCACAACTTTCTTTGTCTCAGGCCCCTCCGATGATGCTGTGCTGGCGCAGCCCCACTGCCTGGCACAGCATGGAGAGGTGCTCCTGGCTGGACATGCAGCTCCATGATGTTCTCAGCTTTTCCAGAAGAGCTGTGAGAAGCTTGAGCCCAGAGGAGAACCCAGCAGTGGGGGAAGAAGGAGAAGGGAGGAGGGGGAGTTTTCCCTCCTAATTTCAATAAACTAAATGAAAGGAGTGGAAAATTGGTATTTCATGCAAAACTTGGTGAGGGTTAAACCACTTCCAGATGCTGTCTCAGGTTTTGCTCCAACCTGATCTGTTGCAGATAAAGCCATAGACGCCCCTGCCAGATATTGTATTACACACCAGTGGAATTTCCAAACAGTGCCGTGATCCAGGTGGCATTTTGTGCCGTGCTGTCCCACAAAGGGAACAGAGACCATTCAGACATGTCCCTCCCAAAGACTGCACTGAGCAGGCCTTGGTGCAGATAAGGTGGGGCAGGTGGCTGGGGAGGTGGCAGCCCCATGGGGAACCAGGAGGTGGCAGATGCCAACATGAGGGACCCCCTGTCCCTAGACACCACTCTGGCTTTACCCTATTGCACTACCCCTTTTCAGCAGGACCATTCCCAGCTTTTCCCTCTGCTCCTAGTCTGACCTGCTCCTACCCCCGTGGGCTCTGTCACCTCGGTGGCACCAAGTGTGCAGGTAGAGAGGACCTGGAGGGTGATTACTGGTGACACAGGGGTTTCCTTCCCATAACATGGGAGAGCAGGAGCTCCCTTGGTCATGGCCTTGAGTGAGGTCCAGGGCTGGCACAGCAAAGCCCTGCAGCTCTCAACCCCACTGACACCTTGTGCCCACCCCAGCAACCCCAGGATGGGTCCTGCCGCTACCTGTGACTGATGCACAGGGTCATTTTAAGGTTGGGGAACTGAGGCAGAGCCAGGCCAAGAGTAGAGGATGAGCTAACTGCACCTCTGGGTCTGCTGCGCCCACGGGCTCCACACCTGCCCATGCAGAGGAAATGAGGCTCCCGTGGTCGAACTGCAGCTTTGGCACGGCCAGCAGTGGGGCTGGCAGCAGGTCCAGCAGTGGCTGCAGCANGCCGGCGCTGCGCCCCCGCTGCCTCTCGGCCTCCGCTTGTTTTCTTAGCAGGCGGGTCCCGCACTCTCCAAGCCCAACAATTTCCTGCCCGGGCGAACGCATTCCTCTATTCCCCCATCACAGGTCCCTCCTGCCACCTCCCCACCTTGCTGCTGGATGCTGCCGCTCTCCACTGCCCACATGACTTTCCCCTTCTCTCCTCCCACCCCCCTGCCTCAGTTTCCCCAGCTGGGACCCCCACGCTCCTTCTGGGAAGCAGAGCAAAGCCTGGGGATGCGGGATGCTGAAGTTTGCACCCTTCCGCAGTTTTGGAGTGCTAAAGGAGGTGATGTTTGTCCCCATTTGCCATGGGGGGCTGGCCAAGCACCAGCGGGGAGGTGGTGATTTGGACTGGGATCTGAGGGGACCCATTCCTGCCCCAGCCCTCCTACGATCAGCTCCAAAACACTGCTTGCAGTGCCGAGGGCAGTGGCAATGTCCCCAGGCTTATCGCTGACAGCTGATCCTGGAGTCCTCCCTGCCCCTCAGGAGCAGGATGTGCAGAGCAAGGCGATGCCAGGCACTCTTCTGTCCCTGGGGGGACATCACACAGGTGGGCTTCCCACCTTTGCAAGCTGGGAAAACCAAAAAAGCAGCAGAGCAGTGGTGGGACAGTGGTCTGGGATAGATGAGGACTGCCCGGGACATCCAAGGTGGCACTAGATGGGTGGGAACATCACCTCGGAGTGCAGAGTCCAGGACTGATGGGGCTGCTGGGGGTAATAGGGAGGTGAAGCACTGGGCAGAACCGGGTAGAATCCATCAAGACCACTTTGGAGACCAGCTCCCCATCACCTGGGGGACCACCAAGTACAACGTGGTGGTCTGAGCCAGAGGGACCCTGTTTCTGGGGTTTGTGCTGCTGGCAGAAGGTGCCGGAGGTGGGTGGGCAGGGGCAGTGAGCCCAGCACCAGACGTGCCCTTCCCAGCTGCCCCCAGCGCGCTGCCAGCACTCCAACGCACCCGTGGCCTGAAAAGAAAGAAAAAACCCTGTCCCGCCCTTCAGGAAACCTCAGATCAGGGCCAATGTTTTTGAAAGGTTTTTTTCTCCTCGCTCCTTTAACACATCTGCCAATATAATCTGACCTTTTCCATATAAATAAAGCCCGCGCACTCGGGCTTTGATCCCGCGCTCCAAATTTTCTATTTACTTAATTGGCCCATCCAAGGGCTGAGTGACTCGCGGACCGGCGGCTGCGGCCGCCGCCTTTCTCGGGGCTTATCGCNCTGCTGCCGCCGCATTCCTGGGGGCTTATCGCCACCCGCTCACCTGGTTGTCATTACCACGGTCCGGCCCCATGCCCCCGCTGCGGCCATCTGAGCCCGGCTGCCTGGGCACTGCCCTCCACTCGGGAGGGCAGCTTGCTCCAAGGGAGAGGGAACCCCATGTAACATGGGGCTAGACCCCCTAATCCCATCCCTGTGGAGGGATATAGGGTCAGAGGCTTTCCCAGGCAGTCTGGGGAGGGTGATCCTCCAGAAAGAGGACCAGAGCTTGATTTACTCCTCAGAGTTGCTTCTGTTTCCATACAGATCATATCCTGGCCACCCTTCCATGGATTAAGGACCATAAATGCTCCCACACACAGCAGGAGGGAGCACAAAGCTTTGCTGTCATGGGGCGCTGAAGGCTCTGGGCACCCAGACAAGGTGACCCCTGAGCAGTGGCCATCTGTTCTCCCCCAGACCTTCCCTGCTGGTGCACCAAGCCATGGTAAGGACCAAGTCCTCCTGCTGCAGGCCTTTACTAATCAGCTGGGAGAGCTGACACCTCCTCAGTGGACCCCCAGTGTCCTGGCCATGGGGAGCCCAGCTCAGGACATGCAGGGCTGGGACCACCAGAGGTGGGAGGACTGTGTTTCTTTCTGCAACGCTGCCTCTATGGGGTAGTGGGGGCTGTGGGCCATGGGGAGATGGACAGGTCCCAAGAGTGGATTGTGACTGTGCTCTTGGCCTTCCAGCTATTACTTTTTGGTCCAGGAAAAGGAAACAAGGAAACAAGTGCAGGGAAGGCTGCAGGCAGAGCTGGACATCAGCCTTGTTCTGCTGGCTAAGGTGGTCCCTGTCCCTGCTCTGAAGAGGCGGAAGATGCTCTTTCTTCCTGTGGTCACTCAGTTTCTTCAAGCATTAATAACGGCCTGAGTGGGCTTTGGGACCCTCCAGCTAGCAGGAAGTTGGGGAGAGCAGCACCCAAAGGGACCCCTCTCCAAGCAGAAGTATTTGCCTGCCTATGGACATGGCTGGTGTGACTCGGAGCCTCTTGTGGGCAGATCCCAACCATCACCGTGCAATGCCTGGTGATGCATGCAGGCAGAGTTTGGTGATGGGAGGGTTGGATCAGCTGTCCTCTACTTCTCCACCCTCCTTTTGCCACTCTCACTGCAAGGGGAGGGAGGTCTCTGTTTACCCTGGTCCAGCTCAATAGGAAGACATCGGTGGTCTTCCTGCACCAAGCATAACCTCTGATGTGTGAGAGGCCCTCCATGAGCCCTGGAGAGCTTCTCCTGGTACTTGGACCATGCTGAGGCATGAGGATAGATTCCAGCTCCCAAAACCTCCATACAGTTGGCCATAAACCCTGGGTTCCTGATACCCACCATAATGAGATGTGGGAGCAGAAAGCCAGCTACAAGACCCTAGACAGCACCAGGGTTGGACTGAGAGCAGAATCACAGAATCATAGAATGGTTTCGGCTGAAGGGACCTTAAAATCATGTAGTTCCACCCCCTGCCATGGGCAGGGACACCTTTCACTAATCAGATTGCTCAGAATCCCATCCAGCCTGGGCTGAACACTTCCAGGGATGGGGCAGCCACAGCTTCTCTTTCCTTATTAATTCTTATGACAGTACGAATGAGGGAGGAGGATGATCCTGTGGTCCTGGCCATGGTGACCACCCTGGACCAGTAGAGCCCATGCCCTGGTGATGCCATGATGCTTTTTTGCTTTTTATGTATACCCCCTCTATATACTCTTCTGTATAACTTTTATGTATTCTTAAGGGCCTTTTAGCCCACATACTTCTAATTCTTCGGGTTTGATAACCAGCATAGGCCCAGTATTCTGTTAAGCCAGGAGACCAAACATCTCAGAAGCCTCAGACACCGAGGTCTTCTCTGGAACACATTTTGTAAACTAAGATAGGCCTGTCCACGGGGGGGAAGGTTCCTCGGAGAGGGGGATTCGCTCAGCCTCTCATTGGGGAATCTTTGATAGATATGCTAATTGGTAAAGTCTATAATTTTATACTCAAACTATTGTGGGCGTGCATTTCGGGAGGTGCTCACGGGGGTGCATTTCAGTGTACATTTTGGTGTGCATTTGGATGTGCATTCCAGTGTGCTCCACCTGGACGGAGTGCACCAAGGATCCTTAAAATAAATACCAAGGCAAAATCCCTTTTTTCCCCTCTAACCGTGTTTGGGTCTTGATTTTAAGACCAAGAAAAGGCATCACTGGGTTGTCGGATGCTGAAGAGCAGCAGGTTAGAGGAGGCCATGGGTTGGCCCTGAAGTAACAGCACTGGGAGCTGAGGCCTGAGGCATACATACGCCAGTGGCAGGCGGAAGGAATATTTGACTCCCAAGTACCTCTGTGTGGTGCTGCTGGATGTGCCAGCTCAAGTGACGGATNCCTCCTCAGTGGACCCCCAGTGTCCTGGCCATGGGGAGCCCAGCTCAGGACATGCAGGGCTGGGACCACCAGAGGTGGGAGGACTGTGTTTCTTTCTGCAACGCTGCCTCTATGGGGTAGTGGGGGCTGTGGGCCATGGGGAGATGGACAGGTCCCAAGAGTGGATTGTGACTGTGCTCTTGGCCTTCCAGCTATTACTTTTTGGTCCAGGAAAAGGAAACAAGGAAACAAGTGCAGGGAAGGCTGCAGGCAGAGCTGGACATCAGCCTTGTTCTGCTGGCTAAGGTGGTCCCTGTCCCTGCTCTGAAGAGGCGGAAGATGCTCTTTCTTCCTGTGGTCACTCAGTTTCTTCAAGCATTAATAACGGCCTGAGTGGGCTTTGGGACCCTCCAGCTAGCAGGAAGTTGGGGAGAGCAGCACCCAAAGGGACCCCTCTCCAAGCAGAAGTATTTGCCTGCCTATGGACATGGCTGGTGTGACTCGGAGCCTCTTGTGGGCAGATCCCAACCATCACCGTGCAATGCCTGGTGATGCATGCAGGCAGAGTTTGGTGATGGGAGGGTTGGATCAGCTGTCCTCTACTTCTCCACCCTCCTTTTGCCACTCTCACTGCAAGGGGAGGGAGGTCTCTGTTTACCCTGGTCCAGCTCAATAGGAAGACATCGGTGGTCTTCCTGCACCAAGCATAACCTCTGATGTGTGAGAGGCCCTCCATGAGCCCTGGAGAGCTTCTCCTGGTACTTGGACCATGCTGAGGCATGAGGATAGATTCCAGCTCCCAAAACCTCCATACAGTTGGCCATAAACCCTGGGTTCCTGATACCCACCATAATGAGATGTGGGAGCAGAAAGCCAGCTACAAGACCCTAGACAGCACCAGGGTTGGACTGAGAGCAGAATCACAGAATCATAGAATGGTTTCGGCTGAAGGGACCTTAAAATCATGTAGTTCCACCCCCTGCCATGGGCAGGGACACCTTTCACTAATCAGATTGCTCAGAATCCCATCCAGCCTGGGCTGAACACTTCCAGGGATGGGGCAGCCACAGCTTCTCTTTCCTTATTAATTCTTATGACAGTACGAATGAGGGAGGAGGATGATCCTGTGGTCCTGGCCATGGTGACCACCCTGGACCAGTAGAGCCCATGCCCTGGTGATGCCATGATGCTT
>VZTH01006777.1:47449-61901 GCA_013397815.1 Aleadryas rufinucha | reverse complement strand
GCCCGGCCCGGCCCGGCCCGGCCCGGCCCGGCCCGGCCGAGGGAGCGGGGCCGCGGCTCCGGGGCTGCTGCGGGGGCAGCGGCGCCTTCTCGGGCCAATGTCCGGGGGGCTCCCGCGGGCTGTGGGGCCGCGGTCGGCGGCGCTCCCGGGCCCTTGGGGTCGGTTGTGTCTCCTCGGCTCCGTGTCCCCGCCCCGGCGGTACCGGGTCGGTGCCTCCCCGGTGGCCCCGGGTCTGAAGCGGCCGCAGCCCCGCGCTGCGTTGGGGACGGGCTGGGCTGGGCTGGGCGGGGCAGCCACGCCTTGAGGGGCTCGGGAGAGCTTGGGGAATGTGCAGAAAAAAACGCCTCGTAGAAATACCGGAGTTTTCATTTTGCCCGTGATACCGCATTTCCTGCACCGGAGAGGTCCTTCTCGCGTGGCCCGCGCCCGTGTCCGCTCACGGAGCGTAATTTGCGGGCGGTCACGGAGCCCCCGGGGTTCTCCGGGGCTGTTTAATTAGCGCTGACCTTCACCGTGCGCGCTGGCAAAACAAAAGGAGTAACTGGAGAACTTCTCGGCGCTTTTTCAGCCCGTGGGAAGGCCACGCTTTGTGTTTATGCAACGCACAATACACGTGTGTTTGTGTGTGTGTGTGCGCGCTTGGGCAGGGATTAAGTGTGACAAGAAACCTGTTCGAAGTGTTGGTAATTCCTTATTAACTCGAAGCCTTCTGTAATCTCCAGCAGCAGAATTCGGAGCGGCACGTTGTCATGTTGCCTCTGTGCCCTGGGCTTTCCTGCTGCTGCCTCAGCAGGATAAAGCCCATGATGTGACTTCAGTGACTTGTCATTTCTCAAAGTTATTTTGACTGAATCCATTTTTTCCCTTTCAAAAGCTGATCCCGGGATCAACATATCTTACTGCATATTAATAAGCTGTTGCCACACTCCCTGTACCAGGTAACTTCCTTTATATTTCATCCAAAAATGCCCTGAGAAATTCTTTCCTGTTTCTTCAATTCTCACAGTGTTAATTTTCTTATGCAAAAAAATGACATGAAATATGTGTCTGTATACGTTTATACATAAAAAATATATTTTAAAATGGTTTTATAACCTCGTGGTGGGCTGAGCCAGGCTAGATGCTAAGCACCCACCAAAACCACTCCATCACTCCCCTCCTCAACTCAACAGCAGAAGGAAAATATAAGGAAAGGCTCCTGGACTGAGATGAGGGAGAGGTCACTCACCACTTGCCATCATAGGCAAAATAGAGTCAACTCGAGGAATTGGTAATAAATTAAACTAATTAAATTTGAGTAGGATAACGAGAAATAAAGCCAAATCTTACCAACTTCTTCCTGGCCCTCTCCCTTCTTTCCAGCCTTAACTTTACTCCTGATTTTCTCTACCTCCCCCCACCCCAGAGGCTGGGGATTGCAGTCAGTTCGTCACATCTTGTCTCTGCTGCTCCATCCTGCTCAGGGGAGGACTCCTCACACCTTCCCCATGGGAGACAGTCCTCCATGGGCTTCTCCAGCATGAGTCCTTCCTGCAGGCTGCAGCTCCCCATGCACTGCTCCAGCCTCATTTCCCTTCCATGGTCACAAATCCTGACAGAAAACCACTCCAGCACGGGATTCCCATGAGGTCACACTCCGTGCGTTCCCCTGCTCCAGTGTGGGGTCCTCCAGAGGGTGTAGGGCGATCTCTGCTNCCATGGACTTCCAGGGGCTGTGGGTGGATCTCTGCTCCCCCCATGGATCTCCAGAGGCTGTGGATGGATCTCTGCTCCCCCCATGGATCTCCAGGGGCTGTGGGTGGATCTCTGCTCCCCCCATGGATCTCCAGGGGCTGTGGGTGGATCTCTGCTCCCCCATGGATCTCCAGGGGCTGTGGGTGGATCTCTGCTCCCCCCATGGATCTCCAGGGGCTGTGGATGGATCTCTGCTCCCCCATGGATCTCCAGGGGCTGTAAGTGGATCTTTGTTTCCCCATGGACCTTGCTTGGCTGCCTGGCACAGTTGCCTCACCATGGGCTGTATCACAGGCTGCCAGGGAATCCATGCTCCAGGGCCTGGAGCACCTCCTGCACTGACCTTGAGGGTAAAGGGCTGCTTTTCCCATATATTCCCACTCCTCTGTCTGGCTGAAGTAGCCATTTCTCTTCCCTCCTTAAATACATTATCCCAAAGGTTCTGCCACTGTCACTGATAGGCTCAGCCTGGGCCAGTGGCACTTTCATCTCGGAGCTGTCTCACATTAGCTCCAGCTGGCAGCAGGTTCTTACAGAATAACCCCTATAGCCCCCAAATCTGGCCATGCAAACCCAATACAAACCTGAAAGTGGGGAAAAAACTGCTTAAGAACATCTTTGAAAGTGTCACAGCTGAGCTTACAAAGTCTTTTGAAAACCTGGTATGATAACAGATGTTTGAAGCTGTACTCCTCATTATTTACAGTTGAAGAGGTATTTTTGGGATTGCAGTGTATCCATGAAATAAGTGATGAGGTATGAGCAGGTTTAAATTACACAGGAGTTTTTAGGAGTGATGCCTGTAATCCATAACTTCCGTTAGCAGACTCTGCCTTGACATTTGAAGAACTGGCTTTGGCTTCAACCTGAACATGTTTCACTTCCGAATGCTGGTCATGCTTGGCCTCTCACGTTTCCAGCTCCCACCCACCTCTCTCCTGGCCCTCGTCCATCCCCGTGACCCCACACAGACCACGCAGCTCCTGACGTGAGCCTCCAGTCCTACAAAATGCTCAGTTTAAGCAGCAGGAAGTTCAGGTGGAATCTTCCCTGGCTTGGAGGGCTCACAGGGCTTGAGTTGTTGAAGCTTTTTCAGCTCAACCAAATAAATGCTTTTCCTTTTCTGCCTGTGGCTGTAGAGCCCCCAGAGTTTTGATTTTTCATTTCTTTCCAGGTGCTAAATAAGTTCACAGCCTTTTCTTTAGCTTAGTTACTGCTCTGGTAGGTAAAGGTGGTTTTTTGCTGTGGTGTCAGTAAGATAATGCAGCATAACCTTGTTTTAGGCAGCAGCATCTTTGTTTCCAGCAGTTATTTAACCTCCTCCTTCTCTTCCCTTCAGCAATGGCAGCTTCCAGCAGCAGCAGCAGTGAGGAGGAGCGGAGCCTTCGGGAATGTGAACTTTATATCCAGAAACACAACATCCAGCAGCTGCTGAAGGATTGCATTGTACAGTTATGCACAGTCAGACCTGAAAGACCCATGGGATTCATCAGAGAGTACTTTGAAAGATTGGAGAAGGTAAAAATCCAGAACGGGAGGGAAGGAGAGTGGAACAAATTTAAATGTATCTTTGTCATTTAGGGGTTGAGCTGCAGATTTGACCAGTGTCTGTGTTGGCTGTTTGAAATTGGAAGTGGTGCTTTAGGAAAACAGATCCTGTTTTCCAGTAGTTTATGCACTTCTGTCATACCAAAGCATGTAGGACAGAAAATAAGTTGATGAGGAGACTTATCCAGTTGGGAGGTAGATGTGATCCTAGTCCAGTGCTTACTCATGGAAGCTGATACACAGCGTACATGAGTGTGTCTGGAGCTGCAGAACTGTGGAGTTTGACCTTGGCTGGACGCTGGGATGGCATTTGGATTCTTATACTGATTTCCAGTAGTTTGGGTAGAGCTCAGAAGTGGTGCCAATGGTATTATCCAGGCCTGGTTGAAGTCAAATGGAAGTATTTGCATTCCAGATCTCTGGAAGAGCGAGCCTGTTCCTGCCTTTTCTTGAGAGTTCAGTGTTGGTGTCTTCTTGTGTTTGTCCTGAGGTCCCCTTGGGGTTTTTGTTGTTGTTGTTGGAAGCATTGTGGGATCTTGGGAATGGAAAGCATTCATAGTTGAAACAGTGATTTCACACTCTTTTGACCTGTTAATTCTGTGTATTGATATCTAAGCAGGTAGGAAGAGAAGCTGCAGTGGAAATGGGAAGATTAAAGGCTTGTGCAGAGGAAAGGTTGGATACAACTGTACTCAGAGCATGGAATTAGTAAATAATGCAGCTGTGACCTTGTGCAGCAGTTGTTTGCAGGTGCTGCTCTCAGTGCTTGTATAGGGCAGTTAGATACTGATCTTATTTTTTGTTCTAGTGAGTTACTAATTGCTGAGGTAAAGAAGAAGGGAATTAACACTGGAGATCATAAATGTGTCTGGTGGAAATTAAATTGTATTTTAATGGAAGTGTTCAGGATAAATACTAGAGAATGACCAAGGGCTGCAGACTGCCTGCTATAACTCATAATGTATTTGGGGAACATTTTGCTTATGAAATGAAGAGCTCTGACTTTTTTTATGGTGTGTGTGTGTGAGTATCAGCAACTAACCAGTGAATAATGAGGTTCTTAAAAATCCTTTGTCCCTGCCCTTTACAATGCCTCCTTCCCCTCCTGGGATTCTTGAGTTTTGAAGTGCTGCTGGGTTGGGAATTTTTAAAGCATCACCACAGGTATCTATAGACAACATTTTAACAACAAGTAAACTGCATTACTGTGCTTAGAGTAAATCCTAAACCAATCCATATGTGGGGATATAAAATGGGATTATTTGGGTGCTTTTGTGCCGTGGATTTATGGTCAGCATGCAGCATTTAGGAACTTGATTTGTTTTTTAACAAGACAACAAGTCCAGCTCTGAATTTAGTGACATAAATGTTGGAATTGAATAAGTTGATTTTATTCTGGTGCACATTGGCTCTCTATGTACTCGGTCAGCCTACACTGAAGCTGAAAATAAAACTGGTTAGGTAATGATTTTTCCCCTTAAATTGCTCTCACAATTTTGGTCAGGGTCTTTCCTCATGTTTTCCAAGTACCCTCTAGTGCAGCTATAGCTACAAGTGAAACTGGAGCATTTTTTTCTTGCCTCCTAGGATTTAAAACTTGCTGCAGCTTCCTCTGGGTGGTTTCCCCACTCAGCCTGGGCTGGGCTGAGTTGATGCAGGTAATGTGGTACCTCCACAGCTATCAGGTAACAGAGCAGTGAACATCCTGTGCTGGGCAGGAAACTCCTGACATCTCTGTCTGGAGAGCACAAATCCTCAGTGCTGTTATTAACCAGCTCCAACGCAGTCCTCAGCTCTGCTACAGCAAAAATGCCTGAAACTCAATCTGCTTCACCTCCCAAAATCATGTCTTTTACATCTGTAATAAAGCAGAGCAACTTTTCAGTGTGCTTTCTGAATTTTCATGTCTTTGACCCTATCTCAACTATCTCAACCTCAGTATCATCCAGTATTTTTTTTTTAAGATGGATTTTTTGAAGGAACGCCATTGAAAACTGAAGTGAGGTTGCTATTTTCTCTCTCATTCTCTTGACAAGTCATCTCTTCCACTGCACACAAACAGAGCTGATTCACTGGCATGTTATTAAAATATGTTGGAGAAATTTAAACATGCTTTAGAATTTCTGTTCAGAAACATTAAAATCGCTGCCTCCGAGATGGTTACAGCTACTATAGGAATTCAAATGTCCTCTTCTGGGTTATGAAAGCTGTTAGATGAATCTAATTACTACACATTGATTGTGTAAATGGTTTTATTTTATCTGTCTTTGGTGTGCTAAGGCCTCTGTTCTCTTTGCTGTGCAAACATGTCTGGTAATACCAATACCTGCTAAAAGCTGTAATAGCTCTCCAGTGCAGGGCTGGGCTGTGTAATGCAGCTTGAGCTATGGAAATTTAATGTAGAGATCATTATTGCAGCCTGCCAGATGAATCCTGGCTGCTGGACATGACTGTCCTCTGGAATAAGTGCGTGGTTGAAATATTGTGTGTGCTGCAGTTATGGGCATATCAGGCTTTATGGAAAGCTGGAATTAGGAAGTGTGATGGACATTTAGTCACTGTCCCTGTTCCCCACCACCTGCCCTGCTCAGATATCTGAATATTCTCCCATTTTCCTAAGTGTTTCTTCTGCAAAACAAACTCATTTAGAAAGATATACTGTGCAATTGTGAGTTTAGGGCAGAGCTTTTTAAAAAATCCTTTTATAGCTTCTGAATGTTTGGGTTTTTAAAAATATGATATAAATGAAATACTGATTACCCAGAGGAAGTTGAGACTGTGTCTGGTGCAATGACAATTAGCAGGTTTTGCAGTGTACACCATAATTCTGAAATTGTGAAGATCTTCTTCAGTAGCTGATAGACTTAAATATGAGTATGTGAAGTGTCATCACTTCAGTATTACCTGTAATAATCTAAATGGGCTTAATAAACATCTGTTATTTGTCAGGGAAAACAAGGCTTGCAGTTCATGACTGACACGGAAAACTGTGAACTGCCTCATCAGCTGAAAGACCAGGATCAACACTTGGATGTAATAAATAGATGAACTTTATTCCTACATTTTTCTCAAATCCTGGGAATGGTTATATTGATGAGAACAGAACAAACTGAGTGTCTTTATCCATTATATGTTTGATAGATACTGATCTTAGACTTGAACAAACACCTTTTTCTCATAAACACTGGCTAAATCCAAAGGTAACTGAGAATAACAAGAGAATAACAACTGCCACTCTTTCTTCAGGCCCTACTGTAATTTTTCTCTGATCTGTTGGTGTAATAATTGTGGTTTAGTATCAGAAATTATAAAAGATGTATATTAGAAAGATGAAAACTCAGATTATAGGATGTCACTCCGTGGCACAGGGTTGTCTGGCAGTGTGTGATATGAATGTCTGGAGATTTGTGGTTTAGTTGACACAGCGGTGTTTGGAGTTTATGATCTTGGAGGTCTCTTTTAACCTCATTCTATGGTTCTATTCTATGATTTGTCTCATTCAGGGAGAATCTTGGTGTGTGTATGAGCTATTTAGAATAACTGGTATATTTTAAGTTAATACATTATCTTACTCACCTGTAACTTATTTCTGTGTCCATCCCCTACCTTACTATACAAAAAAAAGAGTTAATAATAAATTTTGGGTCAGACAGAAGTTACCAGTTGTATTTTTTTGTGTTAGTGCAGTTTCCTTCTCCCTGAGTAGGACATTGCCCTGAGGAGTCTCTTGAAGAGTGTTTTGATAGCAGCTCCCTCACTAAATGCTGCTGAAGTGCTTCCATCTCTGATCACAATATTTAATATTTTATGTGATATTGGAAAAAGCCCAGCAGCTGGTGTTCACTTATTTAAAAAGTGTCTTTTTTAATGGGTTAGGTATTTTGTATGTGAACAAACATGTTCTGTGGTTGATGGTGAGGCAGTTTACACCAAACACTTATTACTGCTCAGGCTATTTTTAATTTCAGCTCTGTTGAGACTTGTTCCTCTAAAATCAGACGACAGAAAGGAGTTTTAAATACATTTTGCTCCCATGGCTGGGAAATGTGGCACCATTTTATCAATGGGCAGAGAGCAGGAAGTGAAATGTGAGGCGGTGGAGCTCCTTGGCTCTGGGAGAGGGGGAATGTAAACTCCCAGGAATGGTTATCCCATGGCCCTTTCCTCAGGCTGCTGCTGTTATCCACAGCCTCACTGCCCAGCTGGGATCAAGGACACTGGGACAAACCCAGCTTTTACAAGGGCTGGAGCTCTGGGAGAACAGATGAGTCCTTGTTCTTTTACAGAATGTCCCAAACCCTTGTTTCCTAACACTGGGAAAAGTCATTTGAGCTGTTATGATGTCAGTGCTCTGACTCCAGGGTTGGCTGGTTTGTTTTTAATCTGATTTTAGTTGATTGAGGTGAATCTTACGAAGAATCAAATTTCTGTGTGTCAAGTTAATTAGAATTTGTTTTATTGTAAGTGCCCTGGTCTTCTACAGTATCACTGCAACACAATAAGTGACTGAGGGAAATAAGGAAAACATAACCTTGTGCAAGGTTTGCATAAAAAAATCCCACTTTGGCCTCCAGCATCCTTCCTCCAGCTCTTTTGAAAGCAGCGTTCACGTTTCTTTCTCCTAAAATAAATGTTGGTTAATGAGTATCAAGTTGGTCCATGACTCAACCTCTTTGAAAAGCTTCTCGTGTAACACGGATTTCTGAGGAATTGCTCCTCTGTCTTTCAACTCCAAAAAGGCTTTAACACCTCGCAGCTGAGGGCAGGAACTGGGGGGTTTGCAGCTGGGGAAGTGCCTTCAGCATTTGGGGAATGTCTTCATCACCTGCTGAACACACTGGCAGAAAGTGGAATCAGCTTGTTGACACTAACAGTTTAATAAATGGAGAATAACTCAATAAAATAAACACCATTGTGATGTGACTGGTAGGAATGAAAGGCACATCTACCACGTGTTTTGAAAGGCCTTTGATCTTGCGTGCTGCAGTCTCCTGTTTGCCTTAACGTGGGAATAACGGTACACAGGAAGCTCCCTGGTGTTGGCAGGCTGGGCTGGAACATGATATATGGCTGCTTTTTTTTCCCCCCTTTGGATTATGTGACACAAACATGTCTTCCTTCCTGTTTAGGAGGAAACAAAGCAGTTGTTGAATCAGCTGAAGTCTGGTTCTCGCTCCGACTCCCGGGAGGATGAGATCTCCCCTCCTCCCCCCCTCAACCCTGTGGTTAAATATCGATCACGACGTGGGGCCATCAGTGCAGAAGTCTACACAGAAGAGGATGCTGCCTCTTACGTTAGAAAGGTGCTCTGACTCTTAAACACTGCTAAAAAATTACATCCACAATCCAGGAGTTTATCTAAACCCACCTTCTGTCCAGAGTATTGAATAACACCAAGCTCCTGGAGCCTGTTATGTCATAATTGCTGTAAAAAGCAGAGCTGTGTGTGTGGCTGTTTAACTGGAGGACAGAATAACCTATCATGCAATTAAACCATTCATGCATTACTTAGACCTGTTCCCTTTGAAGTCATGTGTATTTAGATGTGCATGTATTTAGATATATTATATATAATGTGCTTCCAGTTATTTGGCAGCTGAAACAACGTTTGGCCTAATGGCAGAGCAGACTTGCTGCTGTTCCCAGGAAAACACAGGTTGAACAGATATTTGTCCTCTTCCAAAACAACTTACAAATTGAGCATGGAATTATGCTTTTCAGTTGCATAAAATAATACAAGATTATATTTTCCTTGTGTTCAAACTGTCTGTAAACATTGACTGTATTTGGGGTTATATTTATAGTGCTTGAAAGAAAATGGAAAAACTCAGCCAGTGTTTTGTAGCAATTTAAGTTGTTTATTTACCATGGGAGATGCAGAAATTTTTCATGAAAAAACTAACTGTTTGCTTTCTCGGATTCTCTCCTAGGTTATTCCAAAAGATTATAAAACCATGGCTGCTTTGGCAAAAGCTATTGAGAAGAATGTGCTGTTTACCCATCTTGATGATAATGAGAGGAGGTAGGAGGAAATCACTGTGGGGTTAAGGTTTGTGGAAGGGCAGAGTTCAGAAGAGCTAAATGTGGCACAGATCTGCAGTGACTCTGCAGTGGTCAGTGGAACCACACAGAGCTCCAGGAGCATCATTGATGGGTTGGGGGTTCAGATGTGTGGAGTTGTGCAGGCTTTTGTCTGATTTTGGTGTCCTCTCCTTCAGTGACATCTTCGATGCGATGTTCCCCGTCACTTACATCGCAGGAGAGACTGTCATCCAGCAAGGCAAGTGACAGTGTGTGCACTGGGGAGTCACTGGAGGTGGGGAGCAGGCTCTGGTCTAGTGCTCTTGTTAGTTTGTGTTTATTTTTTAATATAAAAGCAGGGGCACTGCAGCCAGACAATTTCTTGTTGTGTTCCCTGAAGCACAGCTCACACTGAAGTGAAGAGTGGGAGCCACTGGAGGAAGATGTGGCTTCCTTGGGTTGATTATCTGTTGGGAATATTGTCCTTTTGTGACTCTGTAGAAATGTTATGTCAGTTTATGGATCTGGTTCACCTTTCCAGTAATGCTGGAATTGCTGCTGATCTCCTGGATACCAGTAGATGTCCCCTTTCACAGGGCTGAGAGGAGTGTGAAATCAGCAAAATGCAACGTTTCACCCTCAAAACTGTGCAAAAGTTTGTCAGCCTTATTGGAGTCTAAACATCAAAGTTGGCAGACGTGCCAGTTCTTTCTTAATATATTCAATTTAGTGTATAATCAGTTTTTTTCTTCTCTTCTTTAGGTGATGAAGGTGATAACTTCTATGTTGTTGATCAAGGAGAAATGGATGTAAGCATTCCTGGTAGTTTATTTAGTACATGTTCATTCCTAGCAGAAGAATACTCTGATATTGGTAGGCCTCTTCTACAGACCCTGCCTTTAGCAGCTTTTCTCATTTTAACCTCTTACTTGTAGAAGTTTGTTTTGCTCCTTAATGGCTCAGTCTGGCTGCAGAGAGTGAGTTTCAAAATGAATGATTTGGACACAATACAGATGTTTTCCGAGGGCAGGGTGGAGTTGAGGTGTGGGACAGGCTTTAGGAGCAACCAGACTTTTTATTTCCCAGCCCAGCTAATTCACAGCTCTTTATGACACAGACCTTGTTGAGATGTTATTTCTCAGGAGTCTGTGGGTGCAGAGTCTGTGCATGAGATGTAGAAGAGAATCCCTTTGTCAACGAAAGCACAAATTGCGCTGGGCTTAAAGTGCTGCTAAAACCCTGAAATGATCAGCTCTGTACAGATGTGAGAATTTCCTTTTACTCCCAAGGGAATAGAGAGCAGCAGGAAGCTGAGCTGTGTCTGACCACGCTGTGCCTTGCAGGTTTACGTGAACAGTGAGTGGGCAACCAGCGTGGGTGAGGGGGGGAGCTTTGGAGAGCTCGCCCTCATCTACGGCACCCCCCGAGCTGCCACCGTCAAAGCCAAGACCAATGTCAAGTTGTGGGGCATTGACAGGGACAGCTACAGAAGGATCCTGATGGCAAGTATCCCTCACAGCCTGGAATTATGCTTTGGGGTTTATGCGTCCTGGGCATCTTGACCTTCTGCCTGTGCCTGTCCTTTGCTGGAGTTATTTATTCCAAATCCCGCTGTCTCTTCTGTGATCAGAAAGCTGATTACTCAACGTGCATCTCTCAGGCACAGGGCAAGGGGGAATCTTGCATTAGTGAGCAAAACAATACCAGTGTTAAACTGAGCTGAGTGTGTAACAAGGCTGCAATAAATGCTGAGTACTTTAGGAATGTTGCTCAACTGGAATATTACTGAGAGAACTCAATTTCAAAACATTTCGTCTTGTGGGTTTGGGGTCTGTGAGACAGAACACGGTGTGTCTGGTTAAATTTGTTTGTGTCTTGAGTTTTGTTTGGAGTAGAAAAAATACTTACTTTGTGTGCTTTCTTTTTCTTTTTTTTTTTTTGTAGGGAAATACTTTGAGAAAGAGAAATATGTATGAGAAATTCCTTAGTAAAGTATCTATATTGGGTAAGTGAGAAGATTTTTGTTCTGGAGTGGAATCAATTGCCACATTGTAATGAAGCTGTTACCCAGCATTATGATGATGATTACAGGCTGTTGTGGTAATTCATCACAACTGCTTCTCTGCATCAATCCAGAATAACTCTAATTCAGGTCTTGATCACTGATGCACAAATGCAGCCAGAAATACACTGACCTCTGTATAAATGCAGAGCAGAAGGTGTAATTTGTGCCTTGAGAAGACAATCTAATAATGAACTCTTTAATCTGTAGAATCTCTGGACAAATGGGAGCGTCTCACTGTGGCTGATGCCTTGGAACCGGTACAGTTTGAGGATGGGCAGAAGATTGTGGTCCAGGGAGAGCCAGGAGATGAGTTCTTCATTATCTTAGAGGTAAGTAAGGTCAAAATTAAAAGCTCAGGACTTGAGTTTTTTTTTATTGTGTCCCTAAGCAGGCACTTGGAGAAGAACAAAACATAAGAATGTACTTCCAGAGAATCTCTAAAGAAACATCATCTTGCTGGACATGCAGTAGCTTGGATTTAGTTTTGCTATTTTCACAAATTGTACTTCCAGGAAAAAAATAACAAGTTTCTGACTGAAAGCAGTTTATCTTTTTCAGAGGAGTAGAGACCTGTTCTAGATAGCTGGTAATGCCTTACTAGTGGTGTCATTGTCTTCTGTCTGGTGGTTTGTGGGTTTTGTGGATTTTTTGCTAGTCATAATATAATATTCCTGCTGTTATGGGGAAAAGCAGGAAGAAGTCACTGCTGTGGATATGTAAATATTCAAGATGTTTTATGCTTAGAGAGGAGAGGAGCAGTTGTTCTTATACAGCAGCTAGGTGAACTGTGCAAGGACTGTGAAGTGGTTTTTTTAACTGAGGCATCACAACAGTTATTTCTGCAAAGCAGCTGATTGTGTGTGAAATTCAGTGTTTGGAGTGATGCTGGCAATTCCAGTTGTGTTTGACTGCTGTGATTTATTGAAGGGCACAGCTGCAGTGTTACAGCGTCGGTCAGAAAATGAGGAATTTGTTGAAGTGGGCAGACTGGGACCTTCTGATTACTTTGGTGAGTTATGTTGTGACAGCTGTGGGTACAGACACCACTGTCACCATTCTGTCTGTGCTGTGTCAATGGTAGAGATGAGATGGATTTGCTTAATTACTGTTTTGGACTCCTGTGGTTGCTCTCAGTGTCGGGTGAGGATCAGAGTCACTTGGCACTCAGGTGTGCTCACAAGATGTGATTGTTCCACATTACTTTACTCTAAAAGAGGCCTGGTGATGGTTTGGCCTGACCTCCCTGCCCTGAGCAGAGCTAAATTTGAAATGACATCGTATTCCTCAGGGCTGTGTCCAGTTGAGTTTCTTGTGTCTCCAGGGATGGAGATCCGACAGCCTCTCTGGGCAATTTCTTTCTCTGTCTAACCAGCCTTGTTGTGGAGAGGTTTTTTCCTTCATGCCTGACAAGAATTTCCTGTTCTGCAGCCTGTTGCTTTCTCTCTGTCTTTCACTGTGCAGCCTGGGTTTGTCTCTGTAGTCATTATGCAGCTGAAGACAGCAGTCAGATAAGAATATTCCTTTCCTGGCCTTCTGTTCTCCAGGTCAGAAAGGAACCTGGTCAGAACCTGCTGTTTAATGGTTAAATACAACCCTCTCCCTCTCAAAACCCCAAACGTTTTTCTCATGTTTTAGGTAGTTCCTCTCTTTCCTCTTGCTGAAACCTTTTGGTTGTCCAGGTTTTCAGCTCTGTAGATGATGTAAGCAGCAAGTCCTCTGTTGCAAGGCCTGAACTGGGATGGACTCGAGTGCATGCCTAAAGGTCTGCTTAGCTCAGGGTCTAGGACTAGACTTCATTCTATCTGTGTCATTTCATATTTTCTAATATTTCCCTCTGTGTTCTCTCGAGTTTCCCACTCTAAAACTAAATATTATCACAGTCATTATGTTCAGGTGCTGCAGACCTTTCCTTCAGGGGTTTAACTCTCCCTTACAAGCTCCTTATTCTTTTGCAAGCGTCTCTTTTGGAGGCCACTGAGTTCAGAGTTTTAATTGGGCACAGAGGAAAAGCTTTTCTCCTTTCTTTTGAACATCCCTTCTGATAATGCAGGCAGAAGTGTTCTCCAAGGAACAATGAGTTCTTTCCTCAGTCCTGAACATGGAAAGAACTCAACTTAAGTCCAAAACCAAGCAAACAAATCCCAAAAGTTGCTGCTGTGGTTTCTCCCATGCTTGTTGCAGGAATGTTAGGGGTTGTTTCCCTTGCTGATAACAGGGGCTTGTTGAAAACTTCATTTCCAAATATGTTGCTCAGCAGATGAAACAAAGCTTTTGGCATGTTTGTGCAAAACTTGAGAAATGGAGATCCAATGGGACTTCAAAATGCTCATTTTCCACAGCCCCGTGACAAAGTCAGTCTCTGTTCTGGCCAGCAAGGGGTCAAAGGCTTCTCTCTGCATGAATGTTTTATTTGTTTGTTTACTTCAGAACCATGCTCTTGTTGTCCTGAGTTTCCTAGAAATACCAGAATTGGGCTATTAGGAAAATAACTACTTGTTGGCTAGGAAAATTACATGGTAAACTGAAACATGACCTTTTCTCAAACAGACACAGTACTGAAAAATTTCTTAGGCTTTTTTTTTCAGAGAGACTTGAATGTGGACAGGCTTTTTAATAACACAATCATCAAGTAGGTTTGTTTTTTTTAAACTGCCTTCACAGTTGCTTCTGACGTAGCTACCAGGTACTTGTTCTGAGCAGTGCTAAAGCCTGAATTACCTCCTCTGCAATTTGAAACGGAGCTGGGTCGTTTCTTTGCCTCTTTTGCCTGCTGGTTGGTAACTCTGTGTCCCTCTTTGTGCTGCCCCAGGTGAGATTGCTCTGCTGATGAACCGTCCTCGTGCTGCCACCGTCGTGGCTCGTGGCCCCTTGAAATGTGTGAAGCTGGACCGGCCCCGGTTCGAGCGCGTGCTGGGTCCCTGCTCGGATATCCTCAAGAGGAACATCCAGCAGTACAACAGTTTTGTATCACTGTCTGTCTGAAACCTTCCTCCCTGTCCAAGCCATGCTTCACGAACGCAGACTGCTTTCTTTCCCTTGTGCAGAGCCACATCACCACTGGCATTTGCAGCTTCCTGTCTGGTT
>VZTH01006777.1:29385-47381 GCA_013397815.1 Aleadryas rufinucha | reverse complement strand
AAAAAAAAGAGGAAAAAAAAGGAAAAAAATTATTAAACTGCTTATCATGGCACTGTCATTAATTTAGAGCATATTTGTTCTGTGCTCTCTGTCCCATTAAATTAATAGAAAAAGTTCAATGGAGACGTTTGCTTCTCTCTGTGCACCAGTGTCCAACTCAGGCCAGTGCAGCCTTGCTTCAGCGAGGGAGAGACCTCCTGGCACCACGCCATTGCCATAGAGTGAGGAGGTGACAGTAAAAGGGGGGGAAAAAAGTTCTTTTCAAGATGTTTCTCAAATTATTGGGCAGATTTTAAGGCTGTGGTCATCACCTGCTGTATTTCTTTTCACATGAGAGCTACCCTTGTAATTGAGCTTCTGGGGGCTTGGGGTTTCCTGGGTTTCTTTTTCATTTTCTGGGTACTGTAATCCCGGGTTCAATCGTGAGGCATCAGCTGCTAAGAAAGCCACAGTTGGAATTTACCAGTATAATTGTTCCTGTGTCTGCTGGTTTAAGATTGCTTAGTTCTGTTCTTGTCAAGTGTAAATCAAAAGCTTTCCAGGTTAATAGTTCTGGTGAACTACTGCAGTTGTTGATCCATTTGCTGACTTGCCGCAACCGATCTTTTTCACTTGTTCTTTCTCCAGCCATAGATTTGCCATTTAAAACTCTTCCTGTTCCAGGTGGCAAGAACCAAATGCTACATTAAATGCCTGACTTTGGTCTCTAGTACATAGATGGGGTAAGAATGGTGCAGCTGTCCAGTTAGTACTGTTTGAGTGCTTAGATTGGTGTCGAAGTCGAAAGCAAACATTTGATTTTCCCTGTGAACTGTTCTGTTAATCCTCAGTTGACTTTTAAAAAATCACCATCAGTTCCAAGTGATCCTTTGTTAGCAGGGAAAATAAATGCTGAGTGTTTTGGCCAGCATCAGTTGCAGGTGACAAGGTTGCTGGTCTGTAGAGCTCCATTATTCTTGGTAGAGAATGTGAGGCAGAAAAACTGAATGTTTGAACTTTCCTGCAACACTCAGTTGTTTTGAGTTTTTAGAGCTGTCAGTTCATCCTTTTAAAAATGGTTCACTATAAATCTAAAAGGTGCATTCTCTTTTCTTGCTTATGGAATTTCCACCACACTCATTTCATCCTCACTCTTTTTTTTTTTTCCAAGTTCAATCTGTTGCGGAGTCTTAAATGTATTTCAGTATTTCCCAGCTTTGTGTTCCATTACTCTGTGCTCACCAAGACTTCCCAAAAGTTTTTACTGAATTCCACGGTTCAATAATTGTAGGCAATTTTTAAGGTTTCCTTTAAACTGTAATTTATATCAAGTAGCATAGGTTTGTATTTGGGAGTGACAGCAAGCAGTTTGGCATTTGTTGTGCAACTACTTTAATGATGGAGCCCTCGTTTTATTTCCTTTCTGAGGTGGTGTGGATTCAATTCCAACGTTTTCCCAGGCATGGAGAGAATCAGGAAGAGTCTGCTAATTGATGCAGAATAATACTGGAGGTATCAAGCCTTTACAAAAGGTTTCAGGGTATTTCTGAAACTGAAATCCCAAGAAGGGGATTGCAATGCTTGTGGTTTGAGTTCTCTATTCAGGAGATGTTGAATAGAGGATTTCTGCCAGAGTCCTTAAGGAATAAGCAAATGCTACCTTTTTTTGGTTATTTTTTTTTTCTTTTTTCCTTTTTTTGGTAAAATTTTTTTCTTAAGTTTTGACTCTGCAGGTTTTTTTCTTCATATGTGTTCTTTGTGTTACATTAAAGCACCAAAAACTGTGTAAACCAGTTAGAGCTCCACAAAAAACAAAAATGCACATTTTTTTTATATAAGGCTTTCTAATCAAGTTTCACTACTGCATCTTTTTAGCTTGCTGTTTACTCCCTTTTGTAGTTTTACCTACAAGATTTTAAGATAAATCAGCTAAGTCTGAGTTAAATATTAAACACAGTTATAGCTTTACCTTTGTGTGCAATTTCAATATGTTTGAAACCACAATTGGCATAGTTTTGCCTTAGCTAACATTCAGGGCTTTAGAAGTAATTTTTTGCTAGTCTATCTTCAGCAAATTGATGAAGTCTATTGCCCTAGGAAGCTATAGTCAACCAGAGGACCATTTTTGTATTGTTACCTGACTCTATAAGTCTGATTTACTGTATGTGCTAATATATTATATTATATTCCTTTTGTTATAGATTGTCCTAATGGCAGGTAAAGCAATAAAATGATTTAAATTCTTAAACGCAATCAGCCTCTTTTATTTTATTCCTCACCTCTACCTTGTGTTTTCCTTTGCCTTTAGAGGGTATGTTATGAATGAGGCAGCAGAAAATAAGCAGCTTAATGGATTATCCTGGTGTAAACTCCTGAGGGGTGAGTTCAGGTCCTGGCTTCCCCCCAGAGCCTGGGGAGAGCTTGGTCTCCACGTGCCAGCCTGGGAATTCCTCTGGAGCTCTGGCAGTGAGGAGGTACCTGTGTCCTCCTTGGCTCCTGGCGACTTGTGCTGCTTTGATCTCTCCAAGCTGTTAATTCCCAGCCCAGCCATGATTCTTGGAGCTCAGGAGCTTTTCCAGGTTGGTTGCTCCCATCTCTTCAAGCCCTTGATGAGCATGGGATGGATAATCATGAATAAGTTGTGGTGGGAGGTGGAAGAGGGGGATTTTCAACTGTGATGGAGTAGGAAAAAATTTGAAGAGTGACCTGAAGCAGCTCAGACTTGGATGTGTTTTACATCCAGCTCCAAGGAAGCTGAGTCATCCAGCTCTGAAGGTACAATAAAAATGGATCTATCATGTAAAGGAGAATAAAAATAAGAACCCTGTTACTGTACCAGCCATTTAAATACCTGTGGGTTTGTTTCCTTCACCCTGCCCTCCCTTTCCCAACTCCCCCCACTGAAAAAACAAAGGTGAAACCAGAATTTTATTACCTAAAGTGGAACTTTAAGCCCTCCACTTCCAGCCTCATAACTGGAAGTATATAATCTATAACTACAATTTTAAATTAAGCTTATCTTCTGTTGCCATGTGCTTCCCGGTGAAGCAGCAAACAGTCACCATTCCATGACAAACGATGGAGTTAATTCTGGGTTTGTTCTCTGTGGTGAGAGCACAAAAAGTCACCGGTAGAGGGAGATAAAACTTCGGGAATTCATTGTCCTGGACAGAAATAACCAACACAGCAAACAAGCTGAGAGGGAGTGAAATCCTCTTATTTTCATCTGTTCTCTGTCCACAAGAGTAAAAATGTCAAGAATTCTGTCTGAGACCGTTAAAAAGTTGGAAATGCAAGAACTCGTCTGAACCACAGTTTGGGAGAGACTGAAGGAGCCTGGAGTGGGATTTTTGGTGGGGTTTGTGTGGGGGTTTTGGTGGGTTTATGAGGGGTTTTTGCTAAACTTTCTGGCCTCAGAATATTGAAGGAATTTCTTCACTAAGAAACAATCCAAACTTCCTCAAACACACAAATGGGCACCTGTGGGACACACTCAAATTAGAACTGCAGGGTTTGCAGTTTGGGAACAGGGGCATTGTCAGATTATTGTGGAGTTGAATGAAGCACCAGCACAATCCCCTGTGAGAAACAGCTGTGGCCAGATGAGCTGTGTTCCTTCCTTGCATCATCCAGGCACTTGTTGGTGTCATTGAGCTCCCTTTAAGTCGGGCAAAATTGCAGCCCATGGGAAAATGAGCTGGTGGTGGTGCAGCAGCCTGCTGGGATCCTGGTAAAATGCTCCTGACAGCTTTTGTGCAGGGATTTTTGGATCCTCTGGAAGGTCTGCAATGCTGTAGATGGGTTTTGTTTAACTTAGAGGTTAGTGCAGAATGAGTTTCTGGTAGATTGGTTATGGTGTGGGATTTTTTGTTGGCTATTTTTCCCCCTTAAGGATGATAAATTATCAACAGAGTTCTCAACTGCTTTCCCCAGGCTGCCAAAAGGCTCAGTGTAGTAATTCCTAACAGTTAAAGGAAAAAGCCATTAAAGAGAGCTTCACTAATCCAGTTATTCTTAAACCTTGTTGCTGGGAGGTGAAGGATGAACTGGGAGCTGAAATACCCACGGTAACTCCCTCCCCACACTTTTTTCGTCTCCAGTTTCTGTTGCATCACCTCAAAATGCACAGACCTGGAGAGGGGGGAGAGACTGGGATACCATTTTTACTTTCCAGCTAATTATGACAACCTAAATGATTTTAAAAGATATGAGGAGAAAATTATTTTAAAAGCTATGAGGAGATGATGTGAAAAAGATTCCCCCCACTCTGGCAAAATGTTTTCCCCAGAAACAGGTGGGTTCTTGAATTGTAAATACAGTTGTGTGTCTCAGAGTGGTTTGATTTTGGGGTTCTTTTTAGTTTGTCTTTTTTTCTTTGGGGTCTAAGGCAATGCTGCCTCTGTTCTATATCCAAACTGGCTCTTCAGGCAGGTGAGGGAAGTGGTTTTAGTGCCCTGTGAGGCTTTGTGTGACGTGCACTGGTCCATGTGGGGTGGGGTGATGCTGCTGCAGCATGGGCCTCACACAGGCAGGTGCCCTTTGGTCTGCCAAGCTGGGTCAACGTCCTGTCTTGTGCCAGTGGCAGGTAAAAGGTGGCCCTTTTCTCAAATACACACTCCTGACTGCAGAACAAAGATTTACTGAGAGGAAAATGCTCTTGGCATCTCTTTATTCAACCCTCGTCCTCGGGTCGAGTTCGTGTCCTTCTCTAGCAAGACCAAGCCCCCGTGGAGGTTGGGCAAGCCAAGGTCGGGTGTTCCCCCACCCTCCCAAGGGCATGGCCAACTCCAGATCTGGAGATCACAGCTTTTGCACCCCAGGGCTGGTGGTTGGGGTGTAAAGATCTGCTGCAGCCACGCCAGCACACTGCCCGAGCACTGGAGCTCTGGTTAAACACCGGCAGAGGAGCCCAGAGCGATTCTTGATCTTCTGAAGTTTCCCTTCCCTTCTGAAGTTTCCCCTCTGAGTCTCTGCAGGTGTTTGTAGGTGGAAATGACCAGTTCCTAAAGCTGCCACTTGCCCTGCAGGGTTTTCCCTGGCTCTGAGCTCTGTTTAAGTGTCCAGCCTCGCTCTGTCCGCCGCAGGGCTCTGCGCCGTGTCGTTGGCCACCACCGTGGCTTCTCCAAAGGTGTCGATGCACCTCCCCACGGCTTCCAGGATGAGCTGCAACCGCCTGTCCAGGGCCAGGAGATGGGGCTCAGTGAGCACAGGGGCCAGGGGGTCCTGCAGCAGGGACTCCCTCATCACGTCGCTGAGCCGGAACTCGGGCTGCGCCAGGAGCTGCAGTCGCAGGAACGTCGTCCTCTTTATTCTGGAAAAAAGAGAAATCAACCCTTAATGCCTCCCAGCAAGAGCAGCTGAGCCCCTCGGCAGCAGGAGGGCAGAGATGGGTGAAGAAATGTAAAGAACTTTGGAACAAAAGTTCTTTAGTTTTAATTTTGGAGGGTAATGAAATTTTTTGCAGAAACCTCTACTTCTGCCTTTGTTTTTCCAGAGTATTTGTACTGCAAAGTTCTGTCAGCAGAGAGAAAAACATGACTGAAGTTCTCAGTAGTGAGTGAGTCAGAGATGACCCCGTTCCCCAGGTTCCTGCAGGGTGGTGCCATTTCCCCAAGGATGACATTTATGAGATGGGAGCAGAGGGGGAGGTAAATGAAGAGGCATGAATGAGAAAATATCTTCTGTCAAAACTCTGAGCAAAAAGAGGGAATATTTCCTGGAACTGAAGTAACTGTGACTTTTCACCTTAAGGGGTACTGAGATTCAAATATGATTTGCTTTGACAGCAAATGGGATGAAAAGCTGCAATCTTGGAATGCTTCTGGGCACGAAATGAAGTATTCTGAAATCATTTGTTTAATCCTCAGCAGAAATGTGTTGACTTCAGCATGTATAATACTGAAATGAATCAGTGGTTGTAATTACTGCCCTTTAAATCTTGGAAACAAAGTGGTCCATGTGTGTGGAACCATTTGGATTTAGCTGAGCCAGAATTTTCAGGTGGAAAAAGGTGTAGTCAGATCCATTTTAGCCAGCTCCAGAATTTGTGTTTCTATGGCTGTTGTTTACCCAGGGCACCCACTGGGAATGTTGATCTGGATCTCTGCAGCTCCAGCAGGCCACGTGCTGTCTGGGAAAGGGTTGTGGCTGTACCAGGTGCTGGGGACAACCACTAAGGTTGGAAAAGGCATTTAGGATCATCAAGTCCAGCTGCTGTCCCAGAACCATCAAACCATGTCCTCAAGTGCCACATCCACACATCCTTTAAAGACTTCCAGGGATGGTGACTCCACAGTTTCCCTGGGCAGCCTGTGCCAACGTTTTACAACCCTTTCCAGGAGAATTTTTCTCTAATATCTAACCTAAATCAGGAGTAGCCGAGCGAGGTGTGTGGCTGTGGTCAGTGTAGCACAAGGGAAGGAGGACGCTGCTGCCACAGGGGCAGGCATCACCTTCCTGCACCCATATTCCTGAAAACAAATAAAATAATCAACTGATCAAGTGTGAAGGCTGGCAAGGAAGCCTTAAACCCCAGCTGTGAGGTGCTGCTGCTGCTCCTGCTGCCAGGGAAAGCTGTGCCCAGAGCAGATGTGAACGAGCATCTGTGCGCTGTCCTTCGAGGCAGGGCCGGCCCAGGGCTGGCTGTGGGTAAACACCAGCTGTGTTTGCTCTGGTCCCAGCAGTGACAGCGCTCAGAGGTGGAGAACGGGCTGCTCTGACCCCGTGGGGAGCAGCTGATGGAGTGCTGGAACAGCTACACAACAAACAGGCAGAGCACGGGCAGGGCTGGGGTGGAGACGCTGCCGCTCGCCCCGCTCTGCTCCCGTGGGGTGGCCCTGTGGCTGTGCTGAACTGCTCAGCGTTTCACCCCGAGCCTCCCAGGGGCTTCATCAGGCTCACTGGGGCTGTTTTCAGGCCTGGCTGTGCCTCCAGCAGGGTTTTGATGCTGTCAGGGAAAGGACCAGCTCACGGCATGTCTGTGTTTGTGGCGCTCACTGTGCTGGGAGAGGAGACCTGCAGCCTTCAGTGTGTGGGACAGGGGCTGGGCTGGCAGCTGTGAAAGGCAGCTGAAAACACAGACCCAAAGCTGCTGGGAGCCAGACTTGGAGCAGAACTCAGCTGGGAATGGGATGGGTGTGTTGAACAGGGGAGGAAGCAGGCTGCCTGCAGCATCCCTGTGCTCCCGGCGCTCCCACTTGGAGCGGCTGGAGGAGCTCTCGTGGCTCAGCTTGGAGCTGGAGCAAGGAGGTGACTCGGTGGGCTGGATCCAGGTTGTTGGTCAGGGCAGGCTGAAATTTGTGGCCTCTGTGTGCTTATTCAAGCAAAACCTCTTCCCTTCCTTTCCAAGTGGTTTTAGGTGCTCTCCCACTCCAAATGGATCGGCTCTTGTGGGATGTGAGGGTTTGTGTGTCTCCCTCCAGCAGCACAAGTTGCTTTTATGCTGCTCCTGGCCCGAGTTTGCTCATGACAAGGTGTTCAGGTCCTCCTACCACTGAAGAATTAAATTGAGAGGAGTTTCTGAGAGGTGGATCTGGAAGAACAGGAATGATGTGACCTGCAGATATTACGGTATGCAGGTCAAATTAAGAGGCAGAGTTAATTTCAAACGGCACAAAGTTTCAAGAGAAGGATTCCCTGCGAGCCTGCAATTAGAAGTGAAAAGACTTGCTGAGTGCAAATAACAGCCCTTAAAATTAAAGGTGTGTGGGGAGAGTGCAGTTACCACCCCGAGGGGGACAAGGAGCAGCTACAGCAAGGAAAAGGCTTCACATCTCCTGAAGAGAAACTCCAGGGAACAGCAGCTTCTTCTCTCTCTTAAATTTAACTTCCAGCTGCTGATTTATGTGAATTAATGAAGGGGGAACATAGGGTTAAATTTATGAGCTTCTTCATGCCATGAGAAGAGGAAACTTGATTAAGTGCCTCGAAGTTCCACCAGGATTTTGGATGGAGATCGCTGTGCTTCCTGAGAGCACCTCATGTTGATGGGCTGGGAAAGGCTGTCAGAACTTTCTGGAAGGGTTTGATCCGATGGACAGTGCCTCCTGCTCCGTCAGTGAGTGCTTTTCCACTTGTGATTCCCATGCTCCAGCACCCAGCCTGCCCCTTGGCTGGGATTAGCAGGGTCCTCCTCGAGCTGCTGGATGGAGCCAGGCCTGGGTGACTTCGGACAGCGGGAGCACCAACGTTCCCGGGAAGGAAGGAAGGAAGGAAGGTGGAGCTGGGACTTACATGCAGCACTGGGAGAGCGGAGCCAGGATGGAGATTTCATCGTGGGAATGCCTCCCAAACCTGGAGGGTGAAGCAGAGGTCAGTGGTGCCCTTCTCCTTCCCCCCTCCCGACCTCCTCCCTCCTCTGCCTCACCCTCTGGCATTGTCCAGGTGCAGGAGGAAGCCGTCGTCCCCAAACTTGGTGAACATCTCGTAGTGGTGCCGGTCCATGTTCCCTGCAAAGGGCACACAGAGGGACAGAGTTTCCCTTGCAGGGAATTTTCTAAACTATCCCAAGCTTTCTTTCAGGTCTGCGTGGAATATTTTCAGTCGGGCTGGAAGTGTCTGCGATGCTCAGAGCTGCTGCTTTGCCCTTGCTGGGGACTGGGCTGGGGAGAGTCTGGGGGCTCCCCTGTGCCCCCACATTGGAGGGGCTGTGCTGGCTGTGGGGAGACAGCAGCCCCTCCAAAATGTCTCTGGAGGAGAAGGGATGGCTTGGGAGTGAAGGGAGGAAGGAAGGAAGGAAGGAAGGAAGGAAGGAAGGAAGGAAGGAAGGATGGAAAGGTCCTTTCCCCCTCCATCACTACCTATGAGGAAGTCGAATATGGCCATGTCCACGATGTTGAGCAGCCTGTTGCTGTTGCTGTAGGGGTACATCTCCCTCACTGTGTTGCAGTAGAAAGGATTCACTTCCCACCTGCAGGAGATGGAGAAGGGGAGACACCCTCAGCTGCTGCTGCCGTGTCCCAAAAATTCCCCCAAACCCATCTTTCCATATGAAGATGTAGAGGAGGAGGAAATAAATCCCCCCTCGTGCCCACAGGAGACTGGAACTCAAACTCAGCCAATGCCCAGGCTTTAAGGGTTATTACACTAATTATCACACTAATTATGGGCACCCTGAGCCTCGGCCTTGCTGTGCCTGGGTGATTTGTGCAGGTCTGTCCGTGTGTCCCTCCCCTGCAGTGCAGATGTGGGAAGCAGCCTCATTTACCCACTTACTCCTCTTTTCCGTCGAAGGAGTAGGAGCGGATCCAGGGGTTGGGGATGGAGAGCCGTGGGGCCAGGTTGAGGGAGGGCAGGAAGGCGGAGAGGGAGCCTTCCAGGAGGTGGGGGTTCCCACACACGGCGTACTCCGTCTTGCACATGTACGGGCACTTGGCGAAGAAGCAGACGTTGCTGGCTGGGAGGAGAGCAGAGAACAGGGAACAGGGGCTGTGATCTTCAGGAGGATGCGAGGTGGCCTGGGCTGAGCCCTTCCCCACCATGGGACAGGGACTGTTTCTTGTGGCAGGGGCAGCAAAGTGAGGGGGAGCAGATGTGAAGAGCCCCAAGGAGCTGCAAATAAATGCAGAGAGATTTAAAGCCCCTGTTTGATGGCTGTTTCTTGGAAGCACTCTGGGGAACCCAAGGAAAAACAAGGTAAACCCCAAAGCATCCATGTCATGGATGCCAAATCACAGACCTGGGTCCTGTGCTAAGGGAAAGGTTAAGGAAAAAGGGCCAAATGAGTAGATCTTGCAGATGATTCCAGCTGGAGGCTGGGAGAGGGAACCTCTGCTGTAACGGTGTCTTTGTGCCTGTTTCACCCAGGAGTTTCATCTCTGCACCACAGCACGAGTCCTGCAGCCCCTTTTCCTGCAGCCCCTGCCCTTCCTCCCACCAGGGACCAACGCAGGTTGGGATTAGGTGTGAAGGGACCTCAAAGGTAACTGGGACCATAATGCCCCATCCCGAGCCAAGCCCTCGCCCACCTGGTGACACGAAGAAGACGCTCTGCAGGACCTCGTTCTTGGTGACCTCCAGGATCTCCTTGGTGACATTGATCAACCTCCCCACGGTGGGCGGCACCCTCCGGAAATCCAGGATCCTGCACAGGGGGGACAGTGGCTGGTGCCAGGGGATGCTGCTGCCCACTGGGGTGGCAGGGGCTGCCCTTGTCCCTCTCCATCAGTGAACCAGGAGCCTTTGGATCACCTCACCCAGGTCCTTTCCAGCAAAAAACCACTCTGCCCCTGGGCCAAAACGCGGCCCAGTTTGGATTTGGGGATTTTAAAAGCTGCTGCCTGGAACAATCTGGATGTTCTGCAGGATTCCTGTCTCTTTCCCCAGCACTGCCTTGGTTTCTCCCATCCCCTTGCACACACACAGGGTCCTCCAAGGGCCAAAGCAGCCCTTCAGGCCCTTCCACAGTGTTCCTTTGGCATGTAGCAGAGATGTTGATCCTGGTACAACGTGGCTGAGGAGGCACCCCCCCCTCCAGAGGCATTCATGCCCAGCTAATTCCTCAAAAATACTCTTAAAAACCTCAGGGCCCGGGGCAGGAAAGCATTCCTGGCAGTCAATGGGAAGCTGCTGCTGATTGCTGAGTCAGTAACACGGGGTGAACTGGCTAATGCTCTGCCTGGCTCCTTGGGTAATGCCCTCTGCTCCTGGGAATTGGGCACAGAACAGGATTTAGCCTGTTACTTATTGAGCAATGTTTAGGGAGAAAAAAAATATTTGCTTTTATCCGGCATCTTTCAGCTCTAAAAACCACAAAGCACTTCACAAAAGCAGTCTGGCCTCATTTTTGTGGCGGGGGAGCTGCAGGGGCGAGGTGGCTCTGAGTGGAGCAGAGTCACTGTGGGGATGTTGGGGCAGAACTGGGAAGGGAATTCAGCTCCCTTTGTTCCCTTTCTCGGAGTCTGAGCTACAGGACTTGATTTAGTCCTGCTTATCCCATGGAAACTGGAGACCCCCACCCACCCTGACCATCAGGGATCATCAGTGCTCACCCCACTGAGGGGAGAAAGGCTGCTGCCCTCATCTTCTGAGAAGGGTATTTTTGATTTTATTAAACACAGACCCTGCTGGGAAGAGGTGCCAGGTTAATTGCTCGTTATCTGAGGGCTTAAAACTGCATTGCTGCAGTTTATCAACCCAAAGCACACCTTGATTGCTGATTGAGTGTGTGCCTCCCTCCCCAGGAGGGCACCCAGGCTGTGCCCAGAGCTCAGATCTGCACTTGGATGCAGGGCAAGGACAATGTGTGACAGCCAGGTGAGAATCTGACCTCTTCCAACCTGAACTTCATCTCTTCTCAAGAAAAGCTGACTCTGGGGTGTCAGATCAGATCCAGAGCCAATCCTTCCCTAAAGGACACCTCAGCTCCTCGGGGGTACTGCAGAGCAATCCCTTCTCTGAGCTCTGCAGGGCTGTGCACAGCTATTCCCAAAGCTCTGGTGGGCAGAGCAGCAGGAGCTGGCAGCAGCAGGAGGAGGCAGGGGCTGGGCCAGGCCTCACCTGTCCAGGTGGAAGGCAGCGATCTCGGCGTTGTGCCGCTGGAAGTCCACGAAGTAGAAGAAGTCCTCGGGAGTCTCCTCCTCGCGTTTCTGCCTGGGAGAAAGGAGGGGGTGAACCTAACCAAGCTGCTGGGCAGCCTGGACACTGAGTGGTGGCACAAGGGCAGTGCACCCAGGGACAGCTGGTGGGCTCAGGGACAGCCCTTGTGTGGCCACACCAGTGCCCATCCCAGACCCAAAGTGCTCAGTGCCGAGCTGGAGCCATCTCCTGCCATGCCAGGGAGCAGCACTTGCACCCTGGTGGTGCCAGGAGGCTGAGGGAGGCAGAAGGGCTGGCTGGGGGCTTTAAATCTGCTCGTGCCAGAGCTTTGACCCCCTTAGGACAGAGTTTCAGGTGGATGTTGGTCACTCCCCGCCGGGAGGCAGAGGAGGGCTGAGGTCCGATGCTCTCCTATCCCTGAGGTGGGAACTGCATTAAATTCAGTTTTCTGGCTGTCACACAGTGCCCCAGTCTGTGCAGCACGGGAAGCTGATGCTCAGCCTCCCAGGCAGCTGCACGGCACAGGGAAGCCCTCCTGGCTCAGCAGGGTGTGGGTGCTTTGCTTCCCCTCCAGGACCTGATGGACACCGGGCAGAGGTGGATGGAAACCAGCGGAGGAGGACCTGGCTGCCTTCTGGGTGAGGATATTACCCCAGTCCATGTGCTGCCAGCTGCTCTGCTCACACAGGGACAGCAAAGTGAGAGGGAAGAGACTTGAAGAGTCCCAAGGGGCTGCAAATAAGTGCAGAAGCAATTTAAACCCAGCTCTGGGGAATCCAAGGAAAAACAAAGTAAACCCCAAAGCCTGCCGGGGAAGAGGAGGCAATGAGCACTCCCTCAGGGCAAGGATCTCAGGAGAACAAGTGTCCCAAGGTCCTTCACCACCTGGCACCCATGAAATGAGAGATTTCCAACATCAACAGCGGTGTGGGAACGCTGGTGTTTACCCACATGTGTTCCTGGGGTGGTGTGAGCAGCCAAGAATAATGCAAAATAATGGAACCTTTCCAGCTGCCCAGGTAGCTGAGGGCAGGAGAGGGAAGGGGTGGCTGTGGTGTGGCTGTGGTGTGGCTGTCCGTGCCAAGGATGGTCACAGCCCTCCCTGCAGGGGCTCAGGGGGCTCTGCTGGCCTTACCTCATGGGCTTGAACATGGCTTTCCCAAAATCCTGGAACCTGAGGACCAGCTTCAGGTGCACACCGCTGGGCTTCACGACTTGGGGAGGAAAGGGGATGTTAACTCCTTGGAAAATGGGATGTTAACTGCTTGGAAAATGGGATGTTAACTCCTTGGAAAATGGGATGTTAACTCCTGGGAAATGGGATGTTAACTGCCTGGGAAAGGGGATGGTTACTCCTGGGAAAGGGGATGTTAACTGCCTGGGAAAATGGGATGTTAACTCCTTGGAGAATGGGATGTTAATTCGTGGGAAAGTGGATGTTAACTCTTGGAAAATGGGATGTAAACTCTTGGGAAAGGGGATGTTAACTCCTTGGAAATGGGATGTTAACTCCTTGGAAAATGGGATGTTAACTCCTGGGAAAGGGGATGTTAACTCTTGGAAAATAGGATGTAAACTCTTGGGAAAGGGGATGTTAACTCCTTGGAAACAGGATGTTAACTCCTGGGAAAGGGGATGTTAACTGCCTGGGAGCACCCCAGTTACACACCCCAGCACGACCTGGCTTTCCAACCCCATGAGTGCATCTCATCACCCCTTCCAACTACCCCTCTCTCTTTCCAGTTATTTTCTTTCTCTCCCTGTGCCATAGAGAAGATTTCCCTCCAGCCCCTCTCCCAACAGCCCTCTGCTACATCCCCTTGGGGACCTTTTCCTCCCTCCCCAGTAGAAACCAGTGGTGTACTGGTGTCCTGATACCAGCATTGAACAGGCTGCTCGTGGAAGTGGTGGAATCGTCATCCCTGGAAGCGCTAAAAAAATGTGTGGATGTGGCACTTGGGTGGAACTCCATCATTTTAGGGGTGGAGTTTTTTTTCCAACCCAAATAATTTTCTGATCTGTGATCCCAGCCTCTGCTGGGGTGGTGGGGGTTAGTGGGAGGGAGCAGAGCCTGGCTTGGCACTTCCCTGACCGAGGTGAGGATGGAGGAGCTGGGGACTGGCGCCAGCCCAGGCTATGGAACGTGGGGACCCCAAGTGCCACACTCACTCTGGCTGCAGTCACAGGCTCCCAGCAGCGCCTTCTCGTCCTGGCTGTAGTCTGCAAGGGCAGGAGGAGCAGTGAGACCCCGCCAGGCCCCGTCCCTTGCTGCTGGCCCCGCTCCCAGGCTCCAAGAAGGGACCTGTGGGAGCCTCCCAGCCCCGTCCCTGCGGCAGGAGGGTGCTCACCGGCGCTGATGGTGGGGAGCTCCCGCATGTCCCGGAGCAGGCGGGTGACGGCGGCGCTGGAGCGGGGGTAGAGCCCATCCCGGCTGATGCCCAGGTGGAACTGCAGCCAGCTGGCCTCGGGCCGCAGCGGCAGCGGCGCCGCCGGGGACGTCAGGTTCAGCTCCTCCCTGTACAGCTTGTGTCTCCTGGAAGAGAGAGGTTCTGGGGATGAGCACGAGCCAGGCGGTAGAAAACCTCCCTGCTCCGAGCCTGGACTCTGCTGAGAACTGGGGAGTGTGTGCCAGGAACAGAGCATGGGGTGGGTAAGGGGAAACTGAGGAAGGGAGAGATGGCTGAGATGTCAGAGTCTCTGATCATCTCTGACAGAGTTTTTCCCCTCAGGTCCCAGAAAGGGGAGAAAAATATCACTAAAAGCCACCAATTGCCTTTGTGACCAAATTCACAGTGAGCAGGGATGCCATGAGGTCATCTGGCAGCATCCTGCCCGTCACCTCTTAAAATCAAGGTTCAGCCCCATCCTGTTTTGGTAGGTGGAGCTGAAGGAGCCTCCCAAGTTCAGTAACAACCCAAAACCATCTCTGCTCCCAATCAGCATTTTCCTCAACCTCGAGGCCTCCACGGCTGGGACTGTGGAACTGAAAGGTCACTTGTTCCAGCCGGCAGAGGACGGAGTTTTAGTTTCTCATTAACATTGTCCAGCCCATGTATGGAGCAGCCAGTGCTGATAAAGGGAAAATGCAGTTCAGTTTACACTGAAAGTGCCAGGATCCATCCATGAAAGCAAACAGGAGCTGGGGGCTGATAAGGAGTAGGACATTAACCAAGGCTGGGACGGAGTGGCTGCAGCGTGGGAAGTGCCACACGCCCGGCCAGACCCCATCCAGAGCCTGAGCTAGTGGGGTCTGACCATGCATTTATCAGCCAAGGAATGGCACTGGGGGCTGGAAAGGGCTCCTGGGTGGTGCTGGTGGTTTTTCTGTTCCCTGCTCAGCTCAGCAGCTGGGCTCTGGTTGGGATTTTTCCATCATCCTCCATCCAAGCAGGCTGAGCCTGGTTAGTCCAGTCTGGCTGCGAGAGGGGATGAACCCTCCCAGAGGTGCTCCAGTGGTGTCCTGGGAGACATCCAGGAACTGGAGGGACAGGTTGATGTGCAGCTCGTGGGAGCCTGTTCCGTCTCCCAGTTTGTTTGTCTTTCCAGGGGACTGGGTCAGCCACAGCATGAAGTCCATGTGAGCATGGTCAGAGGGGAGCTGGAGCATTTCCCTCCCGGTCCAGCTCTTTGCTCAGGCTGCCTGCAAAGGAGGCAGAAAATTCCCTGTGCCCAAGGATGTGGCCCTGGAATGCCACCAGCTCCAGCAGAAGTGCCCTGACCCCCCAGCCTGCTGCCCTGCACCAGGTTTCCCGTGGATAAGCGAGGCACAACCTTCACCCTGCCACAGCAGGGACAATAAACCCCAGTGTGATGTACAGGAATGACTCAGGATTTTTCCCTAGGGAAGCTGCCCAAATATTTTACCATATTTGCTCTCCTGCCTGCCATACACTCAGGCTGTTCCCCCGGGGTGGCAGCGAGCAAAGGATTACTGAGGGGGAAAAAAATGCAGTGGTTATGCAAGGGGAGGCAGATCCCAGCCCTGCATCCACATGGTCCCTGCCCTGGCCCTTCCCAGCCTTTCAACCCAAAATACAGCTCTCCCTGCCTCCCTGCTTCCTTCAGGATTCCTGAAATATTTCCCTGGAAAAAACCAGATCTCTGCAAAAGGCATAATGATATAAAAACAGGGTTCATTTCTACCCTGCTATAAATAGCCCCGGGGTTGCCCTGGCTCTCAGCTCTCTGCTGGGCTTGGGGGGGCACAGCATGGGGTGACACTGACTTAGGCCACCAGAGTCCTGAGTTTGGGGGTTTAAAGCTGCTCCTTCAAGGATAAAAATAAGCTCTGGTGTTTTTAAGGGATTTTTTTTGGTTTTGAAGAGGTGTGGATGGTTTGTTGTTTTTTTTTTTTTTGCTGTTTCCTTCCTGCATCGCCATCAGTCTCTCCAGCTGGTTCTGCATCCTGCAATCAGCCTCCTGGTCCTGATTGAAGAGCTGGGAACAGACAGGGGTGGGCAGCAGTTGGTTTGCAGGGAGCACCGTGGAGGAGGACACGCTCTGGCCGTGGGTATCCCAACAGGACATGTCCTGGGGCCACTCCAGCTGGCAGAGTCCCTGTCCAGCTGATGTCCATCTGGCCGCAGGAGTGAAGGCAGACACGCTGTGCTGGAGGAACGGGGTTAAACTGCAGCTTGTTCCACTCAAGAGGAGCGTCCTGCTGCTCCCAAAGCTGCTCTGCCAACAGTGGGATCCACGGGTGATGGAGAAATCTGCTGTCACCGTGTCACGCTGAGGAGAGGCTGCCCACGGACGCTCAGCCCTGACCCTCTGCTGCCTGCCTGTGGATGTGGAGCTGCTGTGGACTTCTTGCTCTTCAGTCCTCAACAACAGCAGCAGCTTTGTTGAACCCACGGAGTGGGAGAGAAAGCCATGGATTCCTGAGCCCCACGAGGACCCTGCCCTGGGCTCCTTCCCTGGCCACACCAGAGAGGACACGGGCTCTGCAGTGCTCGGGTGAGGCAGAAACTCCTCTGTGCCCAGAGCAAATTAACCATCCTACAAAATCCATCAGCCCTGGCAAGTGCCACCTGATTATACCCTCAATTTGCAGCACTGCTGGCAGGTTTTTGCAGGAGGGGTTGTGTCACCTCAGCCTGTGCGAGCTCTCTGGAGGTTTCACCCGCTTATGAGCATCATGTATTTATTTCAAAGTGACTGAGGAATAATCAATACTCTGCCTTCCTTTCCTTCCTGGAGGTGCAAAGCGAAGTCAGTCAAGGACAAGTGGCATCACCGTGTTCCTCCCAGCCCCACCACAACCAAACCTTGGGGCAGAAGGCGAAGTGCAGCCATGGCTTCATCACAAATCCCAGGTTTTAACAGAGGGGTGAATAAAATCGGGGAATGCAGACTTCTTACTGTCCTGCAATGAGGCTGCAGCAAGTGCTCAGGGCTTCTGATGGTGCCATCAAGCCGTGAGCTGCTTTGGTGTAAATCCCCCATTCCCACCGGGATTTCGCTTGGGAAACATCCAGCTGGTACCCAAATCCTGATGTCTTCAGAAGGCATTGCTCAGCTCTGAGAAGATTCACCCAAGGTGGGTCTGTGGCACAGCCAGGGATACCCAAACCCACCATCCATGGATTTCGAGTGCTGTGGCAAAGGATTCAACATCCAGACTGAGTGGAGTGAGGGAAGAGCCTCGCAGGGGTGACCCTGGCCGAGCACAGAGGAGGCTCCAGACCCTGGAGTCATCCTGTGTTCCTTCCATTATCGCTTCCCATCATCTCCTCCCGCATGGAACCAGCACTGGGTGAGTCCCACAGAAATAGCAGGAATAGGGATGGAAGTGGAGAGAGCAGGAGCTGGGGAATGCTGCCTGTGCTGCTCAGCAAACACCACACAGGTGATGGGAGCAGCGGGGGCCGCTCTGATGGTGGAAACCAAACCTGGGCAGTGGGGAAGTGCCAGGACAGGGATCCTTGGGGTGGTCCCCAGGATGGGCTGTCATCCCCTTACAGGTGTCCTGTCCCACAGAGGGGCCAGTGAGGTGACACCAGGAGCTCCGTGCTCTGTTGTACCCGAGTTTGTGCATGGATAGAAAAGTTCCTGGGGTGCAGGGAGGAGCTGGGGGGATGCTGGGGGGTGCTGGGTGTTTCCAGCTTGCAGAAATGCGGGTGCAGGGGGTGCCCAGGAGATGCCCATGCAGGAGATGCACTCACAGGGGGTGCCTGGGAAAGGGGTGCTCAAGAGATCCCGATGCATGGGGGGTCCAAAAAAGGGGTGCCCAGGAGATGCCAGGGAAGGGGGTGCCCATGCAAGGGGTGCCCAGGAAAGGGGTGTCCAGGAGATATCTGGGAACAGGGTGCCCATGCAGGGGACACCCGGGAAGGGGGTGGCCAGGAGATGTCGGTGCAGTGGGTGCTGAGGAAAGGGGTGCCCAGGAAATGCCTGGAAAGCATGGGATCATGCCAGGGGTGCCCGGTAGGAGGGTGCCCAGGAGATGCCCAGCAAGGGGATGCCAGCAGATGCTGGTGCAC
>VZTH01006777.1:5043-19466 GCA_013397815.1 Aleadryas rufinucha | reverse complement strand
AAACAGGCAGATTTTAAACACAGGAAGGGGCAAAGTTAAAGGCTTAAGAAGAAAAGCAGCAGCTTCTTGAAAGGAGTAAGGTGAGCTTGACTCCAAATATAATTTTTTTAAAAAGCTTTGTCTTTCACATAAGCTGTGATCCAGAATGATGGTTTCCCAGCCTCTGAGATGTTCCAAACAAGCAATATTAATCCCTGGGAAAAAAAATCCATCCCCCTCTCTCCCAGGTGCCCTCTGCAAATTGAATTCACAGCCCTGAAAACGCGGAGCTGACGCCAAGCATTTTAATCTTGCCAGAAGTAAAGAGTGAGCACCCATTTACATAAAAATCGACGTGTAAAATGATTTCAGTGTTAACATTGTGACACTCTGAGTGTACTGGGTGTCTTTGGGGCCGCTCAGTGCTTTTGGGGTGGATGCTGCTGCCACAACAGAGGCCGGCCGTGTTTCTTCTCAGAGGTTTGGGGGAAATTACCCGGGGAGGAAAAGCTCTGCTTTAGGCAAAGCCCAAAGGAAAATGGAATAAAAAAAAAGAGCAGATTCTCCAAGGACCACTGAGTTCTGGAATTCTTCCTGGCAGGATGGTTTGAGGAGGGTGGGAGGTTGGGGAGCCTGGAGGATGCTTCCTGTGGCTGCTGGAGCTTCCAGGACACGCGGTCCCGGGGAGTGACATGCTGGCACTGGGGCTCCCCAGTGTTTGCTCACTGACTTTTCTTCGTGCTGTTCTCCCTCAGCTCATTTTCCCAGTGTTGTCTGAGAAGTCTCTGGGAAGGAAAATGGGGGTAGCAGTTGTTTGTGAGGGCAGGGAGTGAATTAAAGAGCAGCCTTTGTGGGAGAGGGCCCTGGCTCAGCTGGCCCTGGCCTGGGGAGTGCCACTCATTGCAAAGCTCTGAATTATCAAACCTCCAACCCTCTCCAGTTATTGGATGAAATATTTTAGCTTGTGGTGAAGAGAAGCTCAGGGAAGATGCTTTAATGGCTGCTTCTGATCTGAAAACCAAATATTCCCCGAATTGCTGCCCACACCGAGAAAAACATCCCTGAGCTGCGCTGGCATTTACTGCAGGAGGATGTACTGAAGTTTATCCAAGCACAGAGTCTGCATTTTCAGACCTTTGAAGATTACTTTTATCTTCTTTCCACTATTAAATATAGCTCAGCTCTGCTGCACTTTCCCACGAATAAAATTTGCTGGTGATTACTTCTAGGAACCATCCATGGAGTGTTTCTAAGGAGCTGTTCAGCCGTGTGTTTGTGCTAGATGGGATCAGTGTTGTGTAATCCACAGCGTTCCCCCTGCACTGGGATTATTTTCTGGCTGGTTTTTGTGGGGAGAAACCTTCCCTGCTTCACCACTTTGCCTCTCTTTTAAATCTGAACTTGCTGCGGAGTCCCCGGAGAGGAGAAGTTTGTGTGTGTGGAGACTCCAGGGACTCTTCATCAGGAGTTGTAGGGACAGGACAAGGGGGAATGGGCTCAAACTGAAAGAGAGCAGGGTTAGAGGGGATACTGGGAGTGAATTCCTCCCTGTGAGGGTGGTGAGGGGCTGGGATTGAATTCCCAGAGAAGCTGTGGCTGCCCCATCCCTGGCAGTGTCCAAGGCATGGTTGGATGGGGCTTGGAGCAGCCTGGGATAGTGGAAGGTGTCCCTGCCCATGACCTCCAGGAAGGAGATGATCTTTGAGGCCCCTTCCAACCCAAACCACTCCATGACTCTTTGATTCTCTTACCTGGAGCTGGAGAGATTTTCCCAAGGCTGGGAGCATGGAGGGAACAAGATCAGAGATAGGGAGAAGACCTCACCTGGTGATTTCTCAGGCTGGAGGTGCTGCTGGATGCTGTGAAGTGTTGATTTGAGTCTGGGGGATGCTGGTGGGACTGGGGGATCAGCTCCTGGTGCCTGGTATCAGCAGAGAGAGGGCAGGGGAAGAGGAGCAGCTCCTCATCCCTGCTGGGGGAAGGATGCTCAGCTCATCTCCTCCCGAGGAACACCACCAGGGGAGGAGGAATCACACAGTTCCAGTGCCAAATGGCATATGATGACTCAAGGAAAAAAAAATCACACCTCTCTATTACCCAGATTTATCTCCCTGTGCCTGACAAGCACCACCAGATGCTCCTCTGCTCAGTTGCTTTATTGGATTCTGGGGCATCCTCGTAATTGCTGTAAGTGGGAGATGATTCCCCAGCATCTGGCATGTGTTCCTACTGATCCTCAATCCACTTAGGGAAAGCACAGACGTGCTCCCTGTGCTGGCAGAGGCAGCCTGGGAATTCTAAAGCATCATTTGATCCAATTTCTCTTCCTTTGAGTCGCTGCTGAATGACCAAGGCCTCGCCACTGGATCTGCTGCAGGTGGAACAGTTAGAGCTGGATTTGCCCAGATTTCATCCCCATCCCCAAGGATGGGCAGGAAAGCACTGTCCCAGTTCCCCCAGCCTTGCCCCCAGGCTGTATTTTAGGAGCTGCTGGAATGCTGTCCCTGCACAAGCTGTCCCTCAACTCATAGAAGTGCATTTAGCACCTAAGGCCCAACAGAAATCCTCCAATAAATTAGAATTGCTCCTGTTTTAGTTTTTGGTTTAGGTTCAGAAGGTCTCCTGCTCCCTTAGGGGCTGGTGGCAGATATTGATGAGCAGCTCTTGGGCATCTTTTATTGGAGAAGGGAGCCCTGCCTGGTGGGTTTCCCAGGTGGGTGCTTTTCCCTGGTCAGCTCAGAGTGAGGAAAAGAGAGAAATAAAACCAGCTAAAAGCAGATATTTCAAGGATTGCTCCAAAGCTGCAGTTTACATTCCAGGCAGGAATGAAAATATAGGATTAAGGCAGTTTAAAATTTTTTTCTTCCCTACTTCCTTCCTCTGAGCAGCCTGGCAGGGCTTGGTCCAACAGGAGTTGATGCTGGCACGTGGTCAGCAGCGCTGGCAACTCCTGTTTTCCAGGCACAGCTTTGGAGCTGGAGCTCTTGGAGGGACACAGTGGTGCAGGAGGGTCTGTCTGAACGAGAGAATGAAACACTTCCCAGCTTCAGGAATGCTGCTGGGTGTTGAGCAGCAGGGAAAAGGGATTCTCCAGGCCTGCAGGGCTCCAGCACTGTCTAGACTTCGTAATGCAGTGGTGCAAAACCGCCCTCCTTGAACTCCTGCCACGGCCAAAAATGGAAGTGGAGAAAGCTCCCGGTGCCAAAGCCTCAGTCATGTTAATGAGCCCCCAGTTCCTGTCAGATTTGGCAGCTCAGCCCTCTGAACTTGCAGCAGGTGGGAGAAAAGCTCATTTCCTAAACCCACATCCCTCTGGCAGCAGAAGGCCCCTCCTGGCTTCCCGTGGGCTCTCCCTCCAGGCTGGTGGGAGCTCCTGGCTGTGGGGATGGATGTTCCCACAGGGAGCACTCAGACCCCCACTCCACAGAGGATATTGGGGTCAGCACATTGCTCTTGAGTCAATCACTGTCAACTCTTCTCAGAAAGGTGACACTCCCTGCCCAATGCCCATTGGATGTGGCACTGGCTGCACCAAAATCAGGTTTTTGGATGTTTCTGTCCTCTCTGGCTCCCTGAGTCTGCTGGCAGAGCTCAGCTCTGCAGAGCTGGTTTGGGTCACCAACTTGGTTTGGGTTCAGGGTGAATTTCCTTCTCCACCCTCCCTTCTCCCCTTTCTGGGATCGAGTTTCTTGCAGCTCAGCACACTCTCATCCCTCTATTTCCCACTGAAGGCTGCAGCAGGGCTTGGTCACCTCTGTTTTCCTAAACCCAGCCCAAGTAAGGAGCATCTGCCAGGAGGCAGAGGTTTTCCTGAGCCTGTGGCTGGAATAACTCCTCCTTTGCAGCCTTGCTCTGCTCCCAGGCACACTCCCAGGCCAGGAGGAGTGGGAAGCACAATTCCAACCCCTGGATGTTTTCTCCTGTGCACCCACAGCCCAGGCTGGTGGGAAAGCAGAGCTGGCCAGGCTCAAACCCTCCTCATTTCACTCTTCCTGGAGCTGTGGCCTGACCCTTCCCATGGCACATGGGATGGAGAAATGTCCTCCCTGCTTTTCCCAGCACAGCAATAATGAAGTGGCTGAGGCAGAAAATGACCCAGCACCTCCCCAGTGCCTGTTCCTGCCTCCCCTGGCTTGCAGACACCTGCACCTGGCACAGCACTGAACTCACCTGACCAGTTCTCCTGCCAGCCCAGAGAAGCACCACTGCTCCTCTTAGCAGCAAATTCGGGTCTCACGTGTTTTTTAAAAGAGTCTGAAGTTTCCTGGGGTGTGTTTTGCTTCCTCTGCTGGCAGTTTTTGGGTGCCTGGGAACACACTCCTTGGAAAGCATCGTTTTCCAGAGGGGAGGTCCCAGGCAGGGCAGGTCAGATCCCTGTTTCTCTGCAGGGAGCAGGGGAGGCAGCTCAGATCTGTTGTCATTTTGGTGCAGGTTCCTGCCCTCCATCTAAAGACAGAACCCACCTGTGCAGAGCTCTTGGCTGTAAGTGAGCAGGCAGGGTTGGAACCAGTGAAAAGCTGCCTGGATCCCAGCAGGAGCTTCATTCCCCATGGGAATTTGAGCTTGGGATTAACGCAGTTTTCAGATCTGCTGAAGCTTCTGATTCATGGTATTTTTGCCTCTTGGACTGACACATCACATGTGGGTTGTGCATCAGGTGCTGACACATCAGGGCCCATAAAGAAATCTTGTTTCCCATAGGAATTCCCATAGGAAGATGCTACTCCAATCCATTTGGTATTAGAGCTGTCATCCCAGGAATGGCAGAGGAGGTGCCCAGCATGGTCAGTGAGGGCCTTGCACCTCAAAGGAGCGGTCACTTCATGATTTACACACGGAAATGGGCACAGAGACCTTCTGAGCTAAATTCCATCACAAATGCTGAGAAAACCTGTGAAGTCCCACTCCCATTTCCTGCTCCAAATCCTTCACAACAGACCCTGATACCCAGGGCTGGGAGCCAAACCCTCTCGAGTCAATGGAAAGATTCCCCTTGACTTTAATGGTCTTTGCATGAGTGCCTAATTCCTTCCTGTTCACAGCCTCCCTTGGACTCGGGTATGGAAACAACTGCAGCTGTGAAGTGCTGCAGCGAGCTGTAAACCCTTCAAAGCAGCGCCACGGCAGCTTTCCCTGTCCTCCCAGACACTTGGAATGGGATTTGTTTGACAAAAAGCCTGATCTGTGTTCTCCCGGCCAGCGCCGTGGCTGCGGTGTGAATGAGTGTTTTAACAAATATATTCCTGCAGACGGGGCTTGTGGTCAGCCCGGCGGGGCTGGAGCCAAGCTCTTCCCAGCAGGATGGGGAGGGCAGGGAGCCTTGGCAGGGCTGGGCGAGGCTGAGCCTCTGTGGCTCTCAGAGCTGTGCTCCTGCCTGTCCCAGCTCCTGTGATGTTTTCCCTGCAAGGACCGTGTCGCTGACCCTGCCCAGTTTTGTCAGCTCGTTGTGAAATGTGTTTTGCCCCAGGCTGGGCCATCCCAGGCCGTCTTTGTGCCTCACTCCGCAGCATTCTGATAAAACACTTAGAAAATGCTCAGTTTAAAGGACATACATGTGTTTCAGTGGGGATTAAACACATTTGGCTGGGGAGGGACCTTGGTGGATGTGGCTGTGGGATGCCAGCAAGAGGCACATGGGATTTTCTCCCAGCACCTGGGATGATCAACAGGCCCCTCAAAACATGAAACCTGCCTGCTCCAGCCTCATCATACACGGAGCAATAGCAGCACACAGATTTTTGAGCCTTTATCAAGCCCAGAGTCACCAAATCTGACCGCGAGAGGGACAGTGACATTCACAGGGGCTCTGTCTGAGGGTTGGAGAATGTTTGCCGCTGTGGAAGCTTCTCAGCTGGCTCTCGGGGGAGAGGAGGCTGGTGCTGTTTGCTTTTCTATTTTTATGCCCTAAAAGCTTTCTAGATCGAGGCTTTAGGTTGTTTTTACTTCACTGTTCAAACACCAGATGGGTTTTGCTGGGGTTTTTTTTCCCAAAGGTGCCTGCACCCCCCCATCTGCCCATCCCTCTCATCCTGTTCGACCTGAGTCTGACTGTGATCCCAAAATGTGATCCCAAAATGTGATCCCAAAATGTGATCCCAAAATGTGATCCCAGCGTGGCCTCCACGGCTTGGGTGCAAATCCCCCCTTCTGGAGCCACGTCCTGCAGGAGGAAGCTCGGCCTCCCTTTCGCAGCTGTGCATTCCTGAGATGAAAAGGGCAGCTCAGGCCCCCGATGTTCCTCAGCAGAACGTTGCCCGTGGATTCCTGGGCAATCCATGGAAAAGCCTGGCAGCTGCAGGAGCTGTCTGGCTGCTGGAAAAATCTGCAGTGAGCTCCCTCCTGACACCCCGATTTGGGCAGCTCTGCCCTTTTGGATTTCGGAGTGTTTGCCCATCAGTCTCCCTAGAAACGAGGCTGCTTGGAGCATCCCAGCCCAGCCATGTAGGAATTGTGCTGGCCTGGCTCTTTTGGAAGGATTATTTGCTTTTTAAAGCCCTTGTCTGCAGCCCAAGCTGATCGTTCTGTTGCGGAGGAAAACAGGCAGAAGCCTGAGACGTGGATGAAGTAATGAGTTCATCTCTCTGCAGTCTAGCCAGGTACACATTTTTTTTGCTCCCAGGACTTAATTACAACTCAGGCATCTTTCCTCACATTTTTATGAAGCTCAATGGCAAATAACGGTCACTCTCTTATTACATCACCATTAACTTGTGTTGTTGGCTGGGAAGGAGAGATCCAAGGGCAGTATCCTTCCTTGCCCTGCTTTGGGTTGTTCTGGGATCTGCTATCTCCAGCAAGCAGCCAGAAACACGGGGTTTATATCAGGACCAGCACTCACGTGGGCTGGACTGGTGTGGGGAGAGGAGGAGAGACTTGTCCAGTGGAAAATACCTGCACTAGCCTTGGATGGCTGATAAATCCTCACCTGGCTGGTGCTGTCCCTGTTCTGCTCTGTGGGCTTTGGCACTGACCCCATGGACATCACCCCGTTTGGGGTCTGGAGCCCATTGTCCCTCTCCTGCCTGGACTCCTCCCGGTGTCCCCAGGGCTCACTGGAGAAAGGGAAAGTAAAAATCCAGGCAAGCTTGATTGAAAAATGAGTTTAGTTACTTTACCCAGCCACAGAACTGGGAATATTCACCCAGAGCAAAATGAAACAGGGCCCCACTGGTGCAACAGAATCCTCTGTCCTGCAGAGGAAACCACCAGCTCCTTGTGGGAGGGGTGTAAAGCTGTTGATGGAAACCAGTGTGCCATGATCCTGTGGCCCTGCAGTGCTCTGTGATTTTGGTCACTCCAGACTGTGATCAGCCCAGCCAGACCAGTCCTCCTCATCCCAGCCCAGCTGGCCACTGGCCCCAGTAGCTGCTGGCTGCTGTGCCTCGTGGCTTCATGAGGAGTTTCTACAGTCCCAGAAATGTCTTGGTGCTGCTTTGTAACACCCCCCCAGCCTGGCTGCACCCTGCAGGGTCACTGGTTACAAAACAGCCAGGTTTGCAGGGGCATTTTAAAAATTCAGCTCTTTTTAATATGGAATTGGTGTCTCCTGGTATGAATATTGCAGTGCTGTGTTCTGCCTGAAATGATGCTGCTCCAACAGGCCAGAGCTCAGCGTTGCTTGTTCCATTTTCCCATCTGAGCCTGACCGAGTCCCATAAAATCAAAACCTCTCCTAAAATACTGCAATTTCTCTGATTACACTTCATGCATGGGGAATGCACACATTTAGATGGTGCTGCCAGGATGGCTGCACTGGGAGAGAAGGTTTTGCTGTAGGAGAGAAGGGTTTGCACTGTGGGGAGAAGATTTTGCACTATGGGGAGGTTTTGCATGAGGAGAGAAGGTTTTACACTATGGGAGAAGGTTCTGCACTATGGGGAGAAGGTTTTGCACTGTGGGGAGAAGGTTTTGCTTGAGGAGAGAATGTTTTGCAGTATGGGGAGAAGGTTTTGTGTTGTGGCAGAAGGTTCTGCACTATGGGAAGAAGGTTTTGCTCTGGGGGAGAAGGTTTTGCATGAGGAGAGAAGGATTTACACTATTGGAGAAGGTTTTGCTCTTTGGGGAGAAGGTTTTGAATGAGGAGGGAAGGTTTTGCTCTGTGGGGAGAAGGTTTTACATGAGGTAAGAAGGTTTTGCATTGTGGGAAAAGGTTTTGAATGAGGAAAGAACGTTTTGCAGGAGGAGAGAAGGTTTTGCAGGAGGGGAGAAGGTTTTGCTCTATGGGGAGAAAGTTTTGAATGAAGACACGCTTTTGCACTGTGGGGAGAAGGTTTTGTGTTGTGGTTCTGCACTATGGGGAGAAGTTTTGCTCTAGGAGATAAGGTTTTGCAGTGTGGGGGAAGGTTTCTCTTGAGGAGTGAAGGATTTACACTATGGGGAGAAGGTTTTTCACTGTGGGAGAAGTTTTGCTCTAGGGGAGAAGGTTTTGTGTTGTGGGAGAAGGTTGTTCACTGTGGGGAGAAGTTTTGCTCTAGGAGATGAGGTTTTGCATTGTGAGAGAAGGTTTTGCAGTGTGGGGAGAAGGTTTTACATGAGGAAAAAAGGTTTTGCAGTGTGGGGAGAAGGTTTTGCATGAGGAAAGAAGGATTTGCAGTGTGGGGAGGAGGTTTTACATGAGGAAAGAAGGTTTTGCAGTGTGGGGAGAAGGTTTTACATGAGGAAAGAAGGATTTGCACTGCGTGAGGCTGTGCTAGCCCACCACGACTCCCCGTGTGGGTGGTTTGGGTCCCGTCCAAGATGAGCAGCGAGGAAGGCAGCAGGTGGCTCTGACCATCTGCAGGGAGGATGAGGAGGAGCCACCCCTCAATCCACGCTCCCACCTCCCGCGTGCCTGGGCACAGCGCTGCGAGGCGCTGCGGGTATGAAATGGAACCGGGACGACAAATGGCTCATCCCTTGGGATTTCCTTTGCCTCTCAGAAAGCTGTGGCTGGAGTGATGGGAACAGCAGCGAGAGCAGGGGGTTCAGAGGGCTGGGTTCATTCCAGGGCTGAGTTTTCGGCTGGAACACGGGAGGGCTGCGGGGCTCGGTGATGAGCGGGAGCACGCGGAGGAGGCCACGGAGCTAAAGGAGCAGGAGGGATAGCACAGCAATCCTCCTGCAGTGTGATTTATTGAGCTGGGAGGGTGTCTCTCACTTCCAGTGGCAGATGCCTCATCTTACGTGACATTTAAGCGGGGTGAGAGAGGTTTCAGTGCGGGAAACCATTCTCTGTCTGCGAGGGGGGCGCTGGGCCGGGCTGGTTTGCGGCGGCCGGGGAGGGAATTTTCTAAATCAGATTTTTACGAGGTGTCTAATTGACTCGTCATCCCTGCCCCCCCCTTTCCATGCACAAACATTTGCTCTGCCCTGAAATGTGAGATGAACAAGGCTGGCGAGAAATGGCTGAATATTCCAGGGGAGCAGAGCACGGAGCGAGTTCCTCCCTTGCCGATCTCTGAAACAAGATTGTGAAAAAACCCCGCATGAAAAATAACAACAACAGAAAGAGGCCGTGGTTTCCTGAGCTGGTTTGCTTTTCTGGAAGTTGATGACGCCCTGGATTGCTGTTGTTTTTTTAGACCTCTCTCAGTTTTTTTTTTTTAGGGTGGTTTGTCTGCAGTGTGGCTATGTGTGGGTAGAGAACTGGGGAATATGCAGAGGGAAAGAAAAAAGCTAAAAATGGGCAGGAAAAGGAGGGCTGAATAAGCTTTTTTTCTCCACATATATAAAAAAACATTAAAAAAGAGCTTGAAGTTGTTAAAGATTTGGGTTTGTAGGGGGTGGAGCACAGGCAAATGAAGTTGATCCTGAAGACCACGTCCAATAGAGGATTTTTGTGCTTTGTTAAGCACCGTCCCTCCTCGACTGCAGGAGAGCTGTGTCTCAGCTTGCAAAATAACCACTCCAAACTTCTGATTTACGTCCCTTGGAAGCTGCAGGGAGGAGAAGGGGTGCAGCCAAGCCATCCCAGGGAGCTGGATGCCGTGGTGGGCCTGCAGGCCTTGTACCGCTGCCACCAGGAAATTGGTTTCTTTTCGCCGTCCGGTTTTCGGTGTCGCGTCTCATTTTGGCGTTTCTGCTTAGGAAACAGACTAATCCTGCAGAAATAGCTCTCTTTCCTCCGTGGTGCTCGTGCCTGTGCTGGGCTGAGCCCTGCAGGTCTCCTCGGGATGTGGCTGCTCTGCAGGAGCTCCAAAGAAGGGGAAATTCTCCCAGCTGGTCCCTGAGCGGGACAGAGGGAAAGTGGGATCTGAGGGCCAACATCTGCTCCCCTCCCTGTGTGACAGCCAGAGCAGGTCCTGCCCATCCTGCTGCTTTCCTGCTGTTGGCTCTGGATTTTCGTTGCTGGCACTACCCAGGGGACCTGTGGAGGGAAATTAGAGCAAAAAGCCAGTTGTTGTATCCTTGTCTGGAGGTGATGAATGCCATTTCCCTCTCTGCCAGGGTGTGAGCGGCTCCCGGGGACGTGGCTCTGTGCTGGCAGGGGTTGGCAGGGGCACCAGTGCCCATTACATTTTCACTCCAAGCCCTTCTCCACCCTGAAGCTCAGCGGACATGCCAAGAAAGCATTTTTTATTTTGTTTTTTTCCCAGTTACCAAAGCAGAGCCTGTCATTCCCAGCCAGAGTATCCAACTGGTCTGTCCTCTGCCCATTGCTCCTTTCCAGCACAAAAAGGTTTCATTTGAAAAGTTCAGCTTTGCTCTCTTCCTTTGTTTCCCTCAGCTGGAAGCTTCCCTTTAAAACATTCATATCCCTATTATTTTTGTCCCCCCAGTAGGTTAATTAATACTTGATTCATCACCTTGAAAGCTAATGGATGTTTATCCAGATCCTGAAGGCAATGAATGCCTGCTATAAATAAATACCCACATCACTGACAACCCATCTTTATTTATTCTCCTTCAGGAAGCGACCTCTGCTCGGCTCCAAAGGAGTTAATCCCAAACTTCTCCCAGGGCTGCTTTGGGATTGGCCTGGCTCCATGTTTTTCTGCTTGAGTTTTACTTTGTAAACATGGTGCCTTTTAATGAGGGAAAGCAGCAGCTTTTGTGGAGAGAGACCCAGACAGCTCAGCAGGATCGCTCCAGCCTGGGTCAGCAAAAGCCATTGGAGGCTGTGGGTGTTTTTATGGGCTGGGAGGGCTCTGGCTCTCTCTGAAATATTATTTAGTTTGGGCTCTTGGAGAGCCTTTTCCAAATTCTCATCTGCTTCAAATAAATGGTGTTTATCATCTTTGTCCCCAGCCATTGTCATCAGTGACCTTAATTAGGCGCATATTAAAATCAATGTGGAGTTTGTCACTCATGCAGGATTAGAGGGTCATTATTTACTTCTGCTCTTAGCTCACAGGTTCCTGCTGGGTGCTGCTCTGCACCCACGAGAGCTCCTGGCTGCTGTCACCGGGGCAGTGACACTGGTTCTGAGGCAGGATGAGAGGAGCCAAGCGAGCTCATCCCTCCCCTGTGGCTCAGGATTTGGGTTTTCCCCCTAAGTGAGGACATTTTTGGGGCTGCCCCCAGGAAGCTCCAGCCTCTGGGCTGCCATGATTGTGTAACATTCTCAGGTTTTGTACATTTTCCCACCTCTCATGGACGTGTCAAGCCCAAAGGAGCAGCCAGACATTTTTTATGATTATTTTAAAATCCGTGCTGCTCTGGATGATGAACTTAATTTTTTTTCTTCTTTTCTTTTTTTTTTTTTTTCCAGGGACATTGGCTCATCAATTTTTAATTCTTGATCCTGGCAGCACTGGTTGAATTAGAAACAGAACAACTGATTTTAATGAGTGCAAGATTAATGCAGATGAACTTGGCTGGAACGATTGTCACCCCCCAGCTCCCAGCTCCCTCCTTGGTGGGCTGTCACATCCCCAGCATCACTGGAGCAGGGAATATTCTCATCACAGCTCACCAGTGAGAGAGGTGCTCATTAACCAGCCTGCTTCACTCAGGATATTTGCTCATTAATCCCTGGCAGCTGCTCTGGACCTTCCTCAGCCCTGCAAGGTGCAAGGGAAGGAGGAAGGTGAGGATGATGTGCACGGGCAGAGCAGAAACCTCCCTCTGGATGGGAAGGAGAAGATTTTGGCTGTTGTGTGAGGCCACCACAGTGCCAGGAAATGTTGTGCTCTGCACCTGCTGCCTCTCCCCCTGTGGAGAGATGTTTTATCTCTGGGTCATATAAACAGCAGTTACTGATAAGAGGGAGCCCAGGACATCCCTCACTGGGCTGAGCTCTCCCCCAGCCCTATTTGAGCTCAAGGATTTGCTTTCCTACACACCTGAAATCCCATATTTGGAGAGTGAGTGGTTTTATTACCAGGGAAAGATGGGGGAGGCTGAGCTGAACTAATTCAATTTGATTCTCTGGGCAACTGGCAGTTTTATAGCCCTGTTTTATTTTTTTATGTGTTTTAATCAGGTGGTGCTCGCAGAGATCACAGTGCTGCGGGTTTAACCTGCTTGGGCTCTGGGGTGAATTGGGCAGGAGCTGAGTGTGGTGAACCATAAATAATGAGGATTCTCCCAGGAAAGCAGCAGGGAACTGGGCAGGAAAAGGCTGGAGCAGCAGCTGGTGAGGCCACCCAGAGATTTGTGTCCAGCTTTACAGGGACCTGCCTGACCCGTGGTGTTGTGACCATGGAAAAGCCACGGATGGCATCATGTCCTGCTTCAGTATCCCACCCTCAGAGTGGAAGGAGGAGCTGTGCAAGAAGTTTGAGCAGCCCCAAACCCAAGGGCTTCATGGTGCCTGCAGGACCCTTTGCATCCCGTGGGGATTAAAAGGTGGGACAGAGCAGTGGGAACGTGGATGCAGATGGAGAGGGTGTTACTGTGGGTCTGTTCAGCATCCACAGTTGTTCAGATCCTGGAGGTCCAGCAGTGAAATCTGTGAGGGAAAAGGGTACCTGGGGTAAAAGGCACCTTTGTCTGGATCTGGGTGTTGGCCACCTCCAGCTCTGTAGGAGCAGCGGTGCCAGCACGGGGAGAATCCATCTCAGGGTCCAGTGGTCCCACCTGGGCCTTTTGGAGGCCTGGTTCCCAAATATCAGCTTGTGCTGATATTCCCAAATATCCCCTCTGTGCTCCCCAGAGATGCCCAGTGCTGGGGGCAGCACTCGGGGCGAGTCCTGGCTCTGGTGCCTCGGGCTCCACCCCTGGTACCCCAAAACTGCCTGGGCAGGGGGAGCAGTGCCAGGCTGGCACAGGGCAGCTCCAGGGGCACTGGAAGCTGCCCTGTGCACGATCCCCTTCCAGCAGCTGGAACATTCAGGGCTCTGGAATCACCAAACCCACAGCTTTTCCTCAGCTGTGCCTCCCCCAGCAGTGTCCTCAGCACGTCCCCAGCCTGGCCGTGCTGCTGCTGGCCTGGCCAGCTGGAGATGTCAAGAGAAGTGGGGTTTTTTTGTTGTTTTTTCCCATTTTCAGCTTGTTACAAAGCGTTGTTACCTTCCCACCTGCCAGCTCAGGACAGCAGCGCTGCTTTAGCTCGGTGTCACCAAGGAGAGCTTAAATATTGTCATTAAAAAATCCCGGTCCTGCATCATCTTCTCAGGCACACAGGAAGAAACCTTTGCAATTAAATTCCCTGTGCTCCAGCAGGAGGGCAGAAGTTCCTCCTTTTTTCCCCCTTTTCTGTGATGATGATATTCTGGGATATTAGAGCAGCAGGGGGGGGAAAAAAAAAAAGCCTGTTTGATTTTCCTCATTATGTTAAGCCTGGTTTTACTCTCTGATTGCCAAAGCATGATAAATGGAACACAGATTACCTAGAGATTTTCAAAGATTTGCTTTCAATTTGATTTTTCCTGAGCCTCATTAAGCCTGCAGGTTTTATCTACACTTTGTTCTTCCAGTGGAGTAACATTACCATATATTAATAGCCCTATGGGTTTTTTTCCATTTGAAATTAAAACCAGATAGAGGCTTCTCATGCTTTGCTTTCAAATCCTATTTTAAAAATTATTGATCATGTGTGTGTGTTGTTTTTCCTCTCCCTCTGACCCTGCTGGCTCTGTAGAGGACATTCCCCAGGGAAATGCTTCCAGTCATGGATCCCTGGGCATTGCTGGGTGCAGTTTTGTGGATTAAGGGATGTATTTTAGAAGCTGTAATGAATAGATGATAAAAAAAAAGTGGCTTCCAACAGAGAGGCAGGCAAGGAAAGTAAGATTTAAAAGCAGGAGCTGTGAAATCAGGGAGTACAGAGGAGCTTAGGCAGGGTAAGGTAACCCTTGATGTGCCCAGGTGCACCTTGCAGGAGTTAAAGCCATTGGAAGAGCTCATCCTCCATGATTTTAGGAGAAACGGCCCCAAATCCATGACTTTAGGAGAAATGGCTGAGGGCCCCCAGGCACAGCCTGAGTGCTTCTCTCTGGGAGAGTTTGGAGGGTGGCAGGGACCAGGTGAGGACAGCACGGGGCACTCACACACACAAAAGCCACCCTGGCACCCTGGTGTGT
>VZTH01006776.1:29119-82412 GCA_013397815.1 Aleadryas rufinucha | reverse complement strand
ACACGCACACACGGCACACACACACCGGTTCACACACACAGACCGGTTCAGGCACACACGCACTGATACAAGCACACACACACACCGGTACACGCACACACGGCACACACACCGGTACAGACACACACACACCGATACAGGCACACACACACACAGGTACACGCACACACACACGCCCCGCACANCACACAGACCGGTTCAGGCACACACGCACTGATACAAGCACACACACACACCGGTACACGCACACACGGCACACACACCGGTACAGACACACACACACCGATACAGGCACACACACACACAGGTACACGCACACACACACGCCCCGCACAGCCGCGCCCTCCCCGCCGGTCACCGCAGACCACCCCCGGCCCCGCCGCCGAGGGACGTTCTGCAGCCCCAGCTCTGTCCCCAAAGTGCGGCCCGTGTAGGGAGAGAGGGAGGGAGCAGGTCCCGGGCTGGGCTGCAGAGCCACTCCCCACTGGGACTCCCCCCACTCCTTCTCCATCCCTAAATCAGACACAGGCATGGCTGGAAGCTGAGGGCTGGTAAGGGGCCGCTCGTGGGTCCGAGCCCCCTCCTTTATCCCCCACAGGGAGAGGAGAGGTATCAGGGGTGCTCCGACACTCCTGCACATCTGTATGTACTGCTGATTTCCAAATATCCACTCAACTCTTGCTGCTGCTAGGAGAAATGCATTTAAATGAAGGGGGAAACCCACCTAAAAAATACCTACCTGTGCCCTGACCTGCCTGGGGCACCCTCAGTGCCATGGCACAGCTGCTTTGCTTTGGTCCCTATCAGTGACTTTTCCCTTAATATCTTCATATTTGGGGATGTGGGTTCCTCTCTGTGCTTCCCTACTGTAGGGACAGTGGGGGTGTCATGGTGATGCTCAAGGGGACAAAGGGATCCTCCACAGGGAGAGGTTCCCCAAAGATGAGTGGTCTGTGATGGGGTTACTCCTTCAGCCACCCTGTAAAACTGGTGAGCTGTTTGTCCACTGAGTCGTCTTTGAGATAAAATCTTTAAAAATGCAGAGGGGAGATGGAGGAAGATCCCACTCAGGGCATCCCTGGTGTGTCTAAAGACAGCCATAATTTTTCCTGTTCATTAGCAGATGCTGAGTACCTTGCTTCCAACAGCCAGTGGGCTCTGTGCTCACCAAGACTGCTTCCCTAGCTGATGAAAGATGTCTAATTCTTCAGTCAATCAACTCATCTCTTTCATATGAACAGCAAATTTTCCCCAGCCATCCACCAGGAGTCAATATTCCCCCCAGTTTTGCTCCTCTTACATCCATCCAATAAAAACACCATGGAAGACTAACCAAAATCAGATTTATTTAGTCATATTATTCATACCAATTTGGAGAGAAATATTTTCCGGCACTCATCCCACTCTAGTTTAAAGAATGACTAATAATCTCTTAACACCAATGTTCCTTCCATTTAAGCTTTTCTATTATGAAATGTGTTAGTCGAGAGGAGTTTGTTGGAGTTGCTGTTCCCAGCTGGTCTCCCCCATTGTTCCTGGCCCTTGGACAAGTTGTTGGGGTGGATCAAGAGTATTTCTCCTGGAGAAGGAAAGTGGAACATGAGGGCAGGTGGTGGGGTGTACTGATGTCTGAAGGAGAGCTGCAGCTGGGATGCAAACCTTCTCCTGGCTGCTCACTGTCCCCAGCACTCAACCCCCAAGCTGGGGGGAGCTCAGAGCCCCACAATTCCAGCACAAACCCACAATTATGGGCTAAAGCAGCTCTCCCACAGCTGCAGCAAGTGAGTTCCTTTGGGATCTTTGTCTGTAACGAAGAGTTATTGTCCCTTCTGGTGCTGTAACTTCATTTTGGCCTTGTGAAAAGCAGTTGCTATTCTCACAAACAAGATACCCATCTGCTGGTCTAATTTTGCAGTGTGGATGTGCACGTTTATATCAATAGCTGTCTGCAGAAATGCTCTGGTTTGGGTTTTGTTGCCTCGTGTTTCTGCACACAGGCGATGCGCAGGCACGGCTGACAACAAGGACAGAATTGCCCCAGCAGCTGTTCCTGAGTGCTCCATGTGCTGCCTCCTCCACTTTCCCTCCATGCCAAGTACTGGCAGGGAATATCAAGAGATGTAGTTTAAAAATAATTCTAATTGCAAACTCAAATAGCAGGTACCTGGAAAAAATGTGGCTGTTGAGCTACAATCAGCACTTCAACAGGAGGGTGCAGTTTGTACCAGCCAAATCTCTCCTTTTCTAAAAGTGCATGGGGAGGGTACTACCCCAAAAGTTGGTAGGGACCACCCCAAAAATGGGCTGGATGCTCCCATCAGGAAAGGCCTCAGCAGTGTATTTCTATGAGCTAATTAATTTAACAAATTCTGATAATTCCTTGGCAAATCTGCCTCAGCCACACATGAAGGATTCTCACTGTCACAGGCAGAGAGCTCTGTTTCTCACACACAGGGTGTTGAGCAAAGTGCTTGTCTCCTGGGATGCAGCCTTGCATTCCCCGTGCAGGGATCAACCTCTCCCCGTTTCCAGAAGGTTTTTGCCCAGGCAGGTTCTCCCTTCTGTCCTCACCCCATTTTACAGAGCTGGGCACCTACAGCTGGCCCACGCCTGAGCCCCTGCCAGCCCCGGTCTCCAAGCAGGCAGAGGCTGAGCCTGCCAAAGGAAGACATCCAAGATACCCACCCCTTTCCCATCCCACACCCACCCTTTTCTTGCCTCTCTCTGTAGCACCTCTTTTCTCTCCCCACCGCCAGCGCATGCCCTGGGGGATTTGTGAATTCCCTTTCTACAAAACGAATGACAAAAGCATCTCTTCTCACCTTCACTTCTGCTCCCCGCAAGGTTTTAATCCACATTCCCTTTCCAGCCAAAGCAGAGGCGGGGATGAGCCGCTTCCTTCTGGTGCTCCAAAGCCTCCACCATAAATCCCCACTGTTTGTTTCGGAACCAGCCGACCTTTCAGCTAATCTGGGCTCGTTTTAATATATTTTGTGTGTGTGTGTCTGTGGCTTAAAAAAGGAAAAGAATCATGGAAACCAAGAGATGCCTGATCTCAAATGTTACAGCAAGGCATTTACTTAAAATCTTGCTGGAAAATGTCACCCAAAGACCTCATCTATTTAAACTGCCTGGACTCCGAGCTGAGGGTCCCACTGTGCCTCAGATGTGAAGCCTCACTCCCTTTTGTGTAGACTCAAGTATTTTTCATCTTTTCTTTTTCCAGGTGATTCCAGTCACTAGGAATTTTTCATGTTAATCTTATTCCTGCCTGATTTCTTCGGGTGGGATTTTTCTGAAGGGCAGGGGAAGCATCAGAGGGAAGGCTCTGCAAGAGGTTGGTGCTGAGAGACAGCATCAACCTTTTTCCCATCGAGCACCCAGCCCCAAACCCCTGTTACAGCAGGTTCATGAGGCAGGGGATGCTGGACTGATTGAAGCCTTTAAAATCACTTCCCAGTGGGCTCACTATAGACAGGCTCTCCCCTAAAAGTCAGGAGTGTGTAAAATGGGTTGGGAAGGTAAAATCCTGGAGTGTACAGGGATTTTTTTGGGGCATGCTGTGCCTGAAAAGCGAGGAAGTGAGGGAGAAAGGGGTGATGGAAAAAGGGACATCGATCAGCTTTGTTGGTGGCAATATTGACTGGATCATTACTTACAGGCACTCCTACAGTCAACTTACTGCAAAATAAAGTGTTGGTTTGGCTGAGCAATAAACAATATTTACTGCCTTTGGCTGAACTGATTTTTCAGAAGAGTATTTTAAATCAAACCAGTTGATACACAGGAAATTTATTGACCCTGGTTTTCATAGCAGATTCACCCGCTGAGGCTCTGCAGTGTGAGCACGTCGGTGTGTGGGTTGGCAGAGTGGACAGACATGCCCAGAGCAGAGCAATGATCACACACCCCAGCGTGTGCGTTCTTGGGCAGCTTTAAACACCAAAAAGGCAGCCCAAAAACCAGAACACACTGTGTTGTGTATGGTGCTATTAGTATGAGAAACACCCTGAAGAAGGATCAGTCTCTGGGAGGGAAGAATTGGGAAATGAGGTGTCCAGGCACCTTTTACAGGTCCTGTGTTCTGTGTGTTGCAGGGTCAAATTCAGTCCTTATTCAGGCAAAACTCCTTCTAACATAATGAATGTACTGGCTGACAGACCCTGTGATATTTGTGCCAAACATCAGAGACTGATACATTGACTGGACACACACAGGAGATATCAACTGCTTTAGCTTAGAGATAAAGGAGTTTGGGGTCCCTTGGGCTGGTGCTGCAACAAGCCCAAATCTGATTCCTCACGGCAATAAATGCATTTTCTCTTCATTTATGCAGTACAAGTGCTCACCGCACAGACAGCCGTGCTCACACACTGCACGCAGGGTTTCTCTTTGGAAATCCTGGGGTTTATTCCAGGAACAAATACCAAAAAAAAAAGGGACAGAGGAGTCTAAATGGAGAGTTTGCACTTGCTGTGGCTGGAACCCTCCATCGTAGCCCCAAGCACTGCACATGCAGATGGTTGTTACTCTGTTCCCCAGGGGTTTAATCTGCTTTTGCAGCCCTGGCAGCGGCTGTGCCAGCCGTGCTTCCAACAGCTCCGCACAGCGGTGCCGGCTCGGAGCACAGCCCCGGCTGCCAGGAGTGCTCCAGCTCCAGCTCAGCGCCGTCCCTTCTCCTCACGCACCACGCCAGCGCCTTTCAGGAAGTGTCAGGACTCAATTCACAGGTTAACCTCATTTTCTCAGCCCTCCTCCAAATAGTTTATGCTATTTTCCAAAATTTTGGTGTGCCTGGCAATTGTAAAATGCAAAAGAAAAAGCAGCGCAGCAAAAATCCCTGGCAGCTGAACGCTCTTTGCTGTCTTTTCCCAGTGACCTTCCCATGTGTTTGAAATACTCCCAGATCCTTATTAAACGCCTTGGATTTCAGGAAACACACAAAGCACTGGGCATGCTTTGTGCTCCTTCCTGGTGTGAGCCTTTTTATTAAATGCTGGAAATGCCATGGGCTGGAAGGGCTTTTTCCTTGGCTCCGTGTCATTGAACAACAGGACATGTTCAGACACCCCTCCACCTCAGTCCCTTGCACCCAGAAAGTCCCTTTCCTTTTCCAGGGAGACCAGCACTGCAGGGTGCAGCAGGGTCAGCTCCAGGAAGGTTCCCAGTGGAAACTTTCCTGGGACACCCTACACTGGCTTTGAGCCTCTCTGTGACATTTCAAACTCAAAAACCTGGCACTTCACGTCTTCCAAAGCAGGCTGTGACCCGTGCAAATGTTTATTGTTGGTTCTCTGCAATCCAGCTCGTTCCTGCTATTCTTCCTTTTAAAAGCCCATATCCTCCTATTTTTTCAAGCAGTGACACCCTGAGCCTGGGCTGCTCCTGGACCCAATCTGGCATCGCTATCCCTGTGTGAGGAGAGGGTGCTGACACTTCTGCAGCCTCTGAGGGTATGAGAAGGTCCCTCCTGATCATCACCAGGAGGAAGAACAGGAGGCTGCTGAAGCTCCTGAGCTCCATCCCTGTGGATGTGCATTCTCCTGGGCACAGCCTGACCTCAGCCTGGAGAAGCCCAGTTTCCATCCTGCTGTTTCCTCACTGATGTCACTGCAGGACCTGCTGCTCTGATGGGGAATATGAGACTCAGAGGAAGGGTTTATTCACACTCCTGTGACCAGGAGACTGTCGGGATCACTTTCTGGGCTTGCCTGGCATCCTTTGTTTCTGAGACAGTCGCTGTCCTGCTGACCCCAGCAGATCTGCAGAGGCAGCTCCCAGCCCCATGCCCACCCTGATGCCTGCCAGCCACAATCTCACACCATGAGCTGTGCTGGTTTCCTTCCTCCCCTTGGCCAGATTTACCCAGACAATTTCTCAGTTCGAGCATCTTGGACCAGAGATGACAAAAACAGTATTAACCCTGTTAGAGTGAGCAGAGAGTCCCTGGAGAGGGATTTCCTTTTCCTTCTTCTATTATGGCTCAGAGGTTGCAGCCAACCCAGGGGAAAAGGCTCCCATGCTCAGGTAAAAGCCCCAAATCCAGGGGCTCTATAATGTGGAGCAGCCCTGGGACTGCTCTAAATTAAACTGTAAGAAAACAGCCAAAGGAAGCAGGAGATAAAGAAAAAAAACTACCAAAAAAAATGGCCAGGGAAGTTCATTCCTTCCCAGCTCTTAGAGAGGAGCTCATTCAGTGCCTTTCAGTGATAACTGGGGCTGCATTCAGGGCCTGAAATCTTTTTTTTTGTATCATCAGAGCTGTTTGGGGAACTGCAGGAACTGCGGGTACTGAAGAAATGTGGGGGAAAAAAAAAACGCTCAGCTTGTGGGAAATAAATCTTTGGTTGATTTAATGGAAAGATGTTTACTGAGAAGGGGAACTCTCTGGACAATAGCTATCCTTCTAAAGATTCTCATAAATTGCAGACAAACTGTTCTGACTACAAGGGAAAATATTTCCAACTGTTCCACTGTTAATAAGTAGGGTTTTTTCATCTTACAGAAAACAATGTCTTTTCTTGCAGCATCTTTTTGGTTTCGCTTCTAGAGACTTCCCTGCTGTGCTTCTTGTCCTGCCTAACCTGGAATATCATACCAAAGCCTAATGCCACAGTGAAGGGGTGATCCTGTGGTATCTTTGCTAGAATTAATAACTGGCTTCTGAGGAAACACTGCTGAATCAGAATTGTAGAATGAATTGGGTTGAAAGGGACCTTAGGTTGTGTTCCAACCCCCTGCCAAGGGCAGGGACACCTTCCACTATCCCAGGCTGCTCCAAGCCCTGTCCAACCTGGCCATGAACACTTCCAGGGATGGGGCAGCCACAGCTTCTCTGGGCACCCTGTGCCAGGGCTTCATCACCCTCACAGGGAAGGATTTTTTCCTAATATCCAATCTATACCTGCTCTCTTTCAGTTTGAAGCCATTCCCCCTTGTTCTGTCACTCCATGCTTTTGTATAAAGCCTCTCTCAGTTTTTCTTGTAGCTCCCTCAGGTGCTGGAAGGCCATGATTAGGTCACTCCAGAGCCTTCTCTTTTCCCAGGCCCAGGCTGCAGTTTTTCTCTTTTGTTTACAAAGCCCATGTGTACAGAAATTGAAACCAAAGCAAGTTCACTTTTAGTGCAGTACATGATTTTACAGCAAAACAGGAAAAGTTGCCCACCCAGCCTTGAATCCAGGTCTGAATGCCCGAGGAAAAAAGTCTGGAGAATGATTTGGGTAGAAGGGTGCATTCATACAAGAAATTGCTAAACATCAGCAAAGCCACACTGGTGACAAGGATGTGAAATAGGTTAGAAAAATTAGATGGAGTCCTTCTTCCTCAGTCATCAGAGAAAGTCATATTTCACCAGGTGGCAAACCGAAGTAACAGTGACAGAAACTGCCACAAAAGCAGCTGTGAGATGAACTGGCAGGCAGCTGGACAGAGTTCAATTAGCAAAATGATTTCTTTAAATGATTTGATTCTCCAGAATTTGATCTGATCCTTCAAAAATTCAAATTTTGCAGCCAGGGGTCAGCTTGGCTCGGATATTGTGTGAGGTTCAGAGAGACACTTAAAGCCTTTGACTTTCCTGGAGCTATGCTGGCAAGGCGAGCAGGCTGACCTCAGTGCAAGGAGAAATGTTCCTCTGCCACGGAGGCACGAGCAGAAACAGAGCTATGAAATTCAAGGATTAAAAGCCAAAAGTCAAGCTGAAGTCTGGGTGGCAGGATCTGCCCAGATTTTGTTTGCAGAAGTAATACTTTTAGAGGGCAGAAGTCCCCAGGCAACACTTTCTGTCACCTCTACAGCTTAATTTGCACAGCAAGGCCAATGCTTGGAAACGGTTTTCCAATGTTTGGGGTCTGTAACAATATGGGGCATATAATAAAATGTGGGAATTTGACAATAAATCCCAGGAGTTATTGTTAAATATTTTTAGAGTTATTTTTGAAGATTTTTTTGGGAGTTCTTCACCTGTTGTCCCCAAACACGCGTGTCTTGAGGGGTGTCTCATTTGAGTGTCTCCCTGGAGAAACAGAGGCACCTGAGACACCTCAGTGGAGCATAACTGGGAGAATAACAAATTACCAGCACTGATGAGCCTCTGAAACCAGTGGCTAATGAGCTGAGCAAGTCCTAAATTCCTCTTTGTGAGGACTAACCTTTGGATGCATTAGGAAGATGTGTGGTTCCCACCTGCTTGTATCTGTGCCTTAATGGAGATCTCCACCTCCCAAAGCCCCTCCAAGGAGCTCAGAAATATACCCCAGCCCTCTGTGAGACTCTCTGCTCTCCCTGATAAGTATGTAAACACATTTTATTATGAGCCTAATATGCCAGATAGAAGGAGAAATTGATAGTTTGCCATATAAAGAGATCTGAGATGTGCTCGAAAAAGGGCAGACTTGCAAGGAATAAAATCCATCTTGTGTTGCAATATGAGGAGATCACTTTATCTCTTCGTCTTTTATTGGAATAAAAGGGCATGTGTAGGTATTGAATTAGCTGCATGACATGTCACAGGCTGAGCTCCAAGTATAAAAAGAGAGATTTTGATCAAATGTGCACTTGCTTCAAGATGTAAAAGGGATGATGTGAAGAAACAATTTTGCAAATTTAAGCGAAATTGGTTTAGAGCAGAATTTGACAGCAAACAGAGACAGCAAGTGTGACAATCCCATCCTCACCAACCAACCAACCCACAGCAAACCCACCTGCAGGCTCTTGTCACTGCCGGTCCCTTCCCTCCTGCAGCCCATGTTGGGAACTCACCCAGGGCATTTAGCACATCCCTCTGTGAGCAGTGGCAGCTCACAGCCCTTTGGCTGGCTCCAGCCTCAAAGGATGGGAGAAGAGAGCTGAAGACAGGAGCCCAAGTGGGTACTTTTACTTTTCCTAATCCTGTTTGGCTTTTGAACCTAATCACAGAGGATCTGGGAGAAAGTGATGCTCCTAATCCAGGAGAGGTGCAATAGTCTCATGTTCAGTTCCTGACGGGTTGAATTTCTTCCTCAAGTGCTGAAAGTCAAGGAGATAAGTCAAATCAATTTTTCTATAGATTCTCAGTTTGCCTAATTGCAGACTTCCTCACAAGTGCCATGCTCATGGAGGACTCAGAAGACATGAAGCTATTTTTACTCTTCATTTAACTCTTCTCAGCCATTAACGACTGAGAAGTTGTGATTAGTGCTGCGAGCTCTCCTGTAAAACAGTTATCCAGTGAATCACTCTTCACTGACAGGGCTCTGCCCACCTTCCCACCAGCCTCACCAGGTGATAGCCTGCTATTATAACTCCTCCAGGAGACAGTTGTTTCATGGAGACAATCCTTTTCTTCCTCTCCTGCCTGGTAGGGAGCTGCTCTGCTCAGCTCCATGGCAAACAGCAGCTGCTGCTGGAGGTGACCCTTCCAGCCAGGGAATCCTCATGGATGGGGCTTCAACTGCTCACACACCAGAGAGCCACAGGGAATGGCCCTGCTGGCTCCAGGGAGCTGATAAAGCTGGAAACAAATAAATGTCACCCCAAGTTCCTGGAGGTCCACTGTCCAGGACATGTAGGGGGATCTGAAGCCATGGTTCTGGTTTGTCAAGTTTTCCCCACGAGCACAAGTGCCCTTTGCTTTAGCCACCTCCAGCTGGATCAGGAGGGCATTCTCCCAAAAATGAGGAGTTCCCTCCAGTGTCTGGTGTACATTCTGTCCCCCATTCTCTGCTAAAATCAAGGCACAGCACTGCAAAATCAAAGCACAGCAATCTGAGTGTCTCACCTGTGCTGTGTCTCATCAGGAGGAGGAAGCAGGAGCAGATCCAGACCTGCTGCAACACCTTGTCCTGCAGCCCCAGGGGATGGGCTGGCCTGGGCTGAGCAGGAACAGCTATCCAGAAACACTGCTATTGATCATGGGCAGGTTGTGCTGGAGAGGAGCTGCAAATGACAGCAACAACCATCATCATTCTCATTGCTTTATTTGATCACACAGACAAAGCCCAAAATGTGCAATAACGACAGGAACCCCCTGTGAGCATCTTTGATTTTCTCTTCGTGAAGTCACACTTTTGCTGTTGCTTCTGAAAAACGTTAGGTGAGATTCGTCACAAGGCAAATTAGGTTTGAGTGCTGCTGGTTTGTGGAGAGAGGATGGAGACATGGCCTCAGTGAGCTCCTTTTTGCCCAGAATCTGGAATCTATGGCAGAGATCCACATCTGAGCCTGATCCTGCCTTCCTGACTGCCCAGACCTGCGCCAGAATTCAGGAGTTTCTGATTTTTGCCACATCCCAGCTGACTGGGAGCTAAATAACAGACTGGGTTCAGATATCACCGCCAATGTGTTTTCATATTTCTTTTGAGACTGGTCTTGATGATCCTGGAGATCTTTACCAACCTTAATGATTCGATGATTCTATGCCACCACCTAAATCAAAAGGAGTGGAGAAAAAACAGGGCCAAAATCCACTCCCTTCCTCTGACTCGGCGCATTTGTATCTCACTGTCTCCAGCTAATTATTGCAGCCTGTGTTTATGTAGATTTTTTTGCCAACCTATAAAATAGCAGCAAATCCTCACGCTTGGTTTTGGCATTGAGCAAACGTCTCAAACATACCCCCCTTGAAACTCCCTGGTTCCTGCAGCCCGTGGATTTGTCCTCCAGGGTGTCGTGACAGCGAGGTTTGGTCCTATATGGTTTAAATGACATTAAGTGGTTTTTCCATTACTCCAACAGCAAACCCCATTCATGGGTGTGATTTCTAACCTGGCACAGATGAATGAAATTAAATTTGTGTGATGATACCCAGAGAAATGCTTTTGTTTTGGGATAAATTAAGGTGGAGGGCTAGTGGTGCAGGTTGCAATAATCCTGCAGGAAACCTGCTATTACTGCTCAGAGCTGCCACTCCTGGAGCCAGGCTGAGCACCTGCAGTGCAATAAGGCAGATCATTCTGGATGGGATGCAGAATATGTGTAAATACTACACAGGATGGGGTTTGGCCAGCACATGTGGATTTGAGTCCACAAGAGGAGCAGCAGCCTTTGCTTTCCTTCCCCACTTCTGCCCACTGAGGGTTTTCCTTCACAGAAAGAAGACATAAATCCCGAGGTTTATAATCAATTCTGAGCGTGGGGTGAGAGGATGTTCGATGTTAAATGTTTAAATTAAACACAGCAACTCCTGCTATTCAGACAGAAACCCACTCCCTTGGGAGGCTTTCTCGTAGGTGTGTTCAATGGGACCAGCTTTGCAGCAGCCAAAATCAATGTTGAGTCTGCTACAACACAACCCCAGGGCTGAAGCTGGAGAATGTTGGCTCATGGGTTTTGTTGTGGGCTCCCAGTTCAGCCTGTGGTGAGGGATGTGCATCCCAGAAACTCCAAGGCAGCTCCTTAGTTAAGGATTAAAATGTTCCGAAGTACTTTGCTGTAATTGCACGCTTCTCCTTAAATTAAATGCTTCAATAATTCTAGAAATTAGCTTGAGCTAGAAAATGCTTCACCTCTAACTACAATTTGCTAGGAAACAGGTAAAAAAAGGAAGAGCTCAAGCAAGAATAACTAGCACAAGTATAAAGAGGTTTGGGAGAGAGGAATTAAGTGTGAATACGCACCAGCAATAACTTACATTTATGTTACTGTCACAGAACCCTGAAAATAAAATCCACGAACAACATGGGATAAATATTAAACCAGCATTTATGATCACTTTCATTTCAACAGTGCAAATACTTAAACACATTAAAAAAGATTTAGATTTTCTAGATACTCAGAGGTTTTGTTGGCACTGTCAAATCTGATTCAAGTCGATGAAGAAGTCTGAATACTCTGTATAAATATGCAGTTTGGTAAGCCTTGTTCCCAGCCCAAAAAGCAAGATTATTTTTAAGCAGCAGGCTAGAAATGGGATCCATACAGCCTCCTCATGATTGCTCTGGAAATGTGGACAAAAAAGAGAAGCTGCATGGGAGTGTGCAGGGGTTATAACCTGTGCTGAAGCAGAGATGGGAGAACACAGCCCTCCCCTGCAGACAAAACACATTTTCCTTGCAGGATGCTGGAGAAGAGGATCCAGGGACCAGCCAGGTCCAACCAAAGCTCCCACTCCAACCTGACACATTTCTGTGTTGACTCATTTGACAATTCCAGTGTGACCTGGGGCTGGAGGCTCAACAGCTGATAAAAGATTTGTGATGTTGTGGCTGCCCAGCTGGAGGGGGTTGGGCGCCCGTGGGGGTCTCCTGACCTGTGAATTCCAGCCCTCAGGAGCTGCTCAGCTTTGTCCCTGCCCTTCCCATGGCTGAAAGAGATGAAACCTCAGGGGGAGATACCCAGGGCAGGAGCAGGCATCACCTCCTCCCTGAGGCAGCAAGGACTGCTTGGAGCCATGGACTGCTTCCCATTTGAAAATTAAATACATGTAACCAGTACAGGATTTTGCAGCATGAAAGGGATCCTGAGGAGGCTGCAAGGTGCTGTGTGCTTGGGCAGCCTCAGCACAGGGAAAAACCCACATCCACTGAGGCTTTGGCCACTGATTCTGGAGCTGGGAAGATGTGACAGCATCAGGATTGACCAGGGTGTTGATTGACCATGGATGTTGTTATTCTTTAATTTTCAGGCTTGCAAACGTGGTTGCAAACTTGGAACTTTGTTTGACTCACGATTAAAAGGAACATATGATTATTACAGCATTTGGACCCAAGTATCAGTAAAAAACAAAAGCAGCATATGAGGCAACATATGGTAAATATGTATTTAGAAGCACAGAAAGTAGACAAACTCATCTGGGTCAAGATTTAATCAGATAATGTTTGGTTTAGACTCAGCACTAATGCTGCTTTGGAAGCATATTACATTTGGAATCAGTATTTAAAACTCTGTTACAGGCAAATGAAAATAAAAACTAAGGGGAAAAAAAGGAAGAATGGCAAACTCATGGCACAGAAAATTTATACTTCTTTGGCAACCAGAAGATCAAGTCTAATTAATCTGTACTCACCCACTTTCTTTACACTTCTAGTTCAAAGGGCTGGCCTAGGTGTGTAATGCAGTTAATAACTCATTTCCTTTTGGCTTCTTCATCTTTATTTATTAATTCCCAAATTCCAACTAGACCTACCAATACCATCTTAGACTCTGAAGAAGCTCCTGAAAGGTGAAAAAGGAAAAAATTGATGATGCTGGAACTCCTTTGTGTTTTAATGAAAGTCCTTTTGGTTCAAGAGGTCTTGCAGGTTTTTAGGCAAAATATTTTCCCCCAAAGTCAATGAATCACAAAACAGTCAGTGATGTCATGGCTTGGGGTGATCTTTTAAGAGCTCTGTGGCCCTGTGGATGTGATATCATCTAATGTTTCTCCAGTACCTTTATAATTTCCCAGTTCCATTGATACGTGACCTTTGACAGGCTCCATGAGCTTATGCACATTGTTCCAGCAGGCAAAATGCACTGATCACATCCAGATCTCTCTTATTGAGGTGGAGACAATGGAGTAACCCCATTATCTGTAGGTTGGGAAACAGATCAGGATCCATCCAGGGTCTTTTCCTCAGCCAAATAGTTACAGCTTCAAGCCACGAATAACACAAGATATGTGGGAAACCAACCTGTGCCTGCGTGAGACTTGTGGTACATAAAATTTCCTCTGCATCCTGATGGATGGAGTGGTTCAGATCTGTCCTCCACCACTTGTTTCCCCCCCAGACCATTGCATTGCAGATGGCCCATCGAGGAATCCCTTGTGCCAAGCCAAATCCAGCCACCAGCAGAGCCTCTCCCACCTGCTTTCCATCACCTCCCGCTTGAAACTGTGCGTGCCTTGCGACTTTCTATTGTTCTTCCATCTGATTAAATATTCACAAAAACCTCTCCTCCATTTGGTACAGGGTTCCCCACCCAATTTGCACTAACAGGTATGAATTCATTCATTTGGTGAGAACTCAGGTGGGAACAGAGTAAAGAGAGGGCAGGGACTGCACAGCAGTTGAAGTCCAGGACAAGCGATTTCTGAGCAGACGTGTCTTTCTTTGAGAGTCAGCCCTAAGTTAGGATCAGGCATTTGATGTGGTCGCTGAATTTCCTACATATTTATGACTCTACACATGAGAAAAGTTGTCAGCTTAGAAATGAGATGAGAACAGTTTGCCGCTCTCTCCCCGTTGAACAAAGGCACCAGGTGGCTGGCAGAGACGCTGGATTACTTCATTAGCAGCAAGCAGAGCAGAAGGCTGGCTGTGAACAAGCAGTGCTGAAGGAAGCCAAGCAGATGAAGCTGCGGGATGGAGCCCCTCCAAGTGCTGATAGGAGAAGGGAAGATGGGCCAAGCCGGTGAGAAAACCCTGGCACCTCTTCCAGGCACTCACAGAGCCCTCCAACACCCCTTCCTTACATCTGTGAGACCATCTCCTGTCGAGACACACGCTCTGCCTCAGCCTCTGGGTTACCTTTCTGAACAAGGGCTGCTGTCCACAGGACAGTGATTGCAGCAGCTCCCCCGGGAGCCATAAACCACTCAGACATATGGTTCTGCTCCTCCACATCTGCTGGGCTGTGGCTGCCTCCCTTCTCACACGAGGTGCCCAGCAAAGATGGAGATGTGAGATAGTGGCTCATGGTACCTATGGCTTTGGAGGGAATTGTTCCACTCTCCTGATTTTTGGGCCATCTCTCCTAATTCCATCAGATTATGGTGTTAGTGAGGGTAGGAGAGGCAATAAGCTAATGCATCAGCCTTTCAGGCTTGGGGGGATTTGCTACCCTCCTTTGCCTTGTCTCACAGAGATGCAGCATGGTTTGACATGGATATTGGGAACCAGCCCTGAGACTATGTAGCTGGGAAGCCAGGAGCTTCTCCTGGGTCCTGGAATTAATTAATTGTGTCCCTCTGTTTTAAAAAGGCACACAAAAATATCAGGCTTCTGGGGCACTTGGAAATTCTGAATACCAACAGGTATTAAAAAGCATGTGGCTTGCTGCCTGCCAAGGACATCAGGGAAATGAGAAGGGAATATCTCCGATTTTAACTGAAGAGAGGACCCAGATAAGGATCACAAAGCTCTCTGACAGGGCATGCTGCCCCTCAAGGTGCTGTAAATAGCCACAAGCCAATGATAGCAATTACTGGAATGTTTTCCCTTTCCCTCTGGGTGGAGATTCAACGAGCCCTGGCAGAACGGGTGACGTTGTGCATTGTTATAACAGCATGGGGAACTCAAACACACTTCTCAGGGCCTCACTTGGGCTGAACACAAGACAATCTTTTCCAAAGCAATTGCAACCCCTGTGAGCTCCAGGGGAAATCCAGAAGCTGAGTTAATTCTATGATTTCTCCTGGTTTTTCCTCCAGTAAGGATTGCAGCAGGCAAGGTGTGGCTGCCAAGCCTTTCCCTGGGGGGCGGCTTGGGTGTCTCCCTCCCTCTCTGCCCCAGCTTAGCAGCGATCTTGTGCTGACCCCCTGCCCATTCCTCTGCTGTGCTCACCCTTCAGAGCTGGCATTGCAGACAGGGTAATCCTCTTTGGTGCCTCTAACTCTAATTAAAAGGTCACCTTTCAAACTCCAGTGAGAGGAGCCCAGTGGTCCTTTCTGTTCTTCTCACAAACCAAATTAACCATCAGGTCACAACTGGGAAATTCAGCATCTCTCTGCCACCATGGTAATTAATCACCAGTTCAGTTTAAAGAACTCTCTGGTTCACCCAGAACAGCAGCACTGTGGGAAAGGAAAAACCTGAGGAGCTGTGAATGAGGATCTTAATTCAATGTTATTGTCAAGTGGATGAAGCCTTGAGAACAGGTTTATAGACTTGAAACACAAATAGAAAAAGATGGAAAAAGAGGAAAACTGCGTCTTCTTCATGGCAGTCAAGTTCTGCTGCTGGTTTGAACTGGCATAATCAAAAGGAGGGAAGACTGGGAATATTCTTGCATTATACTTCATGTAATTGGTTTTTTGGGGCAGGTCACTTCGGAAGTCATTCTCTATTTACATGTTCAAGGACCAGGTGAGCTGGCTTTGAGTGTGAACACAGTGCAGTCAGTACATCCTTCACCAAAATCTCTCTGTTACTCCTCTCCTGCCCATGTGCCACCAACCACAAGGTTTCACCCACCAAGACACATCACAGCAGGTGAGCAAAGACCCTTCCCAGCTTCCATGGGTGGATGATGGAGAGGAGGTAAAGCTACAGCCTCTGCTTAGCAGGAATAACACAGGAAGAGCAGGACTGCTAACAAATATGGCAAAATGAGTAGCTAAAGCCACAGGGACCATTTCATAATGCCTCTGGAAATGTGGAGCTGCTCGCCAGTTTTCCCTCACTGCTATTTCACAATGCTGGCTGATTAAATTTTGCTGTCTGGTATTGAGTCTAAATAACAATGAATAACTTATGAGGAGCTCTTCTAATGAGGCACACGCTGTTCCTGCGATTCACTCAGCGTTGGGATTATTGCTCACCAGACCCAGGGGAGCCGGCCAGGTCTCCTGCCCATTTCCCATAAATCCGGATAACAGTTGGTGAGGATCTGTAGCTGCCACCCCCGTGCCATCCACAGCTGGCTCCCAGCTACCTCAGGCTGTGGATTGGGACCCCAGCCTTTGCTCCCACATCTCTGGGCATCATGGCCAGCTCAGGAGTTGAGTTGACAGGTGAAGTGTCCAGGGAGAATACAAAACCAAAATCCCACCAGCGTCCCTGGAAGCATTCAGCCTGTCCCACCATCTCTTTCTTCTCACCCAGCTCTTGTTAGGTTTTTCTTTTCTGCTGGAGGCAAATCTCCACCAGAATGAAGCGCTGGACAAGATAATTTAAAATATTTTGAGTCCTGCAGTGGCTTTTAACTCTCCCAGCCCCCATTCCTAGTGAAAGGAGCCAGCAGCTCTGCCCAGAAGTGGTGCAAAATGTCCATTTGCTTTGCTTAGTTGAGGCAGCAGGAACTCCACCACCCCTCGCTCTGCTCTGCCCCGGCTAGGGGTGACGGGGTGATGCTTAAACCAATTCACATCGATACAAACCACGGAGAATCCTTCACAAAGGCAGCTCTAAACCCCCCAGGCTGAAATGCGCTTAAGCAGCAGCTTTTGTGCAGCTTTAGCTCTGATGATCCACGATCAGACGGGAGGTGCAAAGTGCCTGTCTCTCCTCCAGACTGGGAGGCAGCGATTTCTCAGCCCAAGTGCCGTGAGTGCATCCGAAATGCATGAGGAGCTGTTTAAGCACCAGTTGCCAGAGCCTGCCAAACAAGAAATAGATTTGCCTTCCACATTCAAGTGAATTTTTATTTTTGTCAATCTTGCCACTCTTATAACATGTCCCCCTGTGAAATGTGTTGAGCTGAGATAACCGGGCATAATGGATCCGCAGGGATTTGCAGTGGCAAGAAAACAATCTTGATATTCGCGATGAAAAATGTCAAGTGGTTTTATAGTATCCAATGATGAGGGTTTTTACATTCTGTCTGTGGAGAGTAAGCTGTGGAAAAAGCTAGACCACGAATTTATGTGCGTGTGTGTGTATTCACTGCAACCACTGATCAGACCAAGAAAGCAATGAGGAATCTCAAACAAGCCTCATTGTTTCCCCTACACACCCCAGGACTTCTTTTCTTTCTGGGTTTTTTTTTCCCCCTTTAATGACAGTGATGCTGTTACCCAAATTAGCAGCTGAGAGCACAGCACACAAAACCTTTTCAGGACCAGGTGTGATGGCAGTGAGACAAATGCCACTGAGACCTGGCAAGATGCTGTCCCAGGCAGGAGGAGAAAACACACGGGATTTGGGGAGTCCCCTCTGTTCCCTGCAGCTACAGGATCCCTCAAATAGGCGAGTCTTTGTTTATTTAGCCTTTGTGGACCACAATCTAATTGCAGCTTAGAGTTCAGAGCACCTGTGAAGAGCCCATGTGTGGGGAAGGCAGTGGGAGGAAGGTTTACCCTCCAAAGGGGATTAATTAGGAGAAGAGCAGCTGGTGGACATGGGATAAATAAGAACTTAAGGGTACAAATGAGTAAGAATGAGATAAGAACATTTCTCTCTCGGCTCCTGGTTCCACCATGTGTTTTTGCTATCTGCCATCTTCTCCAGCAGGGATAATGCTTAAAAAACCTGAGTTAGTGAAACGAAGCCTATTTTCCAAACATGTGCTGCTGGCTGGGAGGTATGATTTGTGTTAGCTCTGTCTCTCTCGTGTGAATTTCTAAAATGTCAAGTAAAACTTCTTAGTTCTGAGAAGATTTGTGCAGAAATTTCGGTTTAGGAGAGGGCCAGAGATGGGGCTGAGCACCAAGACCCTGAAGGGTTGAAGTCAGCTGGACTGCTCAGGTGCTGAGCAAGGAGATGTAAGATCCACCCCTCCTTGGGTTTTAATTCAGACCTAAAGCTCCTAAAATTAAGTGATTGCACCAACGTTTGTATGATCTCATCTGAATTCAAAACTGAACCTGCCAAGGTTTGGGGTCTGGTGCAGAGTTTTCAGCTAATCTACCTGGTCGTCACGTTATATTGAGTCAAAATTTAGCTTTTTTAATCTTTTCCAAGGTACTTTCCAGTCTGGGTCCGTTTAGTGTCATTGCCCAGGTATGTAATACCCGATCAGGCAGCAGGAGGAGGCAGCTCTGGGCTCTGTGTATTGGCAGGAGGCTGCACGGGGTGAATTTCCCCGCAGACACCCACGGCTGCACAGCCTCGCTTGGTGCCCGTGTGTGAGAGAAGGGAAAAAGCTCCCAGCAGTGAGGAGGAAATGCTGTGGAGCAGAGAGAGGGAAGGGAAGCCCCTAACACTGCACTTGTCAGACAAAAGGTTACCAGGAGTGATCTCTCCCTGGTGCCTTCTTAACCACCTGCTTCCAATGACGCCCTTCAACTGGCTGCAGGTAGCAAAGGATGGATTTCCATTATTTCCACAGCTGTTTAGGAGTTTTAATTACATCTGGCACATCAAGAGAAGCCTAAATCAAAACACTTGGCACGGGGGAGGTTAAATGTTGCTCTTTTCAAACTACTTATTGGTTTTTGGTTTTATCTCTATAAACAGAATATTACGGAAGCAAATGTGGCAACGCTCAGTGAGCGCTTCCTTCTTAATCCACCTCAGCGTTTGCCTGCTCTCAGTTGGTTTCTGCAGTAATCACATTTCCTTTATCTTTAATTCATAACCTGATCTTTCATTTAAAGTGTTTCTTTCTTCCTCTAGCCCTGTGTATGCATATTCCTGCTCACGGCTCTTGCAATACACAATGTAACCTAATGCCAAAGGGAAAGCGAGGTGAATTCTTGCAGTGCCAAACTTCCGAAGGAGGGTGACATTTGAGGAAGGATTCAGGTGCCTGAACATACGTCATGTGCTGCTTTGGAACCCCCCCATGGCAGCTGAGGCATCCCCAGAAGGGCTGGAAGACGTGACAGGAAACCTTTGGGATGCCACGTCCTCCTGGGGACCGTGGTCCCCAAGGTTGGCTTAATAGAGCAGAGAGAAAATCACAGTGTCACAGCAATTATTCCTGATGTTGAGACAATCCAGAGGATGATGGAAACCTCCTCTCTGGCTTATTTCATTCAGGGATTTTGGGGAGATGAGGGTGAGAACTTTTAACCTTTGCAGTGTGAGAGGGTTGTCCCCCATTTTGGGCCACAAGAGGACCCAGGAGCCCTGCAGCCCTGGGGGGTATAAAACGCTCAGCTCTGCCTTTAATCTGCTGACAGGATTTGTATAAGAATTCTACGAAATCTGGTAACTAAAGCTCTCAAGAGGTAGAGGATTTGCTGTGATCCTGGGTGGAATAAGCTAAGATGTTATTTCTTTAAAAACCTAATCTGGCAGAGATGTGGGTAAAACCCCCCCCAAATCCACAAAAGCCCTATTTTAGGCTGAAAACATGCAAAAAGATATATTTTAAAAGAGCTAGACTCTAGATATAGGATGGTACATGTCTCTGAGCTGCAGAGATATATAGGGAGTTTATTTTAATAAATTTGAGCCTTGTGGCTATGGAGAGGTGGCAGGAGGGATGGGAGAGACCCCCAGGGCAGCTGTTTGGAGGAGGAGGGTTAATAAATCACCTCCCAAAGCTGCTGCCCCGCTGCCCCATCTCCTACTGCACTGACAGCACTCCTTACCCAGGTAGGAAAACCATTTTCCTGAGTCTGGGCTCCCTGAGCTCTGTCACTTTGGAAATGGGAAGCCAGAAAAACACAAGAATGAACCCTAATAACCTGCAGCTGCCTTCTGGCACAGGGCAGCGTTTGTGATGGGATCTTCCCTCAACATCTTGAGCCTTTGGATGCTTTGTCCTGCTGAAATGAGAAGTGTGGGCGATGCCAGGCGGGCGGGCGTTGGAGAGGAAATGAGCAACATGAAAGGGAAAATAATAAACAAATGCCAACCTAAATTAGCAGCAGCAGTCTGGGAAGTGGGTCCATTGAGCAGTTTGTCTGTGAGTCAGATCACAACGTGCCCAGCTCATTCCCACTTCTTCCCCCAAGAGCCCACGAACACAAAAATAATTCTGTAAATACCATTATTTGCTTGTTGGAAGTGCCTTTTTTCTCCCATGAAATAAATGGAAATAAAATTCCACAACTGCTCTATAGGAAGTGAGCATGAAACTCAATTGGTTGCATTAATCTGCTTTGCAATTTTTTTTTTTTCAATGTGCATTCCTGAAGAATAAACCCATTTTTCCCAGCTGGAGAGGGGCTGGCCGTGAGCAGAAGCTGCAGCACACACAGCCTGTGCTGCTCCTTTGTCACTGTCCTGGTGTGACCCAGATTCACAGGGGATTTGTCACCACTCTGGGGAATGAGACCAAACACAGCCAGGGAAGGTCCACATTTAGGGAGGTTTTGTATCACTGGCCTCACTCTGGGCTTTTATTTGCCCTGGATGGGCTCAGATGGCCCATGTGTAACCTGTGGACTGCTTTCTGCTGCTGGGGAAAATTGGGCCAGGTAAATACAACTGAGAACAAAAAACCAGGAAACAGTTTTCCCTCTGGGAAACAGGGCAAAGCAGTCTGAAAAAAACAGGTGAGTTCCCTAAAAAAGTCTGGAGCTCTTAACATTTTTATGACTTCTTTTATCCCTCTGGTAGGAGAAGGAAAAGGGAAAATACAACCAGAATCTTCATTCAGTTGCTTGCAAAGGGAATAATTTAATGATCTAAATTTAATTCTATTCCTACACCCAGATCAGCTGCTGGAGCCTGGGAAATCCCTCTGGTCAGTGTGTGTCTGGCAAGAGATATAAATCATCTCACATTTACCCTTTTAGGAACTGAAAATTCCTGGTATAAGCAGAAACTAATAAACAGATATTTATGAAACTGAAGGGAAAAAAAAGGAAAAAAAGAAAAAAAAAAAGGGAAAAAAGAGAAAGACCTGCAAAATGAAAATTTAGAGGTCTGATTCATTCCGATGGAAACAAGTTGTGCAGTTCCAGGTTTTCAGCTCGCTGAAGCCCCAATTAATATTTTTTTCCTGTGCAGAATATAAAATCTTGTTGTTACATTTTGGGATAGGAAAAAAAAATGACGTTATTGTTACGAGATTGAAAAAAAAATCGGAATCTTTCTCCCTTTCACTGTTAACGAGGCACAAAAGGTAACAAACCTTCATTGTGCAAAACCCTCTGCTGTTCCGTACTCGGGGGTTTTCCCCCATCTCCTCCCTTTCCCCTCATCACTAATAGCCCTGTAAAAATGCAAAGTACTTCACAAAGGCAGAAAGGAGATGTTGCCTCCGAGATAACACAACAGATTTGCAACTTGGGGCAAAGAGGCGTTCGCGGCTCCGAAACTCCGCTAATGAGAGCAACCTTGCGCTTCGCGGGAATGTTAATCAATTAGACACACAGAGTATTAATGATGTTCTTTTGCCTAATTAGATTAGCGCAACACGAGCACAGCCACTTCGGATTTTCCCCTCCAGCTCTCCGGCTTGTGCTCCCAGGGAGCACCACCCATCTGGCCGCGGGATGCTCCGGAGGGACGCGATTCCCCAGGAGCAGGGAGCAGCTGGGTCCTGCCTGTGCCCACAGCCCCCTGTGCCCACCCTGGGGACGGGCAGGAGAGCGACACGGGGAGATTTCTAGTTCCCCCTACAGCTTCTAAATTTCCCAGGCTGGAGGCAGAGGTTTAGCAGCTCCCAGTCCCACAGAGCTGGAGCACGTTGTCCCAGCGGAGCTCGGGGAGGACCAGATGCTCTCCAGTGTTCAAGGGATTCACAAGGAATCTAAAACCCAACTGGGGGTTCCCAGGAGCCAACCCACATGGAGCTGCTGGGATCTCCAGGAGAGCAAAACAACAGAGCTATGGAAAAATGAGAGGAGCCTTATCTCCAAGGGAAGAGCATCGTAAGATTTGGAGCAAGACAAGAAGCAGATAAGGTGCCAGAAACACTCACAAGTCCACTGACCTACCAAGTGTGAGATCCCTGAAAAACACTGATAAACTGGGCCTTCATCAATTTTCCTCCTGGTTATCTGATTTATGCAGAGGGAGGTAACACACTGCTCAGGGCCCAGCTCCCAGCACAGTGAAAATGAAAAGACACAGCAATGTCTTAATGAGGGAATATTCTTAGAACAGACCCAAATGAAGTGTTAAAAGGATTGCACAAATGATCCTCCCAGATTGCTGGTGGGGAATTGGGGATTATCAAATTTAAAAATAAAAAAAAAAAAGAAAAAAAAAAGAAAGATGAAAATAAGGGTTTAAGATAATGTTAAAGAAACATGAACCACACCTCACAAGGCCCCAGACTGGGTTTCTTTAGCAGCTTGAACTGTCTATCAGGAGAAGCACAGGGAACAGCAAGGTCTTGAGAAGTTAGATGGACAACTCTCAATGTTAAAAAAGCACAAATCCATCCTTTTTTTTTGGTGCCTCAAGTTCAACCCTACTGATTTTTTTTCCTCACAGAATAAAACAAAAGTTACTGTCTGTATCTCCCAAGACAAATCCTCTGCCAATCCATGCTTAGGAATGAAGGCATGCAGAAATAACAAATACTTTACTTTTTCTATTAAAAATGCTTTCATAGCTGCTCTTTAGGTGATAATTGAACAGTTGGAACTGGCACAGGGTGCCCAGAGAAGCTGTGGCTGCCCCTCGATCCCTGGAAGTGCCCAAGGCCAGGTTGGACAGGGCTTGGAGCAACCTGGGATAGTGGAAGGTGTCCCTGCCCATGGCAGGGGGTGGAATGGGATGAGCTTTGAGGTCCTTTCCAACCCAAACCACTCCATGGTTCCATGACTCTATGAACTACAGGGCAGATTCTGTCTGCAATGCCACAGAGGCCCGGGTAGCTCAGGATTTTCAATTCTTCCCCCTGCTGAGGTGGAAGGCCTCATCTGGGATTTCATTGATTTTCAGAGCATTGCTCCACTTGGAACAGATTTTGTATTTTTAAACCAGAAAGCCAGAACAGTAAGAGATCACATTTTTCATATTAGTTTGAAGCAGGGCACATTAGTATGTTGAACACTCATGTCTGGAGCTACAGTTTCTATAGTTACTCGTGCATCAGTGTTTCACTGAACTACTGCAATATTCATTTTACAGCAGCTCTGCTTCCCCCTTACTAGAAGGAGAGGTTTGTAAGAGAATGTGTGGTGGGTTCATCCCATTGTATGCACTTCCAGGAGGTTTCTCAGGACTCTCTTAACTGACAGAGTGTTACTCAGTAATGAAGCAGGTGGGATGTAATACAAATTTTAATTTAAATGTGAGATTCGTTTTTCCATGCACCTCTAGGAAATTGGACAGCGGGTCCCTGGCTGGAGAAGACATGCAGCACCTCATTAGAAGGAGCAGAATGGCCTCATTTTCCTCTTCTAAAATTGCTGCTTGCAGGTCGATGTGAAAACTTGAGGGAAGACAAGAAAATTCTGGCGTTTATTCTGTTCCAGGGAAAATTATTTTGGCCGCAGAAAATGTCAGCACATTCTGCTTCCTCAAATTCTCTGTGATGGAAACCCAGTTCTGCTCCCAAAGCAGAGCCACAGCCACCCCTCACACCTCCCGGCCACCCCCACATTTGCTGGGCTGAGGCTGCCCAGGCTGGTAAAACACACACACTTCTCTTAACCTGCCACTCCTCTTTTCTGCTGTTTGATTTTAAAGCAAGTCAGATAAATTGTTAATTATGAGCCTGACCCAGAGCTCACTGGGCTCAGTATAAGGTTTACCACAGAGTTCACCTGGGCCAGAGCACCTGGGATGATTCCTGTGCTCCAAACCAAACATCCTTTGTAACTTCAGGAGAACACAGGCAGGCTTGTCTCAGAGTGGGGTGAAAGGATCAGGCTAATAGCAACCCCAATTATAACATCTGAAGAAAGAAAATCAAAATTTAAAGAGAAAAACTGCCCTTTGAGTGACAGCTCAGAGCCCTCCATCCCTGCTTGGGAAGGGAAAGCTTCAAATGAGAATTTAGCAGCTTTTGTAGAAATAATGCAGCTGCTCTGTTTGAACCCTCACCTGTTGCACAGCTTTCTGCTTACAAATTGTGTATTTTCCCTAGAAAAATGCATCACCAGATACTAAAATTTTACTTTTGGAGCTTATTTGGATCTCGTAAAACGTATTTGTGGTTTAGCTGTTGCAAAGCTGGAACCAAGTGCGCTGATTTGATTTCTGTCCTTTGCATAAAGCACCAGGAACCCGCTGCCAGCAGCACAGAGGTGCTGGCCGTGGCACCGTGCTGCCGTCTCCATTGCCATCTAGTGGCACTTTCCCCAGTCCCACCTGGCCCTGCACAGACCCTAGCAGGGTCTGACCTTTGGAAAAAGGCGGGGGGGGTGTCTTCCTTTTGCTGAAATTAAATCACGCCAATCCCATTCTGTTTGTTTGGTTTTTGTTTCTTTTTCCTTCCTGTGTTCTGTGAAACTAAGCGTAAAAAGTGAATTGTCGGTATTTGCTCCCATTCCTGTCTCTGGCACGAAGGCAGGAGGGCTGCAGGGATGGGGCAGGGATGGGGCAGGGATGGGGCAGGGATGGGGCAAGGGAAGCCAAAGGATGCAGCTGCTGGGACAGGGAGGCATCGAGGCTCTTCTGCACACCCAGGCGTAGGAGAGACCACGGCAGCAGGAGGAGGGTGGGAAGCTCTGCAGAACCATCTGTGTGCCACTCAAAGCTTTTATTTACTGGCATTTTACAACCTCCAGGAAGCTTCCAAACAAACTCCTCAGCAGAGAGAAAAACGGCTCATCGACTGCCTGGGATGTTGCCCACAATAAATAACATCCAGTTCCTCCTGCCTGCCCTCCCTCTGGGCGCTCATTTGTTCCACTTCCCCGCGGCGTCTCCTCAACACCAGCCACGGTTTGTTTGCATCCTCCAGCAGCCAGAACCGCCCTGAGCCAACCACAGGTGACACAGACCTTCTGACCTTATTTACCCAGAGCAGGGCTGGCAGAAACTCCATGGTTTTAACAGGGTGGATGGAGAAGGGAAATGATTCTTCTTCCCCAGCAACCACAAACCTCTTTTTGCCCTCAAAAGAAACAATCCTCTGTCCCAGGAGGAGAGGGGATGTCAGCAGGAGACGCCAACCCACGGGGCCTCGATGTCACCTGATGCCTGAAGCTCCTGTAGCCATGAGGGGCTTTATTAACACCACAAATAAACACAAATCTGAGTTCCAACTCTCCTCCCTGGAGATCCCACGATGACCTTGCAGCAAATGGCACCACGGAGTCACCCCTGCCAAGAACTGCGGCTGGGAGAGGGTGACACACGATGAAGAACACGCACACAAGCACCTGTGAAATAGTGGTTATATTTCTATGCTTTTATAGCAATATAATACTTCATATCAGGCTGGGAAACATACTTCCAAGTATTTTAAGTTACCTGTACACCTGAACAGCCTGTTTATGGAACAGGAATGCCATGCTGCTGCTTACTAAAATCCTTGACTTACCAGTCCCACAGCAACATTATAAATGCCCAGAATCCCATGAGCTTCTGTTTAGCTCTGGAAACAACACACTCAGATAAAAGCTCGTTTTATAAACACTAAAATTGCATTGCAATATCCATATATATATATATTTATATATATATATAAGGAAAAACTCCTACCTTTCATAAATACATCATACATAAAATATGCTCCCAAAATACATTCATGCATTTCCCCATCTAAGATCCCTGCTTGTACCCAAAGTGTCTAAGGTGGGAAGGGCAAGGCCTGGAGACAGACAGGCTCGTGTTTGTAGGTGGCTCCAAACCCAGGTGAAGGTGCTGGGGTTAGAAACAGAATCATGGAATGGTTTGGGTTGGGAGGGACCTTAAAAATCATTTTGTTTCAATCCCCTGCTGCGGGCAGAGACACCTTCAGCTAGACCAGGTTGGTCAAAACCCCATCCAACCTGGCACTGAGCACTTCCAGGGATGGGGCAGGAGATGCACAGTCTGTCCCAGCACTCGACAGGGGCTGGAAAAGAAGGGATTTGGAAGCAGGAAGGACACCATGTGGCTTTGGTGGGAGGGGATCTGTGAATGGAAGAAGCTGCTTCCCTCCATCGACCTGGAGATCGACCACACTCACAGTACCACCACCCCTGCCTGCAGTGGGAACACTCTGAGAGTCAGTCCTCTGCTAATGAAGGAAGCAAACGCCCCTTCTGTGTCCGCTTGTGAAAGCATAAATACACAAAATATACAAAAACATCTACAAAGTAATTCTGAGTCGGAGCTGGCACAAAGGAAGCACCATTTTTGCAGCTCAGTGACGAAGGTCCTGTCCCCTGTGAACACGGTTACACAACGCAGGATTCCAGGGGCTGGTCACAGCCTCCCCTGGGGATGCACCTGGATCATGTGGCTGTGCAAACACTGGCAGACCAAGCACGAACCTGGCCTGATCTGAAGAGGTTCCTTCCACTGAGAGGGAAGCCAGACTCACACACACCCAAATTCCACTTCTGCCCCTCAGATAGGTCCTGATCAATATTGCAAGAGCACATTCAAAGGTCATTTCGGGAACGCTGCCCTCTCTACTCGCAGGGAGGCCAGGTACAAGCCAGCATCCCCTCTCCACAAGGCAGTCCTATCCCTCAGGCTACTGGTCTAGAGACAAACTAAATTCACTCCAACCTTTCCATTTACCCAAACCCACTGCCTTTACAGAACCACCCAAGAGAAGCATTGCATAGATCTGTATCTCACCTCTTCCCACGCCCAGCAAACAGCAAGGAGTTCAAGTTTTGCACAGTACATTACAAAAGGCATCACTTTTAAACAACACAAATAAAAAAATGAAGTGTCACCACGGTGTAAACCCTGCAATGAGTGAGGCAGTTGAGTGCTCGGCAGCTCTGGGGATGGCTGCCCGTAGTGTACTGATGGATTTGCTAATCAAATCTCCTCTCCCAGTAATAACAACTTGCATAATGAGAGAAGCTGCTCTTGAACAGAGTGATTCTGTGTGCCACAGGGAGGAGGAGGACACTGCCAGGGCTGTCTGCTTTGCATGCAGCAGTCCAGGGGCCAGCTGACCCCTTTGCAATGCAGACTGCAGGACAGCAGAGCTCCTCCCAGGCTTGGGAAGTCCCGACAGAAGTTTTGCTACAGTTGGCCTTACAATTGAGATATTCAATACAGTTGGCCCAGATCCTCTGGTGGTTTAAACCCCACATGCTCCATTGGAGTTACCAGTGATTATTTCCACGAGTGGAGAACGTGGTCCTGGCTTGTCACAGACACAGAATAAAGCTACAGTAGCCCTTTCTTTAAATAAAATTAAATAACTGCACGTGGCACCAGCGCACAACTTTAAATGTGCTTCTGCCGTTAAGAAAATAGCAAAGCACACCAGTGGTTAATTAAATTATTTATCCTCAACTAAAAAAAAAAAATTTAAAATATTACTGTTGATTTAAAAACCCCTTGGGAGACTGCATAACGTCTTCTCGTGGCATTTCTGAGGCTGAGAAAGTCACTTGCACATGGACAGCACTATATATCCTCTTCAGCTGGCAGTGAAGGCTTGTGCTCCTGGAGGTCACTGGTGCCATTTTCAGATGCATCCGAGCTGCCTGGAGCTGACTCTGGAGGTGGGGGTTTGTAGAGTAAACAGGCGACTATGAAGAAGGTTGTCCCGAGCACCTGCAGCCATGAAGACACCCCGTTACTCTCTGCTCTCCCCCAAACCAGGTGCCCACCCCACATCTCCGGTGAGCTTTGCTGACCAAGCTTTGGGGAGGAGGGGATGTTGGCCAGCCTGGGCAGCAGAGCCACACACAGAGCTGGAGGGGGGAAAGATCTGAATTTAGCCAGCCCCATAGCAATGGGAATTTGGAAAAGTTCAGCCCCACAGGGACACCTGGAGCACAGTGCTGCACAAGCCAACACTGCCTCAGCCTTTAGCTGGACGGCTTTTGAAAACCTCTTTATCACAGCAGCTGCTAAACACTACTATCTAGGGCAAGTGCTTGTTTGGGAGCAGTTAAAATGATGGTTTTCTGCTAATAAATAAAACCCACAGCTCTAAGCTCTCTTATTTTCTAGCAGTGACTGGGGAATGGTTATTTACAGCCTGCCCACAATGCCATCCCTCACTCTCACTAACACACTGCACTTAGATATTTGACTCCATTTCTAGCAAAAATCACTTTGGTTGCTGTTGGAAGGAGGTATTTCATATGGTGCAATAGAAGCTGTAAGCCTAGAAAATAATGGGAATTTAACAGAATGATGGTGTCTGGAGCACCATTACCTGATGAGAAGCAAACGGGGCTTTTGCCTTCCCTGAGAAACTTCTTGTGGGAAAATTTAATTTAGTCTGGGGGTGGGCCAGATCAGGACAACCCAATTTTGTGAAATTCCTTCCCAGAGCAAAACGCTGTGTCCTAAAGACCTGGCTGCTTTATCAGGGAATGGAGTTAAGCAGCAGCATCACCTTGTAGACCAGTCCAGCGACGAGGGTGTATCGGCTCATGGCTGAGTTCTGGTACACATAGCAGGAACCCTGCTCGCCACACTGGTCCTGCCAGAGCAGGCAGGATTTATCAATCATGGATCCAAAGGCAATGGGGCCAGGGATGCCTCCTGTGGGCAGAGAGAGGGGACCTTCAGTTTGGGCAGCACCAAGCCTTGCAAGCCTTTGACTTGCACCAGCCCTGCAAGTCACAAGGTGCCTGCAGGGAAGCACCAGGCTCTGCTGATACCATGATTAAGAGAACTCATCCTGCAGCACCCAGAGCCACAAGGCATCAAAAATACACTGAATTTCAAGATCTGAGAATCCAGCAGGTCTTTTGGCCATCCTGACCTGCGTGTTGCACAAGAGCCAAAAGACACAGGAGCTTCAACACCACTGTTTCTTTTCCTTAAAATAAGGGCAGGACATTGAACCTCTGTCACCTGTGACGTGTTACAGAATCCTCCATTCAGTTTGCAAATCACATGCAAAGGGAATTGGGTTTTCCTGGATGATAGCAAACAAAAGAAAGCATCCTCCTTTCAGCAGTGTGTCTCCTACTCCCTTCTTTTCCAACCCAGTGTGTTTTACTCTTGGGTGACAGCTTGGCACACGCCTCCCAGAACCACCAGACCATTCTGGTGTGCAAACTCCCTCTGCTCCATACCTAGTGTTCGTACCACAATCCACTGGATCCCGAGTGCAAAGGACCTTTGTCTGTCCGAGACACACCTGGGGAAAAAAGCAGTTTGTTTAAAAAGGCTGCCAGGCTGCACCTCCCTGCCTCACAACTCCAAACCCTTGAGTCCAGCACACCTGGGACCCCCATCCCCTCTGGGGATTTAGGATCACCCCTAAATCACAGTGCAATGTCTCCCCACCCCTGCTGAAATGTCGGTATCCCATGTCAGAGGATAAAGCTTCCAGTGCTGAAATTTGCTTTCCCAGCTAGACTGGGATGGGAATTAGTCCTGATGTCTCCAGGCTGCCACTGGTTCCCATCACACCTTTTCCATGCCTGATCCAGCAGGATAAAGCAAAGAAGAGGATATTGAGGCTTCTTGCAGCGCTGGCAGAGGACGAGGCCATCCCGTGCTTACCTCAGAGTGGCTGTCAGGGCAGGAATGCTGCTCAGGAACGTGAAGAGGATGACCACGAACATGAAGCACAGCAGCAAGGGCTTTTTTGCACAGGAGGAGGTGCATTTCCCTGGCTCTGCATTGCCAGGGCCGGACAGGAGGGTTTTGTCAATGCAGCTACACTCGTGGTAGACCTGGGAAAGAAAGGCTGGTGGGGGCTCTGCTGAGGAGAGCATGGTGACAGTCAAAGCTTTAAAAATAAGAAATTCAGCTGCAGAAAGCAGCTGGTTACACTCCCAGAATGAAGTGGAAATCAAGCTACATTCTCAACACACCTCTGTTTCCAAACAGGTCCATTAAGTAAGGGAAATTAACTCTGCCAGGCAGCCCTTGAATGCTGAGTATCATCTCTACCCTTCCTAAGCCTTTGCCTGGCTCCATGAGCAACGTGCTGGAAGGATGAAGAGGTGCATCATGTTCATTCAAGACCCAAAATGAGCATTGGGACAGAGATCAGGTGCTTACCAAGCTCCCTGCCTGCCTGGGCGATTTTCCATGGATTTGAGCGCAGTTTTGACCCAGAAAGAGGCAAAGAAGATTGGATACAATAAGAGAGGCAAAGCAGGCTGACCTCAGGGTACCTTCTGCCTTCATCCCACGTAGTACCTGAGAGCATCCACCCTGCCCTGGATGATTTCACACCGATTTGCAGCAAAGCTCAAACCTTTTGCAGAGCCAGCCAAATCACTCCAAAGACGTGTCCCCACCCTGTTCACCCACAGTGCTTTCAGACCTACCTTCTTGCCATTCCTGAGGTCTTCAGACACCTTCCTGCAGCCAGCATGGCAGGCAGAGTAGTACATGATGCCATCAGTGCCACAGACAGGGCTGTAGGTCTCCTGCAAGCAGCCACACTGGGCATTGCAGGCTGCTGTCAGGTTGAGGTGCCCACCTGGCAAAGCACTGAGGGAAACAGGAGCAGTCAGTGAGCAGCACTTTACAGGAGGCAATGGGGAGAGGAAGGGACAGTGGGAGTTGTGATGGATCCCCAAGGAGCACAAAGCCAGGCTTGGAAAGGCTTTCATCCCACCAAATTTTAGCCATGCCCTGGAGCTGTCTCTTCCCACAGCCACCAAGGGAGTTTAAGTGACCAGCTCCTAGGGTGACACTTCCATTTGGAGAAGAGATTCCCGCTTTTGGTCCAGTTTATCCCACTGGATAGAGATGGGGGCTGCTGCAAAGGCAGCTGAAGAGTGGAGCACTTCCCATTCTGGTGCTGCTGATCTTCCCTCCCCTACTAACATGGCAGTCTCTTCCATAAACTCCAGCTCATTGCAAAGCTTAGGACATCTATTTTCTGTGTCTCAGCCTCAACATCTGCCTGTAGGACTGACCAGGCACCAACTTTCATCCCCAACACATCCACACTTGACTGCCACCAGCACTGTGTGTTAGGAGTTATCCTTTTATTCTGACCAGAGGCCCTCAGGACAGACAGACAGACAGACAGAGTGGTTGTTGTTACCTTCCATTGTACATCTGGGTTACTCCTGCCATGGGCATGTTAGGGCAGTGGATAAAAAAAATGAATATGGCCAGCAGACTTGACACTGTGCAAAGCAAACACAACTTGATGATTCCTGAACAGCGCAGTTTAAATTTATTCACGAGGAATCCTCCCAGGAATGTGCCTCCCCCTCCGGCTGGCACAACCAGATAACCTGAAAAAGAAGGGGGGAAAAAAACCCCACAAGTGAGTTTAGAAATGTCAGCAAGGAGTTTTCAGGTTTGAACACATTAATTGCAGGGTGTTTTGCATATAAATGACCCCTCGTTTTCTGTGTGGGAGTTCAGTGGATGTTGCTGTAGTAGGTGATCCTCTCTAACAGCTCAGGTAACGTGGCATGAGCCTGGTAAGGCAGCTTTTCCTACCCACAGATCTTAAAACTGACTCTTTGAGGAGCATATAATGAGCTCTGATGCTTGTTGGACACCATTCCTTGGTCTATATTATGGCATTTACACGAGGATTCTCCCAGTTTCTGGATGCTGATAAAATATCTCCCCCAGCTCTGACATCCCTCAGCAGAGAAAATGTTTAGTCAGTGTTTCCTGGTGATGCACTAAGAGGAACTACAATTATTTTGCCTTCCTCTAGAGGGTAACAGATGGCTACAGAAGTGACACATTTCCTCCTGATGTCAGTAGATGCAGCTCTGGAAATGCACTGGGTGTAGGTGTGCTGATAGGAAACGATCCTATCTAACAGCTGAAGAGGATAGCCAGGCAATAATTAAACTGCAAAGCATTTGTCTCCACTCTAAATGAGCTAAAAGTGCTCTTCTATTTGTTGGCAACATGGGAAAACATTGCAAAATCATAGTTTCCTTACCAAAAAAGGTGGCAGCTTCAGAGGCACTTAAACTAAACTGAGACTCCAGGAATTTGGGTCCAAACGTGGACATCCCAGCAATCAGGGTTGCTTCAGTTGCTCCTGCTAAGCAGAGGAAGATGAAGGTGGGGTTCTTCAGAAGTAGCAGCACTGATCTGGGAAAGAAAAGTACATTGGAATTGAATTACTGATTTCAGGCACATTTTGATTTCAGGTCTGTCCCCCTGTCTTCTAAGTCAGAAGGATCACATGTAAGATGAGGCAGCATCCCATTGTCCTGCAACTCTTTAAAAGGAAAAATACCAAAAGGGAGCAAATTGGGAAAGAGCTTTTCCAGTCAGTGACACAGAGTGTGTGTGTGATGTAATTCACACTAAGGGCACCCACAACTTCTGCATGGATGATTTCAGCAGTAATTTTCCAACATTTAGGGTCAGGCTGAGCATTTCCTCTTCCTAAATGGGGCAGTACTGAAAGGACATTACTCCTCACCAAATCTCCATTTTTCCAAGGTTTTATTAGTCCCTGTTGGCAGATATCTTGGGACTCCTGACNATGTGTGTGATGTAATTCACACTAAGGGCACCCACAACTTCTGCATGGATGATTTCAGCAGTAATTTTCCAACATTTAGGGTCAGGCTGAGCATTTCCTCTTCCTAGATGGGGCAGTACTGAAAGGACAAGTTACTCCTCACCACATCTCCATCATTCCAAGGTTTTATTAGTCCCTGTTGGCAGATATCTTGGGACTCCTGACTCAGCCAAGAGCAAAGTTGTGCTACATCCTCACACACACACGTTACTCGTGACCCCACACTCTCAGAACAACAACCTCTGATAACCAGGGATGTTTTGTAAATCAGGGGAAATACCAAGCAAGCCTTTCTATATGGAGGAAACACCTCTGAGACACCTGAAAAGCAGAAAGCAATCCTTCTGCCACAATCAAAGCACAGTTTTACTTGAAGCTTAACGTATAAATTGAGTAACTCCATTTTACTTCGACCCGCTGGGATTTAGGAGAGAGCTGCAGATATGCCTGAAAAATTGCCATGTGTCATTTGTATGCAGATCCAGCAACAATTCCATCCCTGAGAAGCAGAAAGGCCCTGGGGCACAGGGAATGGTCTCAATTATCCCTCACTATCTCGGATATTGGACGGAGAGGACTGACACTGCTTTGCCGGGGACGTTTTGTAACGAGCTTCAAATTCTGCCCCACGACTTTCCCCAGGCCAAGCCCAGATCTGTGCCATGGGTTATCCCATTCCTGGGATGGGTACAAATCCTGCAACAGGGATGCCAAGGGGTGCTCACTGAGCAGAAAGGCACAGCCACCACCTCCTGCTCTGGTGGAAATGTGAGATCAGAGCAGAGCTGCCTTGGTACAAGCGAGTGAGAGACGTGCTGAGGCTCAGAGTCACATTTATGCAACCTTACTCACATGAAGTGGAGAATTTCATTACATCAAAAGAACAAAGAAGCTGAAAGACAGAAATACCACACATTCCTACACTTTGATTACAGGGGGCTTTACACTGCCTAGCTCTTGGGATTAGTTTAATGTACTATTTTATTTTCCAGATCTTTTTGACTGTGCTTAATTTGGAAGCACAAAGTCTAATATTTTAGTCAGAATAACGCTTGCAGATCTTGTGGCTGAGGCAGAAAACAGACAGTGCCTTCACCTTTTTACAGAGAAGAGCTGCTCCCTGGCATCAGTGTGACTTTGTGCCCTTTGCCCAAAGGTTACAGGCTGGACTTGCAAGTAGGAAAATGCAAAGGAACCCCTTTTAGCACTAAGAATAAGGATTTACTCACTTCATTTAATCTACCTGAAGACAGACGATGTAGTTGTGAGGAGCTATGGCACATAAAACCTTACCAAAGTCAACACAAACCTTTTTATCACATCAGTAGGACTTTAAATACACCAGAAATCACCTAACTCTTGAACAGCCTCGGTAGTGCTCACTTCTTGCAGCCAAAGGGATTTCAGGAGGCCCAACACTGCACAGAGAAGAATCTCACCACCTAAAAGAGCTGACCTCCAAGTCTTTACTGATATGGGCACATATAGGAACTCTTCCATCACATAATGGTTCTCTGGGTAGTTTGGGACCACTGTATGATCAGAGCCTGCTCCCCTGAGAAACACTGGCATATCCAGGACACCTCAGACTGTACCAGAGTACAGACACAAGCTAATGAGTCATTAATAAATGGACATTTACACAATTTCATAGCATGTGAATGGGGGCTTTTCCAGCACAAAGTGACACCCACTGTCACCACCACCAAGGGAAGGAAGGGCAGCACGTGCATCCCACAGGAACATAAACCAACCTCCCTTTGCAATGCAGGGAAGCTGCAGAAAAGCCATGAAATGAAACTGAAAGTCCCACCCTGCACCTAATCCAAGAGTGATCAGTGAAATATTGACCACAGCTCCTCATCTTGAAGATCAGGGCTTGCCAGGCCAGGGAGTCATCCTCACAAACTCCACCCTGCAGCTTGCTGGGACAGAGCCTCCTCTCCTGGTACAGCTCTACAAGCCAGCTCTGCATGTCCTCCCTTTGAGTCCCTCTGCTCTGGCAGGAGGGGTCACTCCCTCCTCATATGGAACCAGGGAAAGGAAAATGCTGTTTTACCAGGCCTTTTCAACCCAAGAGTTAAGACAGAAATCTCTGGATTAAGCTGTATGGGCTGCATTCCTGCAAGCTCCTGCTCTCAGGCAGCACCGTGAATGCAGCAATTCATTAACCTCACTTAGAAAGGACCTGATGGCATGGAACAGTATTTTATTATTCCACCAGTATTTCTGCTTATCTTTGTGAGACTGTTACTGTCTGTACTGTGTGAAAATGGTAGCACACCATCCCTGACTAAAACAAAAGGAACAGCGAGTGTCCTTTGGCCTTGCCCTCCAGCCTGCTCCACGTGTCCCCAGGAGCTGCCTGCACAGATGGGATCGCCTCTTTAATGCAAGTTTCCAGAGAAGAAAGCCTTGAAGGCACTTCCTTCTTATTAATCAAAACCAGGGCCCACAAAAGTCGGTTGGGTTCTTGCTTTAAAGTGAAACCTACACTGAGGTCTGGGCTGGCCTGAATTGCCTGACAGAAGTTCCCACCTCGGGGTATTTGTTACTCAGGAACGAGGTGTGAAAGAAGATGCTCCTGGAGGAGGATCGTCTCTGTTCCTGCAGTCAGACAGCAGAAACAGTGGGAGCTTTGTTCCAGACCAGCAAGAAAAGCATCAGCCGATGGATTTCATCCCCCTCTGCTGCCCCGTTTGTGTTGGTTTTAGCCACAGCCTTATCGCTATTTAAATGCAGGTTTCGAATTCAATTTCCGTGCGGGGAACAAGCCATGACCTCGGAAAATGGCACCCAGTCAAGAATGCCATTTAATAACAGCACTGAAATCTGTTCAATGTAATGTTCTTCATAGAACTGCCTTAACCCCTGGTAAACTTCCTACGAAGCCTCCAGGAATTTCAGATGGGTGTGAGTCGCCGTGTTGACACAACACAGCTCGGTGGGTGCAGCAAATTCCTGCTCTGAGCACCTGCTTCCATCCTCCTCTGCCAGCACTACAAAGACCACAACTAAAGCTCACAAGTAATTGTTGGCAGCAGCCTGGGCTTTGGCAACATTGTTTGCCTTTGCAGGGAGCAGCCGTCACACATGGATAAAATCTCCTCCCTAAAAATGGTCCTGGGAGAAATAATAATAATAAAAAAATAAAGGAAGATCTCCTTATTGACTGCTCCAAAAGGAATCAATACCCAGGTATCTCTGCAACACCCAGAGCCTCCACACCAAAAAGCAAACAAAGCAGCCCCTCTCCCCCTGCCCTCCATTTAAATACAACTCAACACAACAAAAAAAAATCATAAAATATTTCAAAAATCCGTAACAAAAATCTGTGGTTAAAAGATCACATTTTATTTTGGCCACTGCTTTGTTCCCATCACAGAGCTGTGCAGCAGCTCAGGATTAAGCAAGTTGCTGTGTCACTGCCTTGCTGGAGAGATAAGAAGTAGTAACACATAAAAGGTGGCTGGAAGATGCGAAGGCAAAAGAAAAAAAAAAGGAAACTAAGAATAAAAGAGAAAGGGAACTGAAAGTTACAGTGTGGTATATCTTGTTCCCTGGATTTGGACTGGAGCTGTGAGAATCACAGGGCCTGTTTCATCTTGTTTCTCATTAAAAATGACAAAACAGGGATCTAACACAAGTAAAAATAGAGGAAAGAAAAAAGCCCCTAGGGGCTGGGGAGGAGGAGCCGTTGGAAAACACGAAATTGGGCCAGGTGAGGCCAGGCAGAAGCAGACAGGCAGAAATAATGCTGCTGGGGAGAGGGAGGGAGCTGGCAACGCCTGGGCATCTCCTGTCACCTAAAGCTTGGCATCAAGCCACTCTCGGTGAAACTCAGCATGTGGCACAGGGCTGCAGGTGGATGTGAGCTTCTGAAAACCCAGATGAGACCAGTCACTTGTCCCCTGCTCCCCCATGGGATCCCCAGCACAAGTTCTAGCTCAGCCTATTTGCCACGGGCTCCCAGACCTTGACAGGACCAGGCAGTTTCGCACCTCCTCTGCAAGAAAGTGTCATTGCTTGAAGATGGGCAAAACCTTTGAGCTGGCAGGGCTGAAAGGAAGCTCAGCTTGGGCTCATTACTCTATCCTCTCTGGGGAGGGCTCCCTAACCTCTCTGCGGGGTGGTTTTCTCACCGAGGCAGATCTTTCACTGTTTTCCCAAAGTCCGGATCCGACGCTTTTTTGTGGCTCCCATCCTTCAGCTGATGAGCCTCTGACACCCTCATAACGATGTAGCGCTGGGATCCTGAAAATGAGAGGCAGAAAGGATCGAGGAGCAGGTCAGACAGGGGATGTGGAGGCTACCGGAGCAGTGGATTTGCAGGGGGAAAACGCAACGCGACATCCTCCCTCCACCAACAGCCGCAAGGGAGAAGCAGCAACAGCGGCAGATGGAAAGCCAAGGGGGTGAAATCCATTTAGGAATTACACGGGAAGCTGTTCCCTTGCTCCCAAGCCCCCAGCTACACCCGTGCACGAGGATGCAAGCCCCGGGGCCAGCGGGAGCACGGCGCAGCCCCGGCCCCAATTCCCGAGCCGCGGTGCAGCCCCGTACCTGGGAGGCGCTGGGGGTAGCCCAGGATGGGGATGGAGATGAGCAGGGAGGCGGCTCCGGCCCCCAGGAAGCCGATCCACCACGCACCCACCCAGAGCGTGTTCTCGGGGGAGATGTCGATCCTGCAAGGAGTGAGGGCAAAGGGACACAGGGGAGAGAGAGAGGCGGTGGTTGGAGACGGAGCGGGGCAGCTCCGTGTGCCTCTCGCTGAGGCTGGCACGGACACAGCCAGGGGACACACGGGGGGGTGGCGGCAAAGGAAACGGAGTGATTTCATGGGGATGCCATGTCCACCATCCTTCCTGCCACAGCACAACACTGCCTTCCTCACCAGAGAGCACAACACTTAACAAGCCCAGGAAATCACACCATTTACTACTCATTTAATCTCTGGCTTGCACGTTCACCTCATCTCTCTTCAATTGTGCTTTGAGGGTCACCAAGATCCTCGTTCCACCCCAAAAACACCCTTGGAAATAACCCATTTCTTCCCCTGGAAACCCATTCCCCCTTTTTAATCCATTCATCTGGTCTAGTAAAAGGTGTCCCTGCCTCTGGCAGAGGGGTTGGAACTAGATGGTCATTAAGGTCCCTTCCAACCCAAAGCATTCTATGATTCTATGATCTACCAAAGAGCCTATAAGGAAACAAGAATAAATTACAAATACTACAAAGCAAGGAGGGACTGAGCAGCCTGGTGGGATGACCGGGAGGGCGAGCAGCACTGCTGGGAGCACTGCCTCAGCAGGGAACTCATTCAAAAAATTCACCTGCTGCTTATGGCCTCATTAGCACAGGCAGTGCAGCGTGAGGAAGGATTTAAGCTGACAGGTTTGTCAGCAATTTCCCTCCAGCAGCAGCACTAATGCAAACCACCCTTCCAGCCTCCCCCCCTGCAGACACACCACCCAACACCCCGGGCACACTTCCACCCAGCCACCAGCTCATTGCTCCAGATCATTGTTATTATTTTTTCTACCCCAAAGGAAACACAGAGCAGAAAGGGAAAGGAACAAGATTTTTTTTTAACGACTTACTCTCTGCCAATTTCAGTATAAATATTTAGAAACATTCCTCCTACCAGATAACCCGCTGCAGGCCCAAGGATTGCAGCAGTGTAGAAAACAGCTGAAAGGGAAAACAAGTCGTGTTAGACAATCAGCAGTGCGTCAGCCAGGGATCCCCAGCCCGATTCCCTCCTGGATGCAGGATGCTCAGCCTCTGGCTGCCTCACACCCTTCCCCCTAAACCACCAAGACTCAAATCCAGATTGTTCCAACAAGTTTTCCTCTCATGCTTCTGTTCCAGGGAAGCTTTTGCATCCATCCTGGGAAGTTTCATAGCATGGAGCAGGCAAAACTGGTTTGGTAATAAACCATATATAGCAGGGATGCAGCTGATCCCAATGCCACACCCTGACTGCCACAGCAATGAGCAGCAGGATTCTCTCCCCACCGACAATACAAAATGTCTACACTGAACACATCACCACTGGAACTTATTTCAGTTTGCTGTTTAAACCACGACACATGGAAAGATCATCAGCCTGCTGATGATCTCCTTGTGATCTCCTTCCCACACTTCACAGCCTTCTGATACAGCGTGGGCAGACTATATATCTTGAAATTGTTAAAAGATCACATTTTGGCACTTTCACCAATAGGACTATAAGTGTTTGGCAGCTGCTGAGTGACCAGTGATCCAGAGGAGTGAGCTGAGCATCTTCTCTTGGCTGTGCTTTGCACCAGCAGTAGCTTTGCAGCCCAGAGACCATCCCTGCTGTGCTGAGGCCTAAAGGGGTGATGACCTAAAGATTTAGATTAGACATAAATGATGGTGATAAAACACTGGCACAGGCTGCCCAAACAGGTGGTGGATGCTCCATCCCTTGAAACATTCAAGGTCAGATTGGACAGGGCTCTGAGCTACCTGATCGAGTTGAAGGTGTCCCTTCTCATTGGACTAGATGACCTTTAAAGGTCCTTTTGCACCCAAATCATGCTGTGATTCTATGCCCCCTTGCACGGGTGGGGTATGGCCTCATGGCTGTCTGCCAGAGATGCTAATGCCACATGGGCTGGCCCCATGCCAGGAGCAGGAGGCACTCCCCCATCTACAAGGCATGAGCTGTGGGAGGAAAAACACCCAACCGAGCTTACAGTCTTCCTCCTGGTAAATAATCAAAACCTCCCCAACAGCTGCCACGTCCCTCTGATTTCCACCTCGCCCCTCATCAGGAACAAAGGGTTGAGCAGTGTCGGGAGAGGTGCTCCCAGTGTGGGCCGGCCGAGGCAGAGGGACCATCATCTCTCCCTGCCATCACCCTGCCCACGGTTGGAGCTCCCCTTCAGCCCCACTCACCAATGTACACAGGGGAGTAGTTGGTCTTGACGTTTTCATCTAAGTAGGTGACGCCGAGCGTGTAGAGCGGCGTGGCTCCCATCCCGTGCAGGAACTGCCCCAGCATGAAGACAAACCTGTAGCCAGACAGGCTGGAGGCAGCCTGGGAGCAGGGCAGGCTCTGGTTGCCCCCGCAGACGCCCACCTCGGCTGCCGAGCGCGCCTCGTACCGTCCCGTGGTGAAGTGGGGCAGGGCGAAGAGCAGGGAGCCCAAGCCCATGACCAGCACCCCCCAGCCCAGCCAGCGGGGCTTGTGGCCGTTCCCCCCAAAGTAGCTGACAAAGGTCAGGCAGACGCAGGCCGCGATGTCGTAGGAGCTGGCGATCAGCCCGCTCTGGTAACTGCGCAGGTCGAAGCGGCGCTCGATGGAGGTGATGACGGTGTTGATGAAGCCGTTCACGGTCATGCCCTGCAGGAAGGAGGCCACGCAGAGGAAGAACAAGACCCCTTTGGACGTATTGCAGAGCTGCAAGCAGCCGGGGGTGAACCCCCCCCAGCCGCAGGCCAGTTCCTCCCCTTCAGCAGACACGTATTTAATCCCTTCTTCGAACGGCGTCTCCTCCTCTGCCGGGGTGGGCGTGCAGAGGGGCTCGGCACAGGAGTCAGAGGGGCTGGGAGCCCCCGAGGATGCGATGCCATTGCTCAGGGGGGTGCTGCAGCCGTCCCTCCCGCTCGCCGCACCCAAGGTCCGGCCGGCCTCGCCGGCGCGAGGGGATGGGCACGAGAAGTCGAGGGGCTGAGTGAAACAAAAGCCATTTTCTCTGGTGGAGTTCTGGGGCATTGCCATGAACGGGAAGGCTGAGTCCAGTGGCAGAATGAGGGGGCCTGGTGGCCAGGGTGGCTCTGTGGGGCAGCGAGGACCAGCCTGTCCAGGAGATGCAATTTTCAGCGCTTACTTCAGTAGGGAGATGGTGAAGGTCTGAGCCAGGACCATTCTGATCTGTACAAAGAGAATTTTTACATGCCTTTATATAAAACCATGCTCAGACCCCTCAAATACCGTTCCTTTTTACTTTTTCTCTTTTTTTTTTTAATAAGTATAAGCATTTCACTGTGCAGTTCACCTGGTCATGTGCCCTCCACCATGGGATGTGCTGCTACCTCAGGTGTCATGGCATCATTAACATTACAGAAAAGAACAAAACATTCAAGAGCATTAAAAGCAAAGCACCTCTAAGGCAGTCTCCCCAACAACTGAAGCCCCTTATCTCTCCTCTGATAAAGATCTGGTTAGACCCCCACAACCTCCATCCCCCTCCTTCCCCCTGCAGAGAACAGCCCACACAGCTACAAGTTTCCAACTGCTAGAAGTCCTTTGGTCTCTCTTTCACACTCTGCCAATAACGGTTTATAATTATCCTGAAAAGTTTCCACAGTCAGATTGATTTTATTCCAAGCCCTCAGATCTGTTTACAACTATTCAGTAAAATCCTTTCTATAACTAATTAGACTACATGCCATTTCAGAGCAGGCTGGAGGGCAGAGGCAGCTGACTCTAACCTGATTAGGGATGCAGACTGCCTTCTTTCACCCTGTTCCTGTGCATTGCAGCACCTGACCATGCCAGCAACCAAGAGTATTTTTCCTTAAAGGCCTTGGCTGAACTATAAATGATGAAAATAATAAGGTTCTCCCTTGAATGCTGGTCTTAAATATGCAACAAATGCTAGGCGAAAACTGTTTTGTTAGAGAGCATCCTCAAAGCATCCTGTATTTCTCAATAATTTTGCCAATATCTGTTTGTGAGGATCCCATAAAAATGTTCCCCCGAGATGCCAGCCTCATCAGCATGGAAGAGGAAAAAAGGGCAGTTTTTTTCCCTGATGAACTATGTTCAGATGGCTGTAACCTGGGAATATTGCAGCCTTTGGTGAAGACTTCAATACTTATCTGTGTGTTGCTGGAAAGAAATGACTGACATTTGCTAGGTAGATGTGCTTCTCTGTACCAGCAGGTCTTGCAGGCACTGGGGCAGGAGGATGTGGCAGAAGGTGATGCCCCAGAAGGGCAGAGAACAGCCCACATGTGCTACCAAATCTTAAACATTGGCGTCAGTAGTGCTACAACACATCTGGTCCTTAAAGTAGGTTAAACAAATGAGGTTCAACTTTCACTTGCAAATAATTTTATCTTAATTACCCTGTCTGGGGAGCGGAGTGCATGGACTATTTCCTGCTTTAAGGTCCAGATTTCAGCAGGGATTTGATGACAGTGCAGGGTAGGTGAGCCTGACGGGCAGGAGGGCACTGCTTTGCAGCTCCACGCTGGACTCCTCCAGGTAAGTCCTACCTCAGCTGGCTGAGTACAGCACAGGTAACTTTGATGTGTAAAGTGCAAATTCAAAAACTGACTGCAGGGGTTGAAATTTTGCTGCAGAGACAGACTGCTGTAATGTGTTGGCACAAAAAAACGATGCCTTGGTGCAAGGCTCTATTTTTTCCACTTTTTTTTTGCCTCTCCAGTGTTCTTATGACTCTCGCAGCTCTAAATCTGTTTCTCATCTTTGGATGCAATATTGGGAGCAATAAATAAGCCTGCTTTAGCACTCTGTTAAAGTCAGGAGTGATTATTAGGAGCTGAATCAGGCTCTAAGGGGCGGAATGGCTCATGCTCATGTAAATCAAACGCCTCCTGCACAGCAGCCAGGGCTGCAGCTGCACCCTCCTCCTATCAAACTTGTATCAGACTCATGTCTGATGTCACACTTGACTGCACTTGTAAAGAAGGTTTCTTGGCTGGGGATTGATTTTGCTCTCACTGATTTCAGCAGACAGACAAAGCACATCTCTGTTATGACCTGATGCAACCAGGAGCCGTGAGCTCCCAAACTGCCCCAGTTCACCCTGGAGGAAACGCTCCTTACCAGAACTGGGATCTCTCCTTTGATACTCCATGAATTTATATTGACATTTTGCTATTTTGTGAGTCAGGAGAGAGATTACAGCTCTTCATCACAGCTTTTATTTCCCTGGTGGCAGCAGTGTGGGCGGCCGGACCCAGGTGACCACATCATCCCCCCTCCAACTCCAGCCACTCTTAGTCAGAGTTAACAGCAAACAGGGTGAAACATTTCCAAGAAAGCAGCCAGACTCTCCTCCAAGCAGCAGATGTTTCCCCATACCCAGAAGCCTTCTCAGCCCCAGCACCCACCTCCTGTACACGTCCCAGTGGACCTGGGCTAATGACTCGTGCCCAGGTGCCGTGGGCAGGGAGCCCACTCCTGCTCCGTGCTGTCCACCAAGCTGCTTGGCACCTCTTGAAGTATTTATAAACTGCCTGTGACACATTCACTGTGGGTATCAGCTTTCACAGGAGCCATATGCTGCTTTAGAGGACAAGATATAATCTTCAGGGGGAAAAAACCCAAGCAACTTCACGCACTTCCTAATCATTCATATTCTTCCGAGCCATCCATTTATTGCCTCCCATTCATCTCTGTTTTTAATGACTCAGCTGGTGATTTCTTGCTTACACTGAATCAGTCCCAATGTTATTATCTCTCTGCCATAGATTTCCTCATTTTGCTGCAAGATTTCTACATTTTTTTCCCACTGTACAGCTGGTTCCAGAGTGCCAACTTTATCGAGTCAACACAGCAGAAGTAGCAAGGCAATGAAAGCATATGATTTGTATTTCCTGATGAAATCTGTAAAGACTCCCCCCCCAATAACATTTAGCATTAAATCAATAGTAAAACTTACAAGCTTTTCATCAGGTGATCATTTAAAAAGTCACAGGACCAATTAAAAACATTTTGTGTTTCTGCCAAGGACTGCGGTGAGATTAATGTTGCAAATTAACTCATAACTGACATGCAAAATAATCCCATTTGCTGAAACATGCCCAATAATAGTTAATCTTCCCTTTCACATTACGGTTTTTGACTTTTATATGATATTATTGTGGCAAATAACATCTATACATAATTCCTGCTTTCCATAGCTGAGCACAGTTTATGAGTAGACTTAGTATTTTTTTTCAATTCTATTGCATACATGGAGATATTTCCTAAGGAACAGGGATAGGGGATTAAAAATGATCAGGAAGTGTACTGTAACACAGGAGGAGCAGCCCCAGGCGATGCTCAGTGGCTGTGATGGGTCTCCTTTATTTTCCCCTGGGTCTCCTCTATTTTTATTTTCCTCGATGTGTGAGTGAGCCTGGCCTTACTGAACATGCACTTAGAATCTGGGAAAGTCCACATGCAAGTACCAAGCTCATGTTACTGCAGAAAGGGACAAATTCATCCAGGTTTGTGCATTTAACTTCTCTTGGTAACACACACTGAATTTTCCTCGGAGAGTTTGGCTTCAGAGGATTAGCAGCACTACTTCTGTCATGGCTGATAAACACCATATGGATCAAGTGTAATCCACTGGCTGCTTTAGGAGTGGGGAAGCCTCCCAGAAGTGAGATAAATCCACATCCTACTCCTGTGAACAGGGCTTGTCCTTAGGGCACTGGCTCAGTGCAAGGGAGATAACAGCAAGCACGGGATGAGTGAGTTGTTCCTGCGTAACACTGAACTGCTTTCCTGGCAGCTGAGGAATTTCACCCAGGTCACACCAAGTGTGAACCTCACATATTTTTTAGCCCACTTTTAAAGAGCATCCCTTTGGATCAGCAATACAGAGGATGCTGCTGTTGTGGGATTGGCACTGGGACCAGGCTGGTGCCTTTGGTAAGCAATTCCTGTGGGAACAGCACGGTCTTGCACACATGGAAAAGTTTCAGGAATGAGGAACACACCCAGAGAGCAGCCAGCTGACCGTGTACCCAATGCTGTGCTCACCATCAGTGCTGCAGGGACAGACAGAGGATGAGGGAGGAAGTTCCTAGGAATGGGGGGCAACAGGAATATCCTGACCCACCCCTCGTGTCAGAGACCTGCTTTTACATGATTAGCCCTACTGGAGTCTGAAGCATGGAAGAGTGCAGCAGAAACTGGCTTTGGATCATCACACGAACAAGGACATATTTATAGTTAAATAAATTCCAAATAGTGGAGCTTAGCACTCACAAACCCTTTGTATGTCTTCCAAGTGCTTTCCATTCGCCGGGAAATTATTGCAATAATATGCAAGAAATCAGGAAGGTGGCTTGGATAATTTTCAATTAGCTGCTTGAAAATGCTTTGAAGATAAATCTAGCCAGATTTTCTGAGTCTATTTACTTGTTCCAGCTTATCTGTGCAAATACAATTGGCTGCAGCTGCCTCAGACCATCTTTAAAAACTCGCAGTGCCAACGTACGGAGCAGATTTAACCCGGACACTGCTTTTTGCCATAGCAAAGATTAACCAGACAAAAGGGTCTTTTATGTTATAATTCCTAACTCCCCCTCCCTAATGTCACTCTTGCTTTAATGACTTTTTCCTACCCATACATTTGACCAGTGCTGGGGAGGGTTTCCATGCTGGCACAGCACTGTGCTCTCCATCACTGTCACCGCCCGTGGAGCTGGGTGTTTCTAGATACACCACCAGCATTTTCCCAACATCTAGCCCTGCATGGTGTTATTTTCCATCATTTGGATTCTTACAACCCATTAAAAGATGTTCTATATTCAGCACACTCCTTCTGCATGAGCTGCTGGACAGCTCTTCCCAAGGATTACCACTTAGCTCCTACAGCTGTCCCTTCTTTGTTTCCAAGCAGAAGATGCAGACTCAGGTAAATCCTTTATGGTGCATTCTTTATGATGTAAGAAATTAAACAAAATGAGCAAAACCCAAATAAAGAATGTGAGACACGTGATTCTCTGGTGCATCTAAAGATAGAAGCACTAAAAATGCAAAAAATGCAACATCCTGTGTTACACAACACAAGGATGCTGCGTTCCGAATAGAAGTATTTGAATAATGTTGACATCTACCATGGTTTACAGGAACTTACACTTTTTTATCCTCATGGTTTGGTCAGTGTGAAGGTAGAAAGAAAAGATGGAGTTTTACCATAAAACTGCCTACAACTCCACTTTTTCCTGAGACACAATTGCCTTCCAACCCCTCTTCTCTGTGCTGACGGGACTTTCTGGGGAAAAACACGTACAAGGTCATTTTGCTCTACCAGCCAAGGACAGACTTTATCTTGAGCTTTCTATGACAAGCTCTCCAGCTCAGCCCTGTGCTGGTGGGCTGGGTGCCCACCCATTCATGTCCAACCAGACAACACAGAGCTCAGTGGAGCACATCAGAGGAGCTAAAACCATCACAGAAAAAGATACTTGCTGATCATCAGCATCCCCTGCAACGCTCACCTCTGGCAGGGAGCACAGGACAACACGAGATGGGCAGGTGGAAACACAGCACCAGGTGGGAGCATGAGAGACACACAGGAAGGATTCAGCTGAGGGAAGGGTATTTCCTCACAAACCCACTTTTTTTTTCCAGATCAGCAAGTAACAGCTTCCCCAGACAGCCCCGGGAGCACGAGCTCACCGGTGCACACCGCTTAGCCTGGATCTTGTTTAACATCCAGCGATGCTCCCTAATCCTCTTAGGTATTAGTCCTGAGATTCCTGCCAAGCAGGGGAACAGCAGAGCCTCCCAGACAGCACCTGAATGAACTCACTGCTTGAAATGTGCAGTACTTCAAAATGCAGTAGAACTCCAGCTGTTCTGCTTTGGTTAACCTCAGATTAGCACCTTGGAGGTCTGTGTGGCTTGCAAAATGCAAAGTTAAATCACGTCCATTGCTGTGTTTCAGGTGACTCCCTAGGAAGCCGTTCTGCACTAGGGCTGCAATTTTTGTCTCATAATGACTTGTTTAAAGCTAAGGACCTAATCTGAGTTGGACATTCCGGTTGTGCCTCTGTTGCCAACTGCAAGGAGATCACCACATTCAGGTTACCTACAGCCCTCAAATCATGGAATTCCAGAATGGTTTGGGCTGGAAGGGACCTCAGAGACCATCCAGTTCCTGTCCATGAGCAGGGACACCTTACACTATCCCAGGCGGCTCCAAGCCTCATCCAGCCTGGCCTTGGACACTTCCAGGGATGGGGCAGCCTCAGCATCTCTGGGCACCCTGTGCCAGGGCCTCACCACCCTCACAGCCAAGAATTCCTTCCTAATATCTAACTCAAAACTACTTTATTTCTGTTTGAAGGCATTTCTGCTTGTCCTCTCACTCCGTGCCCCTTTAAAAAGTCCTTCTCCAGCTTCCTTTAAGCACTGGAAGGGGCTCTAAAGTCTCCTCAGAGCCATATTTTCTCCAGGCTGAACAACCCCAGCTCTCAGAGCTTGTATTCCCAGCAGAAGTGCTCCACCCTCAGCCTTCTCCCCTGTCTCCACATGGACTATTTTGTGCTGCTAAATCACCCATTATTGCAGATATGATCTGGAGAAGGAGCAGGTACATAATCATATTTCTGTTGGATTAGCTGAGCATATTACCCCAGGCTTATTCCGGCCTCATATTGGCTACCACAACAGAAACAATATTTGATCTAGCACACAGCCAGACAGTGCAAAATTAACCCATTCAGCACAAATCTGATGTGGCACAGGGAATTTGGTGCAGCACTGGCACAGGCTCACATGGCTGTAAGACTTCTCACATGGCATCTGCAGCCTCTAAGTTTCCTGATACCAAGTACTCCCCATCCATTCCCCAAAGATGAGCTAAACAGGCATCACACCTCATTTTATTTCGTACTTTTAGACAAACACAATGTCAGCTTGCAGATAATTTGCATTTGCTCATGCAGTACCCTAGATCTTGACAGGGTGTGGTATACTGGGGGATTTCTTTGAGGAGGGCAGATCCCTATTTGTGTAATCAAAAGGAAATGATGAATACTTTCAAAGGGATGACTTCTCTTCATTCTCTGACTCAAAATCCCAAACCACTACCACAACCAAAAATTAGAGCAGCTATGAGATGAAAGGCAGGAACTCAGGCCCAAAGGGGAACTGGGGCAGAGCACGGGATCAGCACAGTGGCAGCGTGCAGGGCTGCTGACTACTGCCACCAAGGATGGGTGGGAAGAAGCCAACCTGAAATGATCCTTTCCTTAGAAACCTCTGATTCATTCCAGTGGCAACTCCTTGTGCTGCACGTTCCAACAGAGGGTTCAGCAACATCTCACGTGGAAAGCATTGAAAACCTCAAGCACGGCCACAAAGCACAAGGGGTTGCAAACAGGCAGGTGCATCCTGGCTGTGCTGTCCGTGGCTGCTGGCTTCTCCCATGGCTGCCTGCCTCTGAATAAATAAATAAATAAATACAAATCTGCCCTGATCAGAAGAGGTGAGACTCCACTGACTCATTTGAGAGGTGGAAAAATGCTGAGCCATATCCTCCAGCATTAAGGGGCCTCTCTGAGAACCCCAGCTCAGTGTGAAACAGCAATTCCACAGACACACACACCAATATCCACGCTAAGGGACAGGGCAAGAAGTGTTCAGAGGTGAGGGCACAGTCCCTGCAAGCACCAGAGGCTCTGCAGGCCGCCCCTCTTGCAGGCTGGCACATCCTTCATCTGGCAGTGCTCAACCAGGTCAGCAATTCATTCCCACTGCCAGGGAGCAAATTGGTGCCAAATGGTGTTTCTTCCTGAGATAAAGGAATAAAAAGGCATGTGATGTTCCCACTGTCAACCCAAAACATCTGCTGGGGTTCAGAGGGGTTTGCTGTCCATGCACAGTGGGGACACACGCTCTGCCTTGTACCCTCCCGTTTCTCACGGATCAGGAATCACAGCCCTGGACAGCAGCTGCTGGAGGATGGATTTACTTGGAGATCTGGAAACTGCCCTCAAGGGATTCCCACTTCCAAGCAGAAGCTTAGAGTGTTTTCCATTTCTGGCTCAGGAACTTCTCTACTTTCCTTGGTAAGGACCTGCTCACCTCCTACAGCCCCCACACCACGAGAAGTGGACGCAGCAGAATAACCTTGTCCTTGGTCATCAAAGGAGGTCACTGAGGACTGAGTCTGACCCGTGTTCCTTAAGAAATGATGGTCCTGATCCTGCAACTGCTGCTCACCCAGGGTGGTGTTTGTTCACACAAGGCCTCCAAGCAGGGCTCTCAAGATCACTCAAAGAAAGCAACAGGGAATTCGAGGGAACAAAAATTGGCTGGTTTGTGGTGGTAGGCAAGTTCTTTTTATTGCCTCTTGAAAAAAGGCAGTATTTCAAAATTTAAATTATTTAAAACCAAGAAAATTGGAGACAGGTAATCAGCGTGTCACAGCCTGGTTACCTACTTTTCACTCCTTTACATTCAGTTTCTCTGAATTAAGCTCTTTTCAAGGTTTTCAGCCAAATAAGAGCAGAATACACAACATTAAAAGGATCACAGGTTAGCCAGGGTTATATGGGGACCCCAGAAAAGGCTGATTCTGCTGTAACCAAGACCCACATCTGGCTCAAAGATCTAAATCCTCAGCGACTGAATTCACTCCAGCAATCCAAGGAGACCATAAAGTAGCTTGAAAGCATTGCAAGGAAATCCTTTTTTTCTGGGAATTCTTATGCTAACATAAAGCTCCACGGCATCAGCCCTGGGCAAACCCTTCCAGCCAAGGCAAGGTAGAGCAGCCTCCTCACTGCTCTGACTGGCTGAGATTCTGTTTCCTATGGGGCTTTTAAAGCAAAAGAATATTGAATTAAATTTTCAAATCTGATTTGTTGGGAGTATGGCAAGCTAAAAAGATTGATGCAGTTTTCCAAGGAGAGGCTGTGAGAGAAAAGAAAGTCTAAAAGAGCTCAAGTCCTCCAGATATTTTGGGGACTTTTTATTTCTGTGTCATGGGTTGCTACCATTTATCAAAACTCTAGAATCTAAACATATTTTTTTATCTCTTAATGCCATCTAGAAAAATAAACTCCCATCACAGAGGATATTTAAAGCACTTGAATTGACAAATATGAAGCTATAAAAATGACAAAAAGTACTTTTTCTTGGATTTTTTTTCAGCCAGAACATTACAAAATCAAAATTATTTTTTTAGGAAAAAAAGTGTTTGGTCTTGCTTTCTCAACATGAAAATGACTCCCTAACTCCTTGAAACCACTGGCCACAGTTAAACAAAGCTTGTCAGCATTTCATTTTTTTTCTTGAAGTAACCAAGCCAAGCTCTGGCAGTTCCAGTGACCGAAGATTATCGATGCCATACAGCAATATGCCATTAAGAATAGCAATTAAATTCAGTTTTAGTGTAACTCTACAGATATCTACTGTGAAGTAGCACAAGAGAAGAAAGGGCACTTCACTGCTCCAGGAATTTCAAGAGCTGCTGGAAAGGCTCAGCACTCTGCTGAACGAGGCGAACCAGAATAAACAGAGCATTTCCCAGTGCTAACATTTGCCCACTGCTCAAGCTCATTTACAATCTAGAGGTGGAATGATACTCTTTTTGGCAGCAGCAGCATTGTAGAACCCCAGATTTAGGGGTACTTCTGACTGAAGAGAGATTTATGGTTAGAACAACACTACTCTGCTAATATTAAACTCTTCACTGCCTCATCACATGCTCTCCACCGTGGTAGCGAGAGCTCTGACATAAAATCCACTGAAGTTAGTGGCCCTCTCCAAGCACTTGTCTACAATCACTTATCCCATCTACTGAAGTAGAATAGATGCTTCTGTCTGGGATTCATAAACCAGATGAAGTCTTTGACCTCTCTCAGAGCATTTTCTGAGCATTTTCCCCGGAACGTGCGTGCAGAAACTCTTTGTTCTCAAATCCCGCCATTCGGCATCCGCGCTCGCACGCCAGGAGGTCACTCAAGGCCAAGACGGAACAAAACTAATTCTGTGGCGGGGAGGTCTAGCAATAAATCAGTTTTGAAAAGGGAGAGTGGCTGCAGGAGAGGAGATCCCACAGCCAGAGAGGGCAGGGATAGCTGGGGACCTGCTGAGGGACAGGTGCAGGGAGAGCCACGCTGCCACCAACCCTGCGGACAAAGCCCCTAATCCTGCCTGGGGCATGCTCTGGGCTGCCGCAGCTCCCAAATTCTGCTTCTCTGCACAGGGATAAGCCCCTCACAGACCAAGACAACGCAGTTTTAAACTGTGCTGCAGAAGCACAGCACACTTCAGGGTGGCCGGAGAAACCCAGGCCGATGCATTTCAGGGCTGCTCACACCCATAACTGTGCATGGCTGATAACTCTTACACGTTGCCTTAACACAGTGACCTCAATTCATTAAGCACAAAACCCAAAAGGGGAACATTTCCCCTGAAATCATACCCAGCATCTCACTAACCCACCAGCAACAAGCTGCCAGCTCTGTTCCGTGGGTGCAGAGTCTTGCAAAACTTTTCCACCATTCACTGGGATTCTGCAAGATACAAACGTCCCAGGCTCTGAATAATCAACTTACAGGCAGCAGCTCAAGGAACCACGTGAGGAAGACAAAAAACCCAAATGGTAAAGCAGAATGTACAGCAATCCTGCATATGAGCACCTTCATCCATGCAAAGGCAGAGTTCTGGGCTGGGTGCACTCAATTAAAACAAAGGAAAGCAAAACAAGTGCTCAGTGATGCCTTTTGGGGTGGACTGAGCAAAATGAGCAGCATAAAACAGAACCATGATTCCCTGCTACTGCAGGGGTGTAAAGCCCCAAACGGGAGGGCAGGACCCTCCCCAGCACGCTCCGTGCTGCAAAGGCAAGCACAAAAAAAAAGATTAAAACTGCCTGGAGGAGTTTGCAGTCGGAAATCATGAGGCACCGAGCAGCTGGATGCTGATCTCCCTAAGCCGGTGGGTATTTCTTTTGTTAGTGGCTGATCCCATCTTCCCCCTTGCCTGCAAATCTCTAATCTCTGCAAAGACTTGGAGCGAGTACTTGCTCAGGTAGTTTCTGGTTTCACCGGCCAAGAACATCCAACCCTCGCACGAATCGCTGCTTCCCAGTCTCATCTCTCATCCCAGGGTCGCACTTCATGTTTCTGCCACCGTCCCTTAGCAGGTTTGCCCCACGGGCAGGACAACTTAAGGCAGTATCGGTGGAGTGGCCACTTCCCAGGGCCTCCGGTGGCACTTGTGGCACCTGCCCACGCTCAGCACTCGCTGCACGGCTCTGCTGCAGTCCTGCCGGGGCAGGTGGCTGTGATCTGTCCCCTCCAGCCCGCCCAGTGCACAGAGCTGCTGCATCAGTTTCCAACTACTTTCGACAGTTTGCAAGCCAGACCTCTTTGCATATAAATAGCTACATTTTTTTTTTCCTTTTCATTATTTGAGTAACCTGCTCCCCCCGCAGTTTCATCCTTTCTCACGTTTACAAGCGCTCTGACACACTTTTGTGAAGATCTCCTTTGTGTTCATTTCTGCCTCAAGTGCTATTTTAATGTGTGTTTTTACAACCAAGTGGCACTAAAGAAAGTAGGAGCCCAGAAATATATATATATATATATAAAAAGAGGTGCCAGGCTGGGATAACTTCAGATTCGTAGTGTGTTGCCTGGTAAAACCAAACAGCCTATAAAATGGTAATAAAACGTTAATGCAACAAACTCATGTGATTAAGGTCCACTTGTGCCTTTTAGGCTCTCAGAGCTGAAAAACAAGGTTTTATTATAGCAGCTTTTGATTTGTATCATCTGAACAAATGGGTTATAAAAGTAATATAGGGCAAGTGACTAAAGTGCTCCGATTCCACCCAGCATCCTGCCCGCTACTAACTTCAGTTCTGCTCCTGTGAAACAGGGATTATTTCATCATTAACGTAACATTCTTTTCCTTGTTGAAAGGATCCTGCCATGCCACTTTACTACCTTTCCTCACTTTCCGTCTTTTCTCAGCATCTTTTAAATTTTCCATAGAAGACACAGTCACGCAACAAGGAAAACCCCAAACCGCAGTGATTCAGTCCGAACACTGTCAGAGGCAGCAACCCAGCCTTGCAGCATCCTCGGAGACCATCGCAGAGCGGAAAATCTCAATGAGTTGGGCCATTTCGGTGACTCTGCCCCCGCGACATCCACCGGGCTGTTCCCGGCACGGACCCCGCGCTGTGGCCACCAGCCCACCGAGCGCGGACAAAAGCCCCCACGGCGGGGCTGAGCCCCAGCCGAGCCCCCCGGGAGCTCCTCATCCTCCGTATCCATCCCATCCCATCTCATCTCATCCCATCCCATCCCGTCCTCGGGGCTCCCCCGCAGCCGCGCCGGCACCGCCCGGCAGGTCCTGGAGAGGCTCTCCGGGGCATCCCCCGGTCTCGCATCCCTCCCCGCCCCCCGTGCCCGGCGCGGTGCCCGCCGCACTGCCCGGTGCGATGCCCGGTACCCGGTACCTGCAGCCGCCGCCGCTGCCCGCGCTCCGCCTGCTCCGCGCTGCCGAGCTCCGGCGGGGGCCGGGGCCGGGGCGGGCAGCGCCCTGGCGGACGGGCAACCCCTCCAATCGCCGGGGG
>VZTH01006776.1:10678-29095 GCA_013397815.1 Aleadryas rufinucha | reverse complement strand
CCAATGGTGGGGAAACTGAGGCCGAAGCGAAAGCCCGGGAAGGGCAGAGGACAGGGGCGGCAGGGAGGGACGGGGCGGTGCGGGGAGAGGGACGGGGGTGGGAGCTGGGGAGCGGGTCATGTGTCTGGGGGGAAGAAAAGGAGGAAAGGGATGGAGGAGCGAGAAGAAGGAGGGTGAGATGAGAGCAGGGGTAGAGATAGGGGTGAGGGTTTCGGCATCGCATCAAACCCGCTCTATTTCCCGGCCCCCTGCGCACCTGCAGCCTCGCAGCCCCCAGGCTCGGGCTGCCCACCCTTGTCCGGGGCTAGCTCAGCCTCCCTGCACTCCCGACAGGTTCATGGAGAAATTCTGGGATACATCCCTGCGCCAGACCGAGGGGGAAACAGTGCTGAAGGAGCTGCATCCGCGTGTGTGGTGGCAGAGAGCAACGACAGGACTTTGGTCTTTCCTCCAGCTATTGCTGGAGCTGGGCTGGCGGAAAAGGGAAAGTGGAGGAGCAGGTGCAGAGGCATTATTGAACCCGGGACACAAACACGGCTATCGTGGCACTATCTGCGTTGTACGATCCCGTGCCAGGCGCTGTCAGGCTGGGCACGGCTGAGTTAATGATTGCAGGGAACGCACAACCCCTCCAGAGTTGGAGGAGCTGAGCAGGAAAGCTGTGGGATACCCCAAACCCCCTGCATTTGCATTAACGTATTTGTATGGGTGTTTTTCTTAGCTTTTTGGGGACTTACTGTCACAGTGGTTGGTTTGAGGTGCAGAGGTGGCTCTTGAGCAGTTTCACAGAAGAGTCTCAGGATCAGCACCCACACCTGAGCCCCCCACACCCTGCAGTCCATAAACCACCTGGGCAGGAAGAACCCCAGCAGATGTGATGTGCACGTGTGAGGCTCTGACCATGCAGCTCCTGCATGCCCACCCCTGCAGCCTTTGCAGCCCCTTTTGCATTTCTTCTAAGAGCTGTTCCATGTCACTTGGGGATTTGGCTCGTTTCTGCACGCTCACAGATAAATAATTCAGACCCTGCATGTTTAGCTCCTGAAGTGCAATCAGCGCTCCATTTCCCGGAGTGCACAGCATAGCCTGGGTAATGGAAAAGCCCAGCTAGCACTGCACGAGGCAGAGAGGAGGGCAAAGACGTGGGCAGACATCTGACATCCTGCTGCCATGCCGAGCCCTGCCGTCCCCTCTCTGCCCAGTGCAGGGACAGCAGTGTGGCAGCACTCCCACAGCTGCTGCCAGAGCTTGGGACACACAAGGAACCCAGAGCTGGGGCAGAGGCTGAGGAAGAAGCAGACCCAGCAGCTCATCAAAGCTCATCTTGGGCTGTGACGATGTGCTGTTCACATCACTGCTTCCTCCTCATCCTCTGTGGCTCCAAGATGGAGCTGTAAGGTGCTGCCTTTTTTGTGCCATCCTTGTTCCCCATGGAGCTGGAGGTAGATGGGGGTCCTTGTGGGGTTTGGTTTAACTGGGAGCTGTTGAATCTGCTTTTAAAGTAAAATGAAGCATAGGAGAGCCTGTTGTTTATGACAGGCTGTGGCCAGGAAAACCAGGAAACATTTGCTCCGTGTATACACACTGATATGGCTTTATTGTATACAAATCATTTCCTGCACACCAAAGCTGAGGCACTGTTTTGGCTGGTGCCGTGCAGTCGCTGATGAATAAGGCCCTGTTTCAACCCCTTTATATTCTAAATAAACAGGGCGGAAAGGACAACAGATGTGCCAAGGTGAAGTGGTGCATCAAAAGCATCCGAGCTGGGGAATCCCCCCCACGTTTCCTGTTCCACCGTGCAGAGCTGCATGAATCATTGGCTGTGGCTGCAGGGGGATGCATCCTGCTCCTCAGCTCAGCTCAGCTCAGCTCAGCTCACTTCTCCACATACATTTTGGTCCATCCTTCCCTGGGTAAAGCTGTCCTCAGGGGTGCAGAGTAATTTCTTTACTTAGTTTTTAGTGATTTTTTTTGTTGTTGTTGTTCAGCATCTCGAAGTGGGTTACCTCTTGGGTGAGGAAGATGTGAAGGTAAGGAGAACCGTGCTGTGGGTTTGCATGAGCTAATAGCAACTGTGATAAGGTATCCAAGGGAGAAGGTGTGGCAGGGCAGGACAGCGGTTGCCTGGAAGAAGTCTGTCTCCTACTAAAATCTTAAAGAGATGCTGGGCAGGCAGGGCAAATCAGCCTCACCCTCTCGGCTGATTCACTTGTAAATAAAAAGGAGTCTGTCCCAGGGGCACGTTTGTTTAAACTCCAGTTTGTCAAACCCTGGGGCTCAGCATGAGCCAATGCACACCTTGCTGTGTGAGTGGCAGAAGGCTCCTCCAGAGCCTTCCGGGGCTTATCCCAAAGATCTTGGTAGCTTTTCTAAGGGATGGGGGAAGCTGGAATTTGTTTCCTAAAGCACAGAGGTTGTTTCTGAAAGCACAGGGCAATGTCTGCCTCTGTCCATCCTCGGAGCTGAGAATTATCAGGGCAGTGACAATAATAAACAATGACAAGGAGACTGGTAACTGTATTAGTAGTGTTATTACTAATGTTATAATTATTATACTATTGTTATTATATATGTCACTATCTCCTCAGGTTTGGGGCACACTGATAATTTTAGTTAGTCTGAATTCCTCATTTTATGGGTCATGTTAACACTTGCAGATAAGCCTGCACTGGTTTTCATTCAATATTTCACACCAGGATGGATTTATGATGTGTTGTACTCCTGTCAGAAGCTTTGGGAGTGTCAGCAGCTCTGGGCTGCTATTTTTTATAAATCTCCATAAATCATTAAAACTCTGGGTTTAATGAATGCAAATTCAGTGCCACAGAAGGGAAGTCACTGGCTGGAGGCACTCCCAGAGCTGGAATCGCTCTGTCGTGAGCGGATGTTGAAGGATGTTTCTTCAAGTTCAGTCCTGTGAGCCACGTGGGGCCTGAGATGATCGTGACAATCTTTTGGCTGCATCTGTGCAGGCATTAACCTTTTCAATGCCCATCAAATCTTGTTTTTTCCAAGACCCACAGAGCTGACAAGGCAAAAAAAGGGGAGTTGTTGTATATTCATCATGTGAAGTCCAGTTCTGGGAGCATTTACATTTTTAATATAGTTAAGTGTGCACGTATTTACAAGATTAGATTAACATAGCAATAAACAATTTATTTAAAGCCATAATGTCTCATGGATTTCTGGTGCCTGAGTGACCATTTCCTAATACTGCTGTTGTAAATACTTCCAAGATTCACATCTCCTGTTGCAGAACAAGCAGCGAATCTCCAGGAAGGAAGAACAGATCTGGATTATTTTCTTCCCAGAAGAAGATTTTTTTAGAGTTTTATTATAACTCTAATTTGAGCCAGAAATCCATTAACAGGAAACATATAATAAATAGCAAATAAAGATGGGATTTTTCGAGAGTGCTGGTGCTGGTTTGCAGTGGGAAAAGCACTGCTGAAAATCCCACCCCGGGATTTTTACCAGGCTTTGTGTTAGCCTGTTGTGAGACCCTGTTGGCTTTGCAAACTGGACCATCAGAATCTGCTCGGTTCTGTGAGCTGCCTTTATTATTACAAGAGCAAAGGTTCCTGTAAATGAAAGGGTGAGGTAGGAGGTTTAAAGTAGCCGCTGATTAAACAATAGCAACTGGTGGCAGAGGCACCACCGAGCCGAAAGTGTAACTGTGTGTAAGGAAGAATTATACAAATTCATGGGTGACCCATGCTTTGGTGCCTGTTAAACCCCATAATCTCTGTGCAAATCTCCAGTTCAGGGTGTCCCTTGGGTGCTGGTTGTCACTGGCCAGGGCAGTGAGTGTCCTTCGCTCACCCTCTTTATAAAACAATGGCACTGCCCCACTGAACCTGTGGGTTGTTGGGAAACTGTGTTAGGAGCTTTATTGCTCAGCATGTGCAAAGTATGATGTGTTAATTTTAGAAGAGATAAGGGAGAGCTGGAGCTTCTCTTTGAAAGATTTCTGAAGGGTCTGAGCTCTTTTTCCTCAGGTCTTTCCCCTTAGGTGATGTGCAGACACCGCAGCCTTCCTTTCCTAAGAGAGAAACACGAGTGAGTTCTTGCACTCCAGTTGAGTTTTATTTGAAGGAAATACGGCATTAAATTGTCAAGAATGATAGCAAAGTCCAGAGACACCATCATCTGAAGGGAAAACACGCTGGAGCCGAGTGCAGCAGCCGTAGGTCTGTCCCTGCAGAGTCTGAGGAGTGCGTGGCACCAGCAGCCCCACATCCCCACCAAGGACATTTCAGCCTTAGGAGTTAAAAAGGAAATTTTCACTGTGGTGATGATAAGCACAATATTTTTATAACTGTTGGTTTTTTTGCAGAAAGCAGCCCAGGTTTGCAAAGGCACACCACTGGTGTGTTCTGGGTGCTGTTGCCATCAGCACCCCTGGCCCCTCTCAGGTCTGGGCCGCTGCTCTGGGCAGGCTGTCAGCAGCACAAGAGCTCCTTCCTCTGTCCCAGTGTGCACAGGAGCTCCTCAGCTGCCCGTGGGAGTGCTACAGAAATGCAAACAGAAATTAATAATAACAATATTTGCAACCCAGAGCATTGCATGAGTCATGCTCCGCTCCAAAATTTGAATTCTTTGAGCATAACCAACCATCCACGATCTTATTTAGGAGGGACTATAAATTGTGGGCTCTCTCCTGATATGAGGCCTGGGACAAGGTGTATACTGCACCTTACCTTCATGGGTTGCTAGACCCAAAGCTCCACTCCAGGATGAGGATCACCACCTTGGAGAACTGTGGAAATCCCTCAGCTTGAGGAGGGAGTGAGAGCAGAGATGTGCCCCAATCCTGCCTTTCCTCTGTTCAGGTTACCGTGGGGGAAAAGCTATGAAGAATAATCAGACAAAAACATATAAAATCAGAGCATTGTGACAGCTCAGAATTCACCACATTCTTGCACCAAGCAGGGGTGCAAGTGGGAGCGTGGGGAAAATCCCCTGCACTCTGCTCTGTGCTCCTTATCCACTCGCTGTGCTGTTGGCACCGTGTCCAGTGGGAATATTTAGTCCCCATTTATCAGCAGCACACACTCCAGCACAGCAGGGAAGAGCACACTGAGCTCTCACAGGGCACGAGGGAGGCGGCAGCCTCTTGGAGAAGATCCCAGCAATGCCTGCGGTGTGTGGGAAGTGGTGGAGAGCACCAGCACAAGGGCTTGAGCTCTGGTTCTGGCTGAGTTGCCACAGTCAACACATTGTGTTTGCACAGCAAGAGGAGATCTGTTCGTCAGAGCAGCACCCTTCCTCTTTACGTGTGTTTCTGAAGTGTAATCACCATCAAACTGCCCGTTTAACACGGCTTCTCTCTCGCTAGGAAACCAGAGAAAGAGCTTATTTTCAGTCACCCACGGTTCTACTTTTTTTGTTTTAATAAAGCCTGATAAAAACCCAACATTATAACTAAGGCATGGGCTTTTAATTACTTTATTTCCTAATCGTTTTTTAGGTTCCTGTTGAACTAACCGAGTCTTTCGAATTTTTTTTGTTGTTGGCTTAAAATTCTGGCACAAGCATTGCTCCAGCTCTCGGCAATTTGCTCGGCCCATTCCCCCCTGCAGATTTTGGTGAATGTTGCCCCTGAAGTGCAGTGAGGCACAGAGGTTTATTGACAGCGATATCATCTGCCCGTGGGATCTGGGAGATGGTCAGAAGCAGCATGTGTTTGGGAAGAATGTATTCCAGCATGATCTGCAGCATGCTTAGTTGGCCGTATTGGAAAGATTTCCAGATAGCTATCGATTTTCCAGTCCTGTAATTAGTTCAGAGATTATAAACATAGAAAATATTGCTCCAGAAATTGATTGTTTAAATTGTTCATAGCACCAAAATGTGGTGTGACTGCGAAGCACATCACATGCTTCCTGCAGAGGAAGACTTTGAACTTTGGGAAAATATTATCCCTGTAAACATGGAGAAGAAATCACGAGGCTAATTCTATTGCTAGCTCAGAGAAGGCCTTGATCACACTAGTTCTGGCTGGTTGTGAAAATCCGAGTCTGGAATGTCTCTTTCTTTTTTTTTATTGCTTCCAGGCAACACTTTTTCACCTCTAATTATCAACTGAAGGAAGATGTCTCTTCTTTTCTCTGGAGAGGATTTTGGGTCTTCCCCTGGGAGGTGAATGAGCTGGTCACTCCTTCATGCTGGTGACTCAGTGGCCTCGTTGCATACCCAGGGTGGGGTGGCTGTTGCTTATGGAAAATAAGAGTAGATAGGTCCAGTAAAAACCCAGACTTTGTCTTCTAAAGAAGCTGTCATTTCTGTCTAGCAGGATAATGTCGGATATTTTCTGTGGTGGCAAAGCCAGGAGACCCCAACAGAGGCAACAAGGGCACTGCAGTTAGGGAAGTTATTAGAATTATTTCATCTCATTGCCCAACTGTGCCAGGCATTAAACAAATAAATTGAGTCACTTCTCAAAAGAACTTGCAAATTAAGAAGGTTGAGCAGAGGGAAAAACCCTCCAAAAAGATAATTTCCACTTTGCAGGGATTACATATTCTGATGTAGTCACACAGGCAGTCGGAAAATTTGTCTGCTGTGAGGTTTCTTGCAAAATCTGTGAAATCTCGGGAAGCGAGATGTTCCTTTTTAAAGCCCCAAACCTAACCATAATAAAAATAGTCCAACTGGACAGTCTGATTTGGTTGAGAAACTGCTTCTGCAGCTATATAATTCCCAAATAAACCCAGTCTCAGCAAAACCTTGGGAAGTCTCAGGAGCTGGGAAGTGCTGCAGTTAAAGGGAATTTACTGAGACATTAATGAACCAGGGGCTGTCCCCTCCCTCACCCACAGCAGCTCCCGAGGCGAGCAGTGTCAGACCAAGGCATGAATTCTCCTCCTGCACATGCAATCATTGCAACAGCCCAGTTTTATTTTCTGCAGGAAAATGGTATCACTGGGAGGATCTTTACATGAGAATCCTATAGGAGAAAGGAAATCCTGGAGATAGAAAGGAGGAGAAAATGCTGCTTTATTTATATTTTACTGTTGGGTGTTGGACTAGATGATCTCCAAAAGTCACTTCCAGCCCCAACCATTCTGTGGTTCTGTGACTCTTTACCTCCCCAAACAATTTTTGGGGTCACTTGGATTCCTGGGAAGCAGGATTTGGGATATGGGTGAGAGGAGTGAATTGCAAGTGCTTCCCCCACCTCCCACAGTTCTAGGACAGGTGGATATGAGGAAAAATATGAAGTATTTCACACCAAGAATATATCCAGTCTTTGTGTAAGTGAATCCCCTTTCCATGAGGGCAGAGTGGAATCCACAGGGTTCCCACAGGGTATTTTGGGAAAGCACCAGGCAAGCCTTAGTGCCCCATAACCGTGCCCTTTTGGGGTTCAGCAACAACCAGGCATTTTGGGAGTTACCCGATCCCTTCCTGAGGAGGAGGATTTGCGGGATGACCTGCGGGCATCTCTCGGTTCTCTTCTCCCCTCGGAATTCCTGCCGGGATAAGGATGGGAGCAGCCGAGTTAGCCCAGTCTCACTCTCCCATCTAGTGGTAAAACAAGGAAAAGTGGTGCAGGCAGAAAAAAGGAAAGTTTCGCTTTCTGGAGCTTTTGGAGGGGCGTCGTTGTGGGCTCAGTTAAAGCCGTAATCCCCAGGCTGGGAATGTCACCGGACTGATCCAGAGGGACACCCAGCAAAGTGCAAAGGTGGCTCTGAGTCCTTCCCCAGGTCCAGTGGGGTTTGGGGTGCCCCTACTCTGGGAAAGAGCCATGAAGCAAGGAGGTTTGCACACTGAGGGATACAGCCCGGGGGGAGCAGTCTGGGTGTCCAAGCACGGACTTCTTGAGCAAAATAATCTCCTAAAGCACTCGTGGAGGGTGGGAGGTGGAAAATTTTACAGCCACGTCTTCCCACAAATAACCTCTTATCATCACGTAACCACACGTGAGCCCCACGGCTGCTCCACTGCCTGCTCAGAAAGGCCTCTGTGGTCCCCCAAAAAGCAGAGGGGGCCACAACCCTCAAAGGCTGGTGCAGAGGCAAGGTCAGGGACCCACAGGCATCCTCTCAGGAAATGTGCTCTCAGAGGTGTGAGCTGGGGCTGCACTGCTGGGCGTGGGGTGCACAGCCGCAAACCTCTGCAGTGCAGCAGCCTCTCCTAGGAGGGGATGAGGGGAGGCTGAAGCATGGAAAGGTGGGTTACTCTGAGCTGTAAAGCTGTGTTTTATTTCAGCCAGACCCACAGAGTTGAAGGGGAAGGGTTTCACATCTCCCACAAAAATTTAAGATGCTCAAGGTGGTTCAGGCAAAAACCCCCCGCTTTTTCCACGAGGAACTGGTGCAGAACCAGCTCAGGAAGGGCCCAACCCCGTGGGGATGTTTTTCCCCAGACTGGGGAGGTGCAGGGGCTCAGGTTCTGTGGACCTGAATTCAGGATGCTGAGATTTCCACTCCAACGTCCACAACTGGGTTCCAGAGACCTGAGACGCAGAATGGATGAACCCTTACAGAAGATTTATGTTCTCATGTCAGACAGAAGATTTGTGGTATTTCCTGGAAGGCTGGATGATGTTTCACTTTCAGCAAATAAGGTCAAAATCACAAGGGGGGAAAAAAAAGTCATCTCTCATGGATCAGCTGTTTGCCAACCCCAGAGGTGAAAATGTTTGTCTCTCATCTCTGTTCATATAAAAACACTTTCCTGGAGCAGCACGCTGCTACACGTGGCTTTCCCGAGGGTGTCACCCACACAGTCTGCAGCAAAACAGGCTCAGCTGGGAAAAGATAACTCAGAGGAGTACGGGATTCACACCTACACTACCAAATTATAAAAACGAAACAAAAAGGAAAAGGTACTGGGCAGGTTTGGAAGGGGAAAAAAGAAAAAGATAGGTCAGGTGAAAAGGAAATCGGCAGGAGGTTCCTCAAGCAGCATCCCCATGGTGCCAGAGGGGGATGCAGGTTGGGTCCAGCATCAGGGGCAGCCGGGGATGGGATCGGGGCATCTCGGGGGATGCCTGAGGCCGTGCTGGGCTGTGCTGATGGGACGGGACGGGGCTGGGCTGTGCAGGGGGAGCAGGGCAGGCGCTGGCAGAGGCTGCGGGCCCCGGCTCAGGCACCGCATCGCTCGGATCGCGGCGTGTCGGGAGAGGGCAGCCTTCGCCACCCGCGGCTGAGGGAGGGAGCATCTGCACCCCACCGGCCCAGCACCGCCCAGGGACAGCTTAAAGGAGAGCGTTTAAGTGCCCAGTGTGGAAAATGAAGCCACTGGCTCTGCCGGGGGTCAAGCACTGTCCCGTCTGCATCCTCGAGGATGTCCCAGGACGTGACCCACGTGTCCGTGCTGGTGGGATGAAAGCACACCTGGAGCAAGGCTCGCCGTGACCTGCTGCTCCAAAATCCCCTCTCCACCAGACCTGTAGACATAAATGAGGTTTCCCTTCTTCACTGCAGACCGCCGGGCTCATCCATTTGGCTGCAACAGCACCACGTGTGCCACACACATCCTGGGGACCCACCTGGGACATCCTGGGCTTGCAGCTCCAGTGACTCACCCGCAAACCCTCCCCGGAAAGCGTGTTCCCTGCTACGGCACAAAAAAAAAAGGAAAAAGTTAATGAAAAGACAAAAGACAAGCTGGAAACGTGGAAGCACAGTTAATGCTACTGCTGTGATGCTTCATTTGAGCTGCAAAAAGAAGATAAAGTTCTGCCTCCCACCAGAGATGTCACTGGGGAAAATGATTCCTTCCTTCTCTAAATGGCATCACATTGTTTTTTTCTTTGCAGCTTGCTGCCAACTTGGTGCCACAGCCTGTTTTTCCAGGGCAGTAATCTGGTTAACCGGCAGTAGTGGTGCCTTCCACCCAATCTCCCCGCCACCCTCCCCAGACAAGATCACTACAAAAGATGTTAAAAAATAGATTCACCTAGGAAAGAAGAATAAATAAGGGTTGCTCCTCGCATGTGAATAGCTAATGAAGACCCACTTAGCAGTCTCGGCAGACTCATCAGCCTCGGCGGCTGAGCCTTGATTGTGTGTCTGCAGCTCCTTTCTTCTCTGCTCATTAGACCCAGGTCAAAGGAAACACACACAAAGCGTGGCAGAAATGCTGAGAGCCAATGGAGATGGCCATAGTGGTGACCCATTCCGACGGGGAAATTACAGGTTAGGAATTTTTATTGCCTGTTAAGCGGAGCTGTTTCACCCAGCACCCAGGGGTAGGTCACTTCTTATCCCCAAGGGTGAGATCCAGCCCATCTCACTGTCCCACATCTCTCACTGAGCTGGACAGGCCAGCGTGGGGAGCACTGGGGCACATTTTGGGGTTGTTCAGGATTCAGTGTGCTGGTACTGCCCGCAGAGCTGCACCAACCTGGGTACAAAGGCAGCAGGTGAGGGTTGAAGGGGTGACACATCTGCTTGACATCCATCTCCTGGAGCAGCTCTGGCACTGACTGCCACCCTCATCGATCACTGCACTGCTCTCCTCTGCCCAGAAAGGCTTGTCTCTCAGAGCGTGAGATGTTTCAAGCAGCTGTAGAGTCCTGTGAAACTATGGTGAATAATGCACATAAATACACCAGGAGCTCTATGAATATAGGGAATCCTCTATCAGGATTTTCTTCTTTAACACCCTAGGACACTGATTTCTCTCTTTCCTGAAACCAAACCTGGTGGGCTCAGGCACTGCAAGGTGAAGTTAATTTTAAGATTATATTTGCTAATAACCTGGGAGAGAAGAAAGGGAACAAAAAAAGTAAGAAAGAGCAAGGCAGCCAGCTCCTGCCTCACCCTGTCTCGATTGTCTGTCACTGAATTGTGGCAAAGCATAAGATGGGAGAGGGATGCAGAGGTGTGAAGCACCGTTGCCAGAGGATTCTGCTGCAGTCTGGGTTATGTTGGTGTAAAATCTGCTCTGTTCTACTTGCCTGTGCTCTGAGACCTCCCTGACAGTGATTACTCACAGAACGTTCCATCGTCACTCTTCTCTGTTCCTAACCTAACAAACCATCCTTTTCTCACCAGTTCTGGGTCAGAGGAAGATGTTGTTATTAGGTTACCTCTATTTTATGGTCTCTTAATTATTTCCACCTCTGTGATTACACTAATTAGCTAACTGGTTTCTAATGGCTGTACAGTAGCTTGCGTTACACTTTCATTAATCACAGCCTTAGCCAGCCTAGTTAAGAGTCCCTGATTTTTTGCATTATGATTTGAAATTATTAAATGCAAAAGTAATCTGAAGAGGAGAAAGGAGTCAATAGGAATAGACACCACCTTCTCCAGCAGCTTGGCAAAGAGCCTCTTTGATATATTTAGAAATGTTATGATTCACAAGAGCCCGCCAACCATTTACTTAGTGTCTATAAAAGTAAGGAAAAAAAGGTAAGTCTGAAGTTTTCAATCACAACTGTTAAAGGCTCCTTCTCACTTTCTTTGATTCGAGGCAGTTGACTGACACATTCAAATGGGATCAAAAATAAAACAACTGACAACACATCTCCTCCATCCTGATGGCTGTGACCGAGCACTCGCTGCAGCTACACCCAGGACAAAACAGAAATGAAAATCAAAGAGGAGGTTGAGTTTTCACTGCTGGAAAAACATTACTCTGACAGCTCTCAAGACCTTCCTATAAATTCTCACCTAGGGAGATTATTTGATGTGCTAAAGGACTTCTTAAAATAATCAAAATTAAGAACAAAGCATCTCACACTGGATAGCTTAAATACCTGCACAGGGGAGTGAGTGTTCATCATTGGTTATGATGAGAAGTCAGAATAACAATAAAAATAATAATCAAATAATATTTTTATTTTTATTCTTATTATTGATACCTACGTAACAGGAGAAGTTCAAAAGGCTGTACAAACACCAATGGATTAATTCTGCCAACCTGCTGCATATCAGGCACCCAGTTCAGTGAGGAGTTCACTGCAGCTCAGTTTTAGTGAGCACTAAGTAAAATGCTTTTAGGAGGTGGGACAAGGGTGACGATGCTCTTCGCCTGCCAGGGTGTCTTTGACAAGGAGCTAGAGGCAGAGAACCTTCATTTCCTGAAAATAAGAGGCTGAAGAGGCCCCATGACAAGCAAACCATTGAATAGGAAAAAAAAGTAACAATAATACTGAACAAAATATTGCTTCAGGGAAAAATTTGTGCTTGGTTTTAGCACAGATGTTGATATTGCACACTCAGAAACGGCTGTGTGGCAGCACATTATTAGATGGTGCACAAAAACAGAGAGCTGGATTTGCAAGGGAGGAACTAAAGCATTTAAAAATTAAAAGACATTTTAAAAATGCCTCCTGAAAGGCATCTTTTCTCCGAAGAAGTTATGAGTAGAGAGACTGAGCCTCCCCAAATCACAGAGTCTTAAAGTCAGAGCCTGTCAAGCACTTTTCCAACACTTTCCTTCAAGAAAAGGGAGCTCTGGTGGGAGCTGTCGCCTCTGCAGATCCCCTGAGGGCTCCTCTGCGTGCGGAAAGGCTGTGCCAGGCTCAGCTCCCACAGCCAGCCTGGGTGGGAACTCCTGCATCACCTCACCTGCCAATGTGCGTTCGTGTGCTCAGGAACAAACCCGGAGCAGGGATCTGCACCATGCCAAATTTCCCCAGGGCGAGCCCCTCCCAGACACCCCTCCTGCCTCCTGCCTGCACCTCTGCATGTGAGCTCCCAACAGCTCATCCGTACAGCACCCTCAGCACCTCCCAGGAAGGTCCCACAAAGCACGAGGGCATGCTTTTCAAATTAATGGATATCATTTCAAAACCCACATCCCTCGGGAGGAGGGAATCCTGAGCCCTGTGGGCTGAGGGAGCCGCAGGCTGAGGCAGAGCGGAGCGTTTTGGGCCTCGTGCAGGCAAAGGTGGCACAAAGCAAGGCTCACACACACAAAGGTGATCGCTCTGCACTTTGCATATTCCCTCTGTGCACCGGGCTGGGATTTTTCATTTCATCCATAATTCATGGTTTGCTGCAGCGACTCCACAGAGGCAGCGCAGGACCTCAGCCCCGCCGATAACAAGGGGAAGGCAGAGTTGCTTCTGTTGCCAGACTGCAAACTGTAGAGCTCGGGTCCAGCCAGCCCCTCCACTCCATCCCAATTAACCTGCAGGCACAGGTGAGAACAGGCACTGACACAAGGGCTCTTTGCCCCTCTGGATGAGTGGCTGCAAGTGGCCACTGCCAGCCCCCCACGAGCCCACGCTGACCCCCCATATGGGCTGTTTGTAGCCAGGGCAGGCTGTGCCCAGCGCAGCACAGGGCTGCTGCTCCTCCAGCCCTGCACCTTTGTCACACATCAACATGTGATTGCTAACCCAGCTCGGTGTTTGATGCCCCTGCACTGCTGGGTTTTGGGGCCAGGCTGCTTTTCCTTTTCACCTGGCCCCAGCAGTGCTGAAGGGTGACAGTCCTTGTGCTGTCCCTGTGCACAGGGAGGTCACCGTGCCACTCCAGCTGTGTCACACGCACAGAGCAGCCCACGCTCCCTCCCAGGGCTATAAACCTTCCTCCTCCAGCCCCGCTGCCTTTCCTCTCCATAACACACGGACCAAAAAACCCAGTTTGTCAGAAACGAAAGTGTTTGGGGAGATTAAAATGTAAATGTTGCACTTGGCTTTTCAAAGGGGGTTTGATATTTTACTTGTGACTCTGCAAGGAAATAGATTTTTGATAACTCTGCGGAACTGCTGCTGCCCAGCCACTGCTGCAAACAGCCAAGACCTTAATAAATAAATCCTCTGTCAGGCAGCTCTGAAAACCAACTTGCTGGTGGTTTGGAGAAATGTTGGGAATTTCAAAGCAGTCTTGCACAAGGAGACCTGTAATTACAGCAGCCTCTCCTACACTGCCGGGGTTTGGGAGGAGAGGGGGAATGCACAGTGTCCTCCTTGACAGTGCTGGCAATAAACACTATATATTATTTTTTACTACATTTATTAACTTGAAAATACAGGGAAAGGGCCATGTCAGGTGTCATGCTTTGCACTAGATATCACCCGTGGATGGGACATTAAAAGAGAATGTGCAAATAATTCAGACAGGATTCCTGCCTGGCTTGGCTCTGGCTTGCAATCTCATCTCTTGGAAAACCTGCAGAAAGGTCTGCCTGAACCCAAAACTAGGTCCCTCCCGAGGCAGTTTTTTTCCTTAACTCCATGTGATGGATCCAGGTCTCTTTTCTCTGACTCTCTGAGTCTGCAGAGCCTTTCACTGCCCTCAGCACCCAGCACCACGCACAGCTTTGGCTCTGTGCTGGCAGACACATGACACCGTGGTCTGTGCATTATCCAGGCACCTTGTTGATGCAGACTGCTGTAAACACTGGGGAAATTCAGGGAAAAAGTAATTAAAAGGAGTTTGCTGACTTTCTGCTGACCACCAAAGCTCTTGTCCCCCCACCAGTGTGACCAGAAGTGAGCTGCTGGGATTTTTGCATCCCCAGTTAGGACACATTTAAATAGCTGAACTTCAGTATAAGAAGTTCAGGGCACAAGGCACTCAGTAGAAAACTATGACCACATAAATATTCACAGCTTTATTACCAAAAAGCTCGATGAGTTTAAATTAACCTTTCTCCCATAATACGTGTAATAACCTGAATATGACCACTGCACAAGTAGGCCAGCAGTGCTCGGAAATGATCAGCAAGGCAAGAATCACTCACAGGATTAATCTGGAAAATAATTTCAAACAATTGAGATCTATATGAAAATGAACAGACCACACATTAATAGAGCTTGAGCCTGCTCTGTAAACTTAGCTACTCACTTTTTATCCCTTAAGTAAACTAGGAAGAGTAATGTATTTATAGCCTCTTGACGTAAGTAGCCTCAGTGAAATATTGTATGTAATAAATATTCTGCCATCTCCGAGAGCCTACAGGACAAAGCGGTACCAAGGTACTGCAAAGGCAAACTGTATGTGGCTAACGAGTCTTGGTGAGCTGCCAGCCAGCTGAAAACACTGAAATGAGAGAAAGCAATGAAAATATAGACTTTATTAATATAGGAGTGAGTTTTATTAACACAACTGCAATGCAAGGTCAGTGGGTAAAGATTTTTCCCTTTCAGCTTTGCAGGGCACCTTTAATCATTGCTTTCAACCATCACCTTGGAGTTTGGTCAGCTTTACGCCAATGTTTTGTTGTTTGTCAATCATTTTCCCCACTGTTTTTTTCCCCCTTTCCTTGCTGATGCAAAGATCATAAGATCTTGACCCTTTTTCCCTACCCCATGCTGCCAGCATTGCTTTTTATCCAATTACAAATTACACAGTGCATCTGCATTAAACCAAAATGTGTTCATCACTAATTTTAAATAAGGATGTCATTTGTAAATGCTTTATTCATAATTAATGGAATTATTACTGGGTGCAGCCACATTCTTCATCCATGTACTGTAAGATATGTTGTAAAGTGCATTAGTAAAAAGCTTTATAGATGAGGATATGACAACCCGACTGTGAAGCACATTACGTGATGTACTGTGGCTATTGTTGTAACAATCTTTATGCAAGATTTTAAGCTATCAGTCAGCCAGGGGCTGATTGATAGTGTAAATGTTAATAATTAATAATAGGATAATGTTGATAGCTGTGATTCTATGATGAGTATGGATTTTTTTAGTTAGTATTATGCTAATATGCATTATTCACTGAATCATAAAATCACATTAGAGATGAGAAGGTCCCTCTGGCTTTCCCCATTCATATCACTGATGAGTCAATGCTGCTCCTTCCTAACATTTCCAAAGCAGCTTTTTTCCTCTGCCTTTCTGCATGAAACCCCTAGGTTAAGAAGTGTATTTTAAGACAAATTTAGAGCCCTGAATATGTGCCTACCAGAGTGATGTGTAAAGTCATGGCCTTCAGGAGAGGAGTACAACAAGCCTCCTGCTCTAGGCATGGGAGACAGAGGACATGAGGGACCCTCCACTGCATTTACAAGACAATACTTTAAAGTGAAGGAATTGCCACTGCAATTCCTTTCACTTTGGCACTTGAATCCTCCAGCAAGCTGAAACCATCAGGCACACGTACCTTGAACAGTGGCTACAGGAGGGTCCTTGGGCTGATGAGCAACAGGCAACACAGGTGGGATGTGAAGATGGAGACGCAGGAGAGACAAGCAGAGAGCTGTAAAGTGGCTCAATAGTGATGTCATTTTTTTTTTTCAGCTGACATTATCTTTTTTTATATCCACTAGACAGGATGAAAACAGGCATTATGTCATGCGGGGGGAAGCGAACGTCGGTTTGCCGCCGGGCACAGACTCCTCAGAGGATGTGAAATGCCAATAGCAGCCTCTGAATCAGGATTTAGAAATGGATATGGTGTAATGGTCCCGGGGATGTGCTGGATTCCAAGGTTCCCAGCAGGGAAATCTCCCCTTCTCCTCCCAGCAGGATTGTCTCCACCGCCCGTCTCACGGCCGCCCTCGCAGGACCAGAGATATAATTTTGCCTTCTCCAGTTTCAAAGCCTGAGATTCAGGAGAGCTCCTTCCTGGTACTCAGCTGGTTGTAGATAACCTAAGCCAAAGGCATCAGATACGCTGAGCTCACTGGCATTTTCCTGCTGGCATGGTGTCCGACAGGGAAGGGTGTGCTCCACGCACCCCCTTAATGACATTTTAATTCCTTAAATTGTGCTAACACCCACCCGGCTCTCTGGCAGTGCAGGAACACAGCTTATGGACTAGTGTGAGAGCCATGTTCAGGGAGAGAGGAAGTGCTAGTTAGTGCAGGAATTCTCTTATTAAGGAAATTATTATTGGTAGCTTTTTTTTAGAGAGATGAAAGTGCTCAGAGCTGATCACTGGCTGGGCTGCCTCTCCCATCCCTGCTCCCTCCCCACCTCTTGGACTTTGTGTTTGGCTTTTCGACGTTTTTATTTCAGATAAATCCGCAAGCACTTTTCCAGGTGGATGTCACCAGGATCCACTTCCTCCCAGCCCACAGACAGTCTGTCTCTTATCTCACTTACATTAGTATCAATTATTTACAGCAGGAATGCTAAATCATGAAAACCAAGTTGCAGCAAAGCTCTGCCTTGGCTGGGTACCCCACTCTGGTTGCAGCTTCCCGAGCCCCTGTGCTACTGGTACTTGGCCTTGCAGAGCAACAGCCATGGATTTCTTCCCCTTTCAGAGCTGCAGAGAAGAGCAGTGCCTGGGCACCCACAGCCCATGTTCTTCACGGAGATAAAAATCATGAGGGAGTGCATTGGGCAGTCTGTCTGTAGGGAAAGCTTTTCCATGGTCGCTAGGTTTTGGAGCAGCACAGTGCTTGCCAGAAGGTTTCTTTTGCTTCTTCTTTTCCCTCCTTCCACAGAGGCTTTGTGACACTTGAAAGTAACATTTTGGGGAAGGATCATCTCCAATCCATGGAGCCCATGGGTGATGGAGCTGACTCCCCAAAGCAGGGTGCAGCCAGCCTGCCTGGGGCTCACCACCCCTTTGTGGCACCACCACATCAGTATTATTGCCAATTCCTTCCTTCTCCTTCTCCTTCTCCTTCTCCTTCTCCTTCTCCTTCTCCTTCTCCTTCTCCTTCTCCTTCTCCTTCTCCTTCTCCTTCTCCTTCTCCTTCTCCTTCTCCTGGGTATAATCTGCCTTCTGGGAGCCCATAACCTGGGGAGAAGAAGCTCTTTCCCCCTGAGGTTTGAATGAGGCTCTCACATGCAGTCACTGATGAGCTCCTTAAATGGCTGAATGCATAAATGCTTTTTTAAAATTTTTGATGAATAGTATTTAAACATGACTAACTAAAATCTCCAATAAATGGGGGTGTTATATGCCTTAGGACAGTATAAATACAAGTGTCTGGGCTCTCTTCATGTCTTTACTCTTTGGATACAGAACAGCAGAAGTGCTTTGCCTCTGTTGGGAAGTTCACCACTAAGTGAGGTGATACTTCCACCCTTGACCTTGGATGAGTGCCTACATTTGAATTTCCAGTAATTCTCCATATTTTCTCAGATATATCCATGCTTGCTCCAGAGAAGCTGTATTTTCCTAGGTTTGGTTCCTCACCCAGCACATTCCCACTTTGCTCATTACAACACAAAAGTGAAAAGAAACCCCTGAGAAAAGAAAAAAAAAAAGAACAAATAAACCCTTTGAAACCTGGCTGTAGAGAATATTCAGAAAGTGAGGAGATCTCTGAGCGCAGACCAGAGCCAGCAGATGTTGGGCAAGCTGGTGTTGACCCACTGTGTGCTAGCAAAGTGGTTGTCCCACGAGACCCAAGCTAATCCTGAGGTTGCAAATCTCCAAGCCTACAACACAGACCCTTAAAGAGGAGTGTGTTGAGGGAGGCTCAAAGGTGCCCAAAATCATCCCTCCAACCACCAGTGGCCAGTTCAGCTCTGGAGGGATGATTTTGGGCACCTTTGAGCCTCCCTGGCAATGTGCAGTGGCTGTGGTC
>VZTH01006775.1:43346-161340 GCA_013397815.1 Aleadryas rufinucha | reverse complement strand
CTCCAAGGAGCGAAAGCCTCGGCCGCCATTTCCCCCCACTCCTGCGGGACTGGGCAAACCCCAAAGAGAGAGGAACTTCCTGTCCCTCCAGCCTTTATATATGGAAATTTCGAAAAGCGCCACTGGTCAAACGAGCTGTCCATCAGCTCAGGCTCAACCCATCACAAAACCAAAACAATTTATTTTTTTCAAGTGTTATAATAATTTTTGTATCATTTTAACACTTTGCTTGCTGTCTCAAAGCTGCTCATATTCCTTAGAGTATAAATAACTAAACTTTCTGGTAAAGCCATGAGGTTCTCTGATATTCACTATTTTTCTCTATGGTCTCTATGGTTCTGTAAAAGACAATGACCAGCTATTCCGGGCAAAGTGTGTGGCTGGGAGGTGCGGAGATGCCTGAAGTTTATCAAAATGGCATTTTTCCATCATAGGGCAGTTTATGCAGAACCAGGTCTGCTGGAGACAGGGTGCTCCTGTCTGAAAGGGGGAGAAGGATTCTAGTAGGGCTGATTGAGAGAGCTTTAAACTAGGTTTGAATGAGGAAGAGAATAGTATCCTAGGTTCACTAGAGATGAGCCTGGGGGCAGCATGCCAGTGTTGGGGGTGAACATGTTGGTGTACATGCACCTGAAGTGCATGTACACCACTGCACACAGTATGGGTAACAAACAGGAGGAGCTGGAAGCCATCGTGCAGCAGGAGAGCTGTGATGTAGTTGCCATCATGGAAACATGGTGGGAACACTCACATGGATGGAGTGTGGCCACGGATGGTTACAAGCTCTTCAGAAGGAAGAGATGAAGAAGGAGAAGTGGTGGGGTGGCTCTGTACGCTAGGGAGTGTTTCAACTGTATAGAGCTCAAGAGCAGATAGCTGGAGGTTGACCAATGTGACACACATCTACAAGAAGGGTCAGAAGAATGGTCCAGAGAACTGCAGGCCTCTCAGCCTGACCTCGATGCTGGGAAAGGTTATGGGACAGATTATCTTAAGTGCAATCACACATCACGAACAGTACAACCAGGGGATCAGGCCTAGCTAGAGTGGGTTTAGGAAAGGCAGGTCCTGCCTGACCAACCTGATCTCCTTTTACGACCAGGAGACCTGCCTAGTGGATGAGGGAAAGGCTATGGATGCTGTCTACCTGGACTTCANCTCCAAGGAGCGAAAGCCTCGGCCGCCATTTCCCCCCACTCCTGCGGGACTGGGCAAACCCCAAAGAGAGAGGAACTTCCTGTCCCTCCAGCCTTTATATATGGAAATTTCAAAAAGCGCCACTGGTCAAACGAGCTGTCCATCAGCTCAGGCTCAACCCATCACAAAACCAAAACAATTTATTTTTTTCAAGTGTTATAATAATTTTTGTATCATTTTAACACTTTGCTTGCTGTCTCAAAGCTGCTCATATTCCTTAGAGTATAAATAACTAAACTTTCTGGTAAAGCCATGAGGTTCTCTGATATTCACTATTTTTCTCTATGGTCTCTATGGTTCTGTAAAAGACAATGACCAGCTATTCCGGGCAAAGTGTGAGGCTGGGAGGTGCGGAGATGCCTGAAGTTTATCAAAATGGCATTTTTCCATCATAGGGCAGTTTATGCAGAACCAGGTCTGCTGGAGACAGGGTGCTCCTGTCTGAAAGGGGGAGAAGGATTCTAGTAGGGCTGATTGAGAGAGCTTTAAACTAGGTTTGAATGAGGAAGAGAATAGTATCCTAGGTTCACTAGAGATGAGCCTGGGGGCAGCATGCCAGTGTTGGGGGTGAACATGTTGGTGTACATGCACCTGAAGTGCATGTACACCACTGCACACAGTATGGGTAACAAACAGGAGGAGCTGGAAGCCATCGTGCAGCAGGAGAGCTGTGATGTAGTTGCCATCATGGAAACATGGTGGGAACACTCACATGGATGGAGTGTGGCCACGGATGGTTACAAGCTCTTCAGAAGGAAGAGATGAAGAAGGAGAAGTGGTGGGGTGGCTCTGTACGCTAGGGAGTGTTTCAACTGTATAGAGCTCAAGAGCAGATAGCTGGAGGTTGACCAATGTGACACACATCTACAAGAAGGGTCAGAAGAATGGTCCAGAGAACTGCAGGCCTCTCAGCCTGACCTCGATGCTGGGAAAGGTTATGGGACAGATTATCTTAAGTGCAATCACACATCACGAACAGTACAACCAGGGGATCAGGCCTAGCTAGAGTGGGTTTAGGAAAGGCAGGTCCTGCCTGACCAACCTGATCTCCTTTTACGACCAGGAGACCTGCCTAGTGGATGAGGGAAAGGCTATGGATGCTGTCTACCTGGACTTAAGTAAAGCCTTCTATACTGTCTCCCACAGCGTGCTCCAGGAGCTGGCAGCCCATGGCTTGGACAGGTGTGCTCTTCATTGGGTCAAAACTGGCTGGATGGCCGGGTCCAAGGAGTGGTGGTTAATTATCCAGCTGGCATCTGGTTACTAGTGGGACTTCCCAAGGCTTAGTATTGAGGCCAGTCCTGTTTAATTTTTTTATCCATGTTGTGGACAAGGGAATTGAGTGCACCCTCAGTCAGTTTGCAGACAACACAACGTTGGGCAGGAGTGTTGATCTGCTGGAGTGCAGGAAGGCTCTGTAAAGGGATCTGGACAAGCTGAATCGATGGGCCAAGGCCAGCTGTATAAGGTTCAACAAGACAAAATGCTGGGTCCTGCACTTTGGTCACAAAAACCCCATGTAGTGCTACATACTTGGGAGTGAGTTGCTGGAACGTTGTCCAGTGGGAAAAGACCTGGGAGTGCTACTCAGCATTGGCTGAACATGATCCAGCAGTGTGCCCTGGTGGCCAAGACCACCAGTGGCATCCTGGCTTGTATCAGCAATAGAGTGGCCAGCAGGACCAGGGCAGTGATCGTCCCCTGTACTTGGTACTTGTGAGGCTGCACCTTAAGTCCTGTGTTCAGTTCTGGGCCCCTCACTACAAGAAAGACTTTGAGCTGCTGGAGTGAGTCCAGAGAAGGGAAAAAAAGCTGGTGAAGGGTCTGGAGCACAGGTCTTGTGATGAGCAGCTGAGGGACCTGGGGGTGTTTAGCCTGGAGAAAAGGAGGCTCAGGAGAGACCTTATCGCTGTCTACAACTGCCTGAAAGGAGGTTGTAGCCATGTGGAGGTCAGCCTGTTCTCCCAGGCAACCAGTGGCAGGATGAGAGGATATGGCCTCAAGCTGTGCCAGGGAAAGTTCAGGTTAAACATCAGGAAGAATTTCTTCACTCACAGGGTTGTCAGGCATTTGAACAGGCTGCCTAAGGAGTCAGCAGGTCTTGAAGCGTTCAAAAAACAGCTGGTGTGGCACTTAGTGCTATGGTTTAGTTGGCATGGTAGTGTTCGGTCAAACATTAGACTTGATGGTCTTGGGGATCTCTTTCAACCTTAATGTTTCTATGATTCTGTGACTCTGTGATTCTATGATTCTGTGAAAACAAGTGAAAAAATATATTATAAAACCTATCTCCTTAGACAGAAAGCAGAACTATTTATTGGAAGTCTTGGTCTACTTACACATTTTAATAATTGTGAGAAACTCAGTTCACCTTCATATTACTTACTTTTTAATATCTTGCTCTCAACCTAATTCAGGATCAATGCCTTCAATAGTTGTAGCATCTGAAATTTGTCCAGACATGACAATTCAGCAGGGCTAGTCTCCTGAACAATGCTTCCTGTTTATTCTGCTTAACTTTGACATTCAGCTCATAAATTTATGCCTGTCTAAGAACGTGTGCACTATGTAGTACTGAATTACCATCTTACACATGGTATTCCCCAATCAATTCTCCACACTGTGTAAAGTTTTACATAGTTACAATTAATGCAGAAAATTCATAATGTTCTGCACATTAGCAGGAACTATATATCCTTCACTTGGTGATGTGCAATAATAAATATCACCTCCTCTTGTATTTTAAAAATTGTAAGACCAGTAGTGGCTTGCTTTCTGAAATGAATTGGCTTACTGCAGGCAGTAAAGCAATCAGGTTTTGACCATGGCTAAGATGAGTTTAATGTTTTCTCTGTGCAAAATTCAAAACAATAAAACAAAATAATGCAGCAGCCAAAACAGCTTCCACCATTCTCTGTTTATTTGACACATGCACATTTGAAAGGATTTAATCAAACCCTGACAAGTACACTTGTATCAGTCTAACCAAAACATTGTTTATTTTGTTTTACAGATTTTGGCCATTGTGTCCATTCTGTTCATCGTCCTGTCCACTATTGCTTTGTCTCTTAACACACTGCCAGAACTTCAAGAAACAGATGAATTTGGGCAGCTAAATGACAACCCTCAGCTAGCACACGTTGAAGCTGTGTGTATTGCCTGGTTTACCATGGAGTATCTTTTGCGTTTTCTGTCCTCACCAAATAAGTGGAAGTTCTTCAAAGGCCCATTAAATGTCATTGACTTACTGGCTATCTTGCCGTACTATGTCACCATTTTCCTCACAGAGTCCAACAAAAGTGTCCTGCAGTTCCAAAACGTCAGACGTGTGGTTCAGATATTCCGAATTATGAGGATCCTAAGGATTCTTAAGCTCGCCAGACATTCAACAGGCCTTCAGTCTTTAGGCTTTACACTCAGGAGGAGTTACAATGAATTGGGCTTGTTAATATTATTTTTAGCCATGGGAATAATGATATTTTCAAGTCTCGTATTCTTTGCTGAAAAGGATGAGGATGCTACAAAATTTACAAGTATTCCTGCGTCATTCTGGTGGGCAACAATCACCATGACTACTGTAGGATATGGTGACATTTATCCTAAGACCTTATTAGGTAAAATAGTTGGAGGACTTTGCTGTATTGCTGGAGTGCTGGTCATAGCCCTGCCCATACCAATTATTGTGAACAATTTCTCAGAGTTTTATAAGGAGCAGAAAAGACAGGAGAAGGCAATTAAGAGGAGGGAAGCACTTGAGCGAGCTAAAAGAAATGGCAGTATTGTCTCCATGAATCTGAAAGATGCCTTTGCTCGCAGTATGGAAATGATAGATGTAGCAGTAGATTCAGGAAAGCTTGGAGAAACGCTCAATCCAAAGGAGACACCTGATGACAGCCACCTGTCCCCAAGCCGGTGGAAATGGGCCAGAAGGACAATGTCTGAAACAAGCTCAAACAAATCTTATGAAAACAAGTACCAAGAAGTTAGTCAACAAGACTCCCACGAGCAACTAAATAATGCTGCAGCATCCTCCAGCCCACAGCACCTCAGTGCCCAAAAACTGGAAATGCTGTATAATGAAATTACTAAAACACAGTCTCAGCCTAATCTTAATGCTGGTTACCAAGACCAGTCAGCAAAGCCACCCATGTATGAAGAAGAAATAGAAATGGAAGAAGTTATAGGTCAGAGGGATCCGTTGCCAGCTGGGCCCGCGGACATCGTAATGGACATGAGAAGCACATCCAGTATTGACAGTTTTGCCAGTTGTGCGACTGACTTCACAGAAACAGAGAGGTCTCCCCTCTCTCTGTTTCCTGGCTCTCACTTGCAAATGAGATTTCCAACTGATGCTGTTAACCTGGAAGAAAACCAAAGAGCAAGAAGTTCTCAGTTTATACCATTTGCTAAAGACAGAGGATTTTCTCCAACTGATGTCACCTTTGACTATAATCCAATCAACAGAGCTGTTATCAGTGATGGCAGTGGGTCCCAAACTGTTTCACATGGTCATTTTCATTTTGACACTGCCATGGAAAGCCCCAAAAGTTCCCTGAAAGGTAGCAACCCATTAAAATCCAGATCCCTTAAAGTTAATTTTAAAGACAGTAGAGGTGGCGCTCCACAAACTCCACCGAGCACCGCAAGGCCATTGCCAGTGACAGCAGGAGCAGACTTCACACAGGCCACCCCTCAGCACATCAGCACCATTCTCCTAGAAGAAAATTCCCCTCAAGGTGAACGACCTATACTTGGTGCTGATGCATCTGCACTTTGTCAGGGACCTGCGAAAAAATCATCCCCTCTCTTTCCCAAACAAAAAATTTTCACTTTTCCGTCAAAAGAGAGGAGGAGCTTCACTGAAATAGACACTGGAGAAGAAGAAGAGTTTATGGAGTTACATGGTATGAAACATGAGAACAAACAGGATATCAAGACAAATTGCTGTGGGGATAAACACAGTGATGGCACCAATTTAACAGGGGAGCCACAGGTCACCTCTTCACCCAAAAGCATTAGCCACAACTGTACTCAAGACATTTACCATGCTGTGGGTGAGGTAAAGCCGGACAGTAACCAAGAAGGTCACAAAATGGAAAACCATTTATTTGCTCCAGAAATTCATTCAAGTCCAGGAGAAACTGGTTATTGTCCCACACGTGAAACTAGCATGTGACTAGTTACAGAAGCAATAAAAATACCTTTTCTTAAAACACAGTTAGTAATGCCTATGAACTAAAACATGGAAAGCCTCAACAAAAGTGCATAAAATGTTATTTTTGCATGGCATGAAGAGTGTTTAGTTTAAATACTGTTTAATTAAAAAAAAAAAAGACTGTTTTTTATAACAAACTGAGAAAAACAGGGAAAAAATTACTCAAGAATGGTGAATACAATAAAGAGAGCTCTATTAGGAGCCAGTGGTCTGCAACATCTGACATTTTTGATCCTTTCACTTATGATTGTAGACAGGTTTTGAACTCTTTTAACTTTTTTTTTCCTCGGTTACAATGAATTTTAGAATTTGCACATGAAAGGATGAAATGTCAATGCATGCATTCATAAAGATCTGAAACAAGGTGCTTTGAGCTTGCAAAATGCATATACTTGTAAATAGTTTGGGGCTGGGGGGAAAGCTACTGTTAACAAGGATTTATGGAAAAAGCATTTCCTGGGACACAGGTACTTCCTTCACAGCGTGCTGCCTGGAGGTTTTGTACAGACTTATGTTGCAAAATTGCAACTTCTACTTAAAGCATCTCACGTATCTTGCTTTCTGTTAAAAAGCTCATGAGTATATCTGTTAATTAAGGACTACAGTTTATCTTTAGTTTATCTGTGCTGTAAATCATGAGGGGCTTTTTTTATTTGCAGAACTTCAGTTACTGCTTTTGTCAGCTTAATTAATGATCCTGTGAGAAAAAACAAAGATTTAATGACCAGAACTTGAAGCATTTGATATTTTTATAGAAAATTGCCAACATTTCATAACTGAGGAAAAAAAAGTTCCATTTTAAAATTTAAAAATCATAGTTATTTCTGTGGCAATAAATAGTGCCAAATGGCTATACAGATATATCCAAAAGTGTTCAACTTCTTAGAATATAACTTGGTATTAAAAAAATATTTCCCACACTCTAATTTTTCCTTTAACACTATTTGCTTCTACATGATCTTTGATCTCTTACCTTTTCTTCTCCGTGCAGTGCTCATACTTCAGTAATGGCAATGCTGTTGAAGTTGTTATGGTGTAAGGACATAAGAGACAAGGTTTGTAGGGGAAAGTGGTACCTTTTGTTATCGTAAATCGTATAGCTGGAGAAAAAAAGGCTTCAAGTACATGTGATTTGCCTCAGGTCTTCCATACTCCAAAGCTTTTCAACTGTTTTTCAGTTCATCATTTGGACTGACAGAAGATACCACTTGACTCACCAAATTTGCCTCAACCCATCCTTCCATAGCTGTTCTGAAATGGAGTATAGGATTTCCACTATACTTAAATAAAGGAACATGTCAGTCATTCCACCGACAACTGCCAAAGCATCTTTCATTTCTCTGATTTCTCCAGCTTTGTAAAAGAAAGATGCTGAACCAAAGCCTTCATTACAAAGTAACCATCTAACCACTGTCTCGAAAAAGCTATTTTTTATTTTATCCAGAATCCATAGCTTCCTATGCTATAATATATTAAAAAAAGCTTATAGATTGCTTTAATTCCCTAAATCATAAAAAGTGTATTCAATTCATGAATTCTAATCATAAGCAAATGTATGCAGTTACACAGACATGTCGTACAAAATGTTCCTTTTTTTTTTAATTTTCAGAAGACTTAAAAATACTCTAGACCAACCAGTGCATGGTTGGAACAGCAGGCTTCTACTTACCATAGTGGACCTAGGTTAATTTTTACTCATGTCTTTTTCTGACACTTGAATAAGTAACAACCAGGCACCTGATGCATTTAGAGTAAAGGGACAAGCATTTTTGTTGCAACATTGCCCTTTGCTTGAAATGGCTGGGCCGATGCCACAGACCTCACTCCAGCCTGGCACATATAAAAGAGGCAAGTTTGAACAGCCCCAAAACATTGATCCTGGTGGCTGGGCCAAAAAATGAGCACAGCACAACCATTTAGGTTTTTTTAAAAAACGTTTTCTATATTTCCATAAGTTTTCTTATTTCTGTAACAAGATAATATTGAGGAATCTCTTCAGACATTTGAATAACTGAGAATATAATGTCTTTTTTTTCAAACAATGTCTGGTCATTAATTCTCAAAATAATTTTTTTTTGTCTTTAATTGCAGTTCATTTCAACTTGTTGCTGCATTCAATGTTACGTATTTATATGGTACTATGCATAACAATTTTCAATCATGTTGTGTCTCACTGTCCCAAAACTTAGCTTTTTAATATTTTATAGTCATTAATCTTCTACATTTATTTTTTAGTTTCTAGATATTTTCGGTGACTAAAACTAAATGCCAGTCAATTTTTATATGCCTGAAGTGTTGGTTTGTATTTTCTATGTGCAGTTTTATGAAATCACATGGGCCTGTTCGATCTGCCTTTACATCCTAGTGAACTATTGAAGTCCAAATTAAGACCAAATGGGACCTGGTCCCATGCTTTGGATTCACAGAAAATTCCCATTCAAGACAATGATGTTGTTCTGGCAAGACTGAGGTCTGTGTCATGTTCCTTCCATGTGCTTTTTCTCCCAGGTGACCCTTACTCTTTGGAAAAGCCCCCTTAGACCTATGCCACTTGATGGAAAGGGAGGAGTCCAGCCATAGGGAATGTATTGCAGGAACAGAGATTTAATTCCTTAAGCTCTCCTGAGCTAAACTTCATGCAAACCTGATTCTGGCCTATTAAAATGGCTAAAAATTTAAAAAGGGTGAAGTCAAGGCCTCAATCCTTGTACAGATGAATTTCCCCTGAAACCAGTGGGAGTCTGGTGGAAAAAGGGACTGACTGAAATATAAATGAGAAGACAGTAGTCTCTCCCTCTTGATGAAAATCAACATGAGCTTTAACTATATAAATCAGATGAAAGACTAGGCCCTTATTTGCTGCTGTATTTTAAATGTTTTCAGAGAAGCATATTTATTTTGAAAGCAAAAGAAATGCAATTCACTTTATTAACAGATGCTTTATTTTTTTGAAATACTGGAAGCAAAATGACTAAGCTTTAGAAGTGCTTTTGGTATAATTTTGTTATCTACTTTTGACTGTGCTGAAAACTATTTCCAGAAGCACAGGTTTAGGCATGTGGTTTTTCCAGTCTTGACTGCATACATACAGGGTCCACTTCTGAATACCTACCTTGTATAATTCCTGATGAAAACATCTGCTTGAACAGTTGCAGGACTGGATCTAGCTTTCTGTCGAGTACAGCAGGTGTAAGAAGTGGAGGCCAGGATCACTTCATTCATCATGAGTTGATATGCAGCAAATTATGCAAAATTACACAGATATATTTTTCTGGTTTTCTAAAACTTTGAAGCCATTTTGGACTTATTACCTATTCACCACAGTAAGGGGAGAATGTGTCTGAGTTCTGGAGTCAGTCTCTAATGCCAGCTGTGCAATTTTGAAACAACCTAAGCAGTCTTAGGAAGAAGTGACTCCTCTGTGCACCTGAAAGGGGTCTGACTCCTTGCATCACTGGAAAATGAAGAATGTTCAGAGAGATAGCTTTGCAATTGATCTATTTTTTATATTTTTTACTAACTGCAGAATCCTGAATCAAAGTTTTAATTCCTTTTCAATGATGAAACCAAATGCATATATTTAAAAAATGTTCACAGAGTAATTAGAAGAGTTTTTGAGTAATAGTCACATTAATCCAAACCTGGGCAGGGGGGTGGGGGGGAATAATATATCGCACAAACTGCAAAGGAAGTTCCTACAGGAAAGCTGTTTACAGGGGAAGTGTATAATGTAAAGAATGTAACATGGTGTAGGAAGTTTTTGCACTACCGAATTTATATAAAATACACTTTTTTAAATGAAAACACAAAAGGCCTTTTAATGCTACATTGTATAGAATATAGAAGCCTCTGTGCTAATGCAGCAATGTAATGCACTGTGTCCTCACTTCACAATTGGTCTCAAAATTCAAACATTAGTGACGTTAGAGAGGTGATATCTGATCTAACACTAGAGCAACAGACATAAAGAGCCTTTTAGCACACTATTATGTAACCCAAAATGTGTATAGACAGTTGTATTTTTGCCTATAACATTCATAAATCAAAATAACAGTTGGCTTCAGGACTTGTTTCCTAACAGGTAATACTGGGCAATGTATTTGTATTCCTTGAAAAACAGTGAGTTCTTTTAAAAGTAGACCTCTTCCCCTACATGTTGACTGAGCTTCTGTTACCTTCAAGGTTTGCCTTCAAGTTATTTAATTAACTGCTTCAACCTCCTCTAAACCGTAGGCCAGTACAAAAGACAGTTGTCTTTTTGAAGCTCTATTGCAAATACAGTCAAACTGGTAAAAATGTCCAGGGCTTAACTGATAGGCTTTTTCATTCAAATAATTTTTGAATCACTTGGACAGAAAATAAGTATTTTTATCATGCAAACATATTTTAGAAGCAAAAAAATGCAACAAATATGCTTTTTTTTTTTTTTTTTCAAAGTAGCCAGCACAGATCAAGCAAGAAATGCAAATGCAACAAAGGGTAAAGAAGGGCAGAAAACTGTAAGTAAACAAGGCATGTTTTAGTGTACTACATAAGAAGAGATACAATAAAACATATGTGAAAGAAGCCTCGTTCACACTAAATGAGGTAAAAATGCCAGTAGCAAAAGATTTAATTCCACTCCTACTCCATTGCAATTTTTAACCTAGAACCAACAGGTTCAGTGATGCTGTTACCCATTCGCCTGTCACATGAACATCTGATCTGTAATCATTTTTCAGAAGACCTTCCTGAAAAATAAGATACCACATGTTGCTGTCCTTATAAATCTTTGGATCTCTTCCCATTGCCCTCCAAATACCAACCTTCTCTTCTTGGGCACGGTCAGCAGGCAATCCATCCAACAAGATGATAAGTGTGTCTTGTTTGTCAGGAAAGTGCTTCGGTAGTGTGGTGCAAATGGCCAGATAAACTCTGTTGCATTTGAACCAAGGAACAAGAACTCAGAGTCACTTCTCCCCATTTTCTAGTTGTAAAGTGCTCTGAATTCTCTGGTGTCCCCACAGTGTCCCCATCCTTCATGCAAGAGCTCTCAGTGTTCTTGCAAGAACTTTTAAAAAAGCAGTTGACTGGTAAATGCTATTAATACAGCCATCAGGCTATGTGTGAATATTTATCTCTTGTCCAACCTGGTTTTATTAGTGGTACTCAGCTTTAACTCCCGCTGAAATGCTTTCTAAAACAGATCAGGTGTTCTGGGAGCAGGTCCTCTGTCAGTTTCCTTAACAAGGAAGGTTAGGTAACTGGCAGGCAAAAATGAAAGAAAAAATTTTGGTTACATTGTGTGATGATGGTTTCTTGTTCAGTGATCATACACCATGGGACATCTGCAGATGGGGTAATGTACTTGTCTTTGTATTTATTTTGTTCCAGGTTTAAACAGTATTTTTTTTAAAATGCTGAGTTATGATATTTTGGAAGTATTACCCTTTAGATTTCTTCCAAAACAGCAGTGGTACTTTCTAGTCCTGTATTATTATTGATTGATATTTAGTTTTCTTTTATGACACCTAATGCAGATCCTGATGAATACCACTGTGGAACAAGGAAGTAGCACACAAATATTACTGATCTTTTTACTTAAAAGTAGCTAAAAAACATGGTATTAGCTAACATTTAATCCAAGAAAGATTATTATCCTAATTATACCTATCAACTAAACAGAATGGTGACCTGTCATCACCTTAGACATTGACTGTAGTCCTGTGATTAACATAAACCATGAATCTAAGAGCAGTCTGTGTAATTAATTTCATAAGGGCAATTTTTTAACTCAAGTAACTTTTTAAATACATATTTAGCCTCAGCAAGAGTAATTTACACTTCTAAATCTGGAAGTCTATGGCTATGTTTACTCTGGCATCTTAGAGGAAATCAGGAGAGCTCTCTTGACATGAATCTCCCAGCTACCCCTGCTTCTCATGCTTTGGTTCACACAACTGAGCAATCCTGCACCATGTAAACTGGACTACTTTTAGATGAAGCTGAACCAGAAGACTTCTTCCATGAGGGCACCAGCTGTGCTGCAGGCAGGACAAAGCATCCAGGCCCTGGTACCAGAGGAGAGCTAGTCCAAAAATTGCACCCCGATACACATAGTGCAAACTGTCAGCACAAACTGTTATCTTCAACAAATCTGCCTGTGTTGTACGACTTGCAAATGTTGACATAGGTCTCTACCATGGCTACTGTTTTCAGCCCATGTAGCTCTTGGCTAAATCCCTTACTCAAGCAGATTTTGCCATTTTCATCAGAGGTGTTGCATAAAAAAAGCAATATGTAGCCAAAGATTAAATTGTTCCCAGTGTGTTCCCGAAGTTAGCCCACATAAAATCATTTAAACAATAAATTCTTGATAACCTTTGGATAGTTGTGTTTTGTAGTTTCGAGCAAACTCTATATACTGCATATTTCTATGGTCAATTTACTCTAAAGCTGGTGTTACATTTCATGAAGACAGTACAGACAGCACTAGACTGACTTACTCCAAAATCAGTGGAATGATTAAACTGATTGCAAGTAGCTTTATTTCACTTAACAGTAACTCTTACTTTATACTGGTATGAATAAAAGCAAATTGCTGTGCATTGATGGAGGATCAGAAGCCCAGGCTGAGTATTTTGTGCTGATTTGCCATGTCTAGATATCTTCCTATTTGCATCACCAGCTGAAATTTATTTAAATTGAGGAGCTAGTAGGGTTTTGACTGTGTGCTTAGTTGCTCTGATGTCTGGGACGTACCTTGTATAGTAATGCAAGGAACAAAAAGCCTATTCCATATCTTACTTCTTTTAACCATTTCAAGGTGGAGGACATAAGTCTTGTAGTGATATTTTTGCTCTAAGTTTGCTCAGATAGCATCTCTCTGTGGAGGTTCAGAATACAAAACATTTATGCCTGTTCTTGAAGTCCTTAAGCAGAACGCCAGTGGGAATTCTGCCTGTATAAAACTGAAGGATGGAGCAATATATTATAGCATTAGGCAAAAGGAACAGTTTCTAACTCATTACAAAATACATTAAAAAAAATTTTAAAAACCTACTGTTGGGGACAATCATGGGTACTTCTGCTAGGATGCAGAGTTATGGATTTATATGTTTAAATTATCAGAGTTCTGCAGAGTTTTACCTGTACAGCTCTTTCAAAAATCAAAGGAGCCATGCTGATAAACTGAAACATTGAGGGATTAGTGTACAAAGAAGCTGAGCATTGAATACATAGCCTATTGCTTTAAGATCACTGTAAATATCAAATTAAATATGTACTAATTCATGTTTATACATTATTACTGTGTAAGTTTCATAGAGACAGTAGCATGACTATTATTAGTTTTATGGAGTTTAATGAACTTTACTTTGTATTCCTCTGTGAATGCTCTGAATGCTGCAAACAAAAAAAGCACAACAGTATTTTTTCAAGTTCTCTTGGGGCGATAGCAGTGTCTTCACTATTGTTCAGTTTTACAGATTTAGCAACATTTCATCATACATTGCTCTATTAATAACGTATCTTTCTTTAAAAGTACTGTCACTAGGAGATAAAAGCATATGTGATAAGTCTTGTCTAATCTCATTCATCTGCCTTTACAAAATGCCCCAGACATTTTGTGGGAGAATATGCTGCTTTTGCTTCATGCATTGTTTGTATTTGGGGGTGGGGCAGGGGAATAATAGGGCATTTTGCAATGGTAATTGCATCAAACATGCTTTTTTTCATTATTATTGTATTTGTTAGAAACATTTTGATTCCGTTTCTTTCTGTAGATAAAACTTTGACAATAGCTTTATTTTTTCAACTAACCATTTGATTTCATTAGACTAATAACTTCTCACATTTAGTGGTATTCGTATCAATGTTTCCATATCAGCTGCATTTTAACTTCATAAAAAAGGAAATGTGGTTATTATTTTTGTCATACTAGATTTTGCTGATCAGCTAAGTATTTCTGCACCAATCTACATATTAATATGCATGTTGTAGTCTGTACAATTGTTCAACATCAAAATATCTGTTTAATTTATGTCAAATGTCTGTAAAATAAATGCATTGTTCTCCATTTCAGTCTGATAGAATAAGCAGGATAGTAAATAAATGTGTAAATGAACCATCTGTGTCTCATTTCAGTTCTCTTCATGAAACCACTTTACATTGAACATTGCATATATGCCAAAACAATAATCCATAGTGTCTTTGGATGTCATTACTTAACAAAATTATACAGGAATCTCTGACAGACAATATGTACAGAAATAAATCACTTGGCTATGCAAATAAAATCAGAATCCATTATTTTTTAAAAAAAGTTAAATGTAGTGACTCTAAGCCTTTTTCTTCCCTCCCTGTTCAGAATTACTAACTACTGCTAATTACTACTCACACTGTCATAGATACAAAGCCTCAAATGATTTTGCAAGAGGGAGTAAACAGTATTGCCTGCAGGATGGAAAACAGAAGCATGGAAAGATTTAACAGCCTTTTTTTGGCTAGTCAAACCTAGGTACCTCAGCCTAATATTCAGGCATAGTGGATAAACCAATCTCTTGTCCAGCTTAAAACTGTAAGAGAAAATTTAGGTTATAGTGGAAAATTTAACTCCTTTAAGATGAGTCAGGAAAATAACAGATTTTTTTTTTACAAGCAAGGTTTTGCTGCAAATCCACCTATAACAGAGCAACTCTGCCATTTAGAAAGTAAGGAATATTAATTCCCTCACCTTCAAATGAGAAAGCTATTTTTTAATGTCAACATCTGAACAGCACTGCAATGAAATAAAAATGGAAGTCCAGGTTCGTCCCTTTGGTGACCATGTTGATTACAGTTTTTATGAGAGAGCATAGAGACACTTTAGTTTCATAACCTCACCATGTTACACATCTCTCAATACACCATTTACAGCACTGCAGAACTTCTACCCTTTCAGCTTTTAATCTAAGGGTTCCCTCTATGAATGTGCAGCACTGCACATGAATCTAAATTTGTTCCATCTTTCTATTCTACCTCAAACACATTCCCAACTTCTTTTTTCCTTTAAAAAAAAAACCCAACACATCCTTCTTATTCCTTTTCCTAATCTCTTCATGGTATTCATCTAAATAATGGCATTTTATGGAAAGGATTTGGGGGGTTATATAGCATTCAACAACCAAGCAGTCTGCAGCCCACACATCTAACCATGGTACCCAAGAGTATTTGCAAAACTTCAGTTCTACATGCACATTCCAGCTGCCACATGGTTTCATCCTGCAGCAAGACCCTGGCCTCTTCAGCTTTTGGTTGTGCAGAAAAGAGACAAGTAACATAGGAAAAAGAAGTGGGAGCATTTTCCAAAAAGCACTGGTTAGTCAAGGGACCAAGATAACAGCACTGTAGTTCCTAGCTCAACATCTCTTCAATCACACCATGAGTTTAGGAAATCTTTCTGTTTTAACCATTTCATCTTTTCCCATCTTCTCCTCTCCTTCTCTTCTTTCTTGTGGAGCACATTTCAAAAAAAGTCCAGAACCCCAGCATCTCATCCCAGATCCAAAGCAGCCTACGAAAGGAACTGGCTCGATGCTAGAAATAAAATAAAATATAGAAAATCTCCACTGTTTTATCAGTGGAATCTGACTTGTGGCTGAACACGCAGCTAAAAAGCAGGAAAAGTATTTTATGATAACCTGCAAGTGTGATATGTGGTTGGGATTAGGTCCTAAAGACAGAAATATTCTTAGCAGAACAGGAATAGAGGGGGTCAATAGCAATCATACTGACAAAATACTGAGATAGCAGTAAGTTAGCACAAAAAGTACCCTGCCATAATCTATTCAGAGAAAAAAAAATCCCTAGCATTTCTAGATATAAATATTAGGAAAGTAAACAACCGAAATACTGGGGCTATCACGTTAAATCTTAATTCACTGTATAGGCTAAAACCAGGTTTCTGCAGGCTCTCTGAATGCAAATTTTCATTGGGTGAAAAACAGACACTATTAATCAGATGATGAGGAAAAACTATCTACAGTTTTGTTAGTTAACATCAGGGGGCCCTGAGGGAACAAGAGTTTACTCAACACTGCTAGAAAAGCATTTTTGGTCTTAAAAAGTACTTAATAATGTTGAACTACCGTAACTATAAAATACATCTTATTTGCAGAAAGTAAAGACATACAAGCGTAGAGCACTAGAAGGAATGGTGCCATTCAATAACATTTTTACATTATTATAAATGAGTTTGATTTGTTGTTTCTCACCTTTCATTCTCATGCATTCTACACAATATCATCCTTCCTACACTGGAAGTCAGCACAGCAACAATCTATTGTGAATCACTGCTAAATTACCATTTAGGTATTCCTACTGTAAAACATTCAGATTGAGTTACGTTGTCATTCAGTGTTATTGAAACTACTAATGAAACTATTGCTTTACTTTGCAAAAGAAATCTATTTTTATGATTTGTTCTCTCATGTTGCAGTTTTCAAATGGCAATTTGCCATTATTCTTCAAAACATCTTCCCACGACAATTTGTTTCTACTAGACGGCAAGAGGCAAGCTGTTGACTGTCAAGTATAAGTACATTATTCATATCCATGCTATGAAAGTCAAAAACGTTTCTTCAGGTATTTTTGCAGTTTAGTGCATTCCTTGTGGAAAAGAGCTCAAAGTGAACTTTAGTCCAATTAGACTCTGGACAATCCACAGTTAAAAGAGCCACTATGAATGCCCCAACTGCAGGAAATTTTCCTAACTTAGTAAACACTAAGGTATTCAATGACAAAAACACAGATCCCTAAAGAAGCAGAATTCATTTGCTCAGCCACTCAAGAAACTGTCTGTATTTACCATCTTTTCCATTTTAGTCTCTTACTGGTTTTGATTTAATAAATTCATTATAATATGTACAGAGGCTGGCATAATTGTACCATTCTTAGAAAGGAACTGGGTTTTCAGTTCTTTGATCCTTTAACAGGATGGTAACAGAAACATCTTATACCTGTGACTCATCTTTCAGCGGCAAGTCTGCTGACCACTTGAGCAAGTGACTCTTCATATACATATATATATATACACATAAAACACCCACACATGCACAGAGCACATATGGAATGTGGCACTGTCTCAGCACCATAGTCTGCAAACCAAAACTCTCCAATACTTTGCATTTGTGCTAGGATATAGCTACAATCTAGAGAGATTTCTCAGTTCACCAAGGTCCAGCAGAAAGTTCTCACAACTCTAGTTCATACTTGAAACAAATTAAGTCACATACCCAGGACATCATTTTCCACACACACAGAAAAATGGAAGTGTTAACACCTGCACATCACTGGGATTGTTACAAGGCTTATATATCTGGCAGTAAATTAAAACATACATAGACTGGAATAATTCCATTCTAGTGTGAACAGTTACATCTCCAAAATTTCACTCTAGAATGAACAATTACATCTCCAAAGGAAGAAGTTTCTTACAGCAGCAACATTACAACTACTCATATACTTATCAGCCACTCCTGCTTGCCTGACCACCCTTCTCATCAGAAGCACATAAGCAAATCCTGTTTAATAACTTCAAGCAGGTTTCACATTCACCTTGCAAGATGGGAGAAAAGCTCCAACTTTTCTACTAAATATTTCAATAGTCAAAAGCTACTCACATCTCTTGGGGAAGACAAAATAAGATTCCCAGTAATCAAAAGAAATAAAGACCTTAGTACATACAGAAAGAAAATAAATTTTATAGTGTTAAAAAATAACAGAAAAGAGTAGCTACTGTTTTTTGTGTCTGAGACCTCATTCTCACCCCCATAAACGAATAAAGAAGAAACAGATTTAAACAGGCACCACTGCATAAATATTCCACTACCTCTGCTTTCTGTGAGTACAGTTTCACTTCAGTGTTTTTCCCCAGTTAACAATGAAATTGATTTCTTGATAATGAGCATGTTTTGTTTCCTTGGAATTTCTAGTCATGAATTCTGCAGAATTAAAACTCAGGGACTGTCAGCAACGTATCCAGAGCTCAGAATGAATAAAATTTAATTCCAGGAGTGTACTGATGTTGCAAATTAATTTGACATTCATTGTGATGAGTGATCAAGGCAAACTACTTTGCTATTGTGCAAGTGCTCAGAGGTATTGTCTGTCACAATAGCTACTTACACAGTGTTAGAAGTCTAATGAAATTTATCAACCTCCCATTTTTAAACAACAGTAAATTATTTCCTTTTAATTTGGTAGCTTGGGTTGAAAACAGCACCAGATTTAATTTCACCCATTCAAATGAATCTCAGATTTTCTGGTATTCACTACAATTGATCTTCTCTGACACTTCTACAGATATACAATAAAGTGTGTCTGTCTTTAATATTTTCACAGTATTTAACACTGTCACAAGTTTATCCTCTTTCTTCCAGGTTGCTAAACACATTCAATATTCAGCTAGTCAGTAGAGCCAGAGAATCATATTTCCAAGACCTTATTTTCACACTGGGAACAGTTGCAAAGCTGTTAGTTCCTAATGTCTGGCACATTTAGCAAAACAAACAAACATAAATAAATTATTACTTCTAAATGAGCAAAGTGTCTGAGAGGTCTCTAATGATAATTTCATAGAAATATAGTTTCTATATTTCTATGAAATTATATATTTCAAGCTGCAGTTGTGTATCTCAGGTATAATTCCATAGAAAATGGTGCCAAATGATAGTCATTACTCAGTATATCAGAGATACCAGTATTTGGCCAGTAACTTAGGGACTCTTTCTGTGTACATTTATCAGAAAATCTTCATTCACATAAAAGGTAATCCATAAATATAATTTAAATTCATTAAACACTATGGATTTGTTTAATTTACTTAAGTGCATTGATTGATCAGAGGGCTGGAGCACCTCTGCTATGAAGACAGGCTGGGATGGTAGAGGGTTTTAAGCCTGGAGAAGAGAAGGCTCAAAGGTCACCTTATAGAAGCCATCAAGTACCTAAAGGTGTCTACTAGAGACCTGGAGAGGGACTTTTCCCAAGGGCATGCAGTGATAGGACAAGGGGGAATGGTGGTAAGCTGAAGGAGGTTAGGTTTAGATTAGACATTAGGAAGAAATTCATTACTTTGAGTGTTGTGAGGCACTGGAACAGGTTGCCCAGAGAAGTGGTGGACTCTCCATCCCTGGAATTGTTCAAGACCAAGGTGGATGGGGCCTTGAGCAACCTGGCCTAGTCAATGGTGTTGCTGCACATGACAGGGGCATTGCAACTTGATGTTCTTTAAGGTCCCTTCCAATCCAATTCTATGATTCTATGATCTTAGCCAAGGAGAATTCGATATAACTTCATCAGGAGTTTTGCATAGGGGCTTTAAGAGCATGTCCCTGGTTAAAACAAGAGACATCGAGTAAAGACAAAATGTGAGAAGTATTTGCTTCTGGTAGCAAGCAAGGTGGACTACAGTCAGTGCTACACAGCATTCCAACTTACCATTTTTCCTTCTAGGGAGAGTGAGTCCCAGACACCAGGGCAACACAACGGTTTGACATTCACTGATGTGAATGTGCCAATGAACATGGTTGGTGATAATGTAGCAACTGCATTGTCTTTAACTCAAGTCTCATATGTAGCTCTTCAGGTGGGACAGAATAAAATACCTATCAGATCCTTTTCTGTGTATGAATTAATCCCAGAAAAGGGGAGGAGACCCTGCTGAGTTCAAAATATTGAATACTGTAATACATTGGTCTCTAAAACTGCATTACATTAACTGAGAATAATGCAGCCTTTATTCTTTCATACATATATTAGCTTAATGAGCCATTAAAGTATCTAGTATTTAAAGCATACAAAGAGAGCTATAGTTTAAGCTTCAGAAATCATTCAAATATCTTACAAGTGCCAATAGTACTCTCAACAGGAGAAATTTAGCCTTTCATTTATTTTTAAATTGCTTTTTCCTTTTATTCCATAAAATGCACTTATTTACAAGAAGGCACTTGAAATCTTTAATACGGAATCAAGTAATCTAAGTTAGAAAAGGCAAAATGGGAACATGTATTTTGGATAATACCCTGCTCCTAATCAGGTCCCAGGAAATTAGACTCATTTTTTCTTTTACTTTCTCTATTTAATTAATCAGAAAATCCTTCCCTTCCCACTTATCAGAGTTTCATAAGGAAATCTGTCCCCTTGGAAGCAACAATATCCACAAAGGGGCCATGTGCTTTGCAGAGACCGACAGATCTCCCAAAGAGGCTGGTGAAATACAGAAATGTTGGGTTTAAACTTCACCATGGGAATTCCCCAGCACTCACACGGCCTATGAATGTAACAAGGGAGTCATTGATTCAGCCTTGCCACTTTTGTAAAGACCAAACTGTTTGAAACCACAGCAGATGCATGCCCAGAGGATCAAGGAAAGACAGAACACAGTTGCAAAACTACAACTATTTTCTACTGCAGACCAGCCTCACCCATGTATTTTTGCCTTCTCAGAAATTTACTGCATCTAATTGCTTTCTGTATGATTGGCTCAGGAACAACACCCATAAATTTGTGAAACGTCTACATGGTATTATTCTTGCATAATCTTGGCATACTCATAAGTAAAATCCTTCACCAAATGGAAACTTACTGTCAGTAATTTCTAGACAGATGTGATTCTCCAAAATCTGTTCTTTTAGTCAGTATTCTACCAGAAATCTGGTCTGTCCTGTATTTCTATATATGATGAATAATTTCAGTAATATTATTTTAAAAGAACTTTTGAATTCTGTTACTTTGATTTTTCCATCATTCTATATCTCATAACTATTACCATTGACTAATATGAAAAGGTATATTATAGCAGAGCAGCATTTTAGCTGATTACACATATATCAAGAGTATTAAACAATCTCCTTTGCCTTTGTTCCAAAGTAACTGCATATAATACTATATAACCTCTATTATAACTAAATGTATGTTTCATGGTTGTGAGAATTTTAATACATCTCATTCTAAAGTCTACTGGTTCAATTTGTCTGATGGCTCAGCACTGCTAGTAAGATTTAAAAAAAAAAAAACAAACAACAAACTTGTGCTGTAACACTTAGGAGGAATTACAGTTTGTGAGCCAAGAAGCAGCTCTGTCATGCAACAAAAGACTGTGATACAACACACCTGAAAAAGCTCAGCTTTGAAAGTGTGCCTTTTAGGCAGTAAAGACAGCTAAAGGGCTAAACTGGACTAACTGCAAAAACTTCAGTAAGGGACCTTGGAGTTTTCAATGCATTACTTCTTTTTTCCACCTTCCTAGCTTCTCTGACAAGTATTTTTTAATGGGATTCTTGATTCTAATTGAGACAAGATGAAAATAGAAGACAAATTCATGCAGAGATGTAAAAGGAAAGGAAGCCTTCAGAACAAGGAAAGGAAACCACTGCAATTTGTACTGTTTGTGGGGGAAAAAAAACCAAAACAATGGAGAATGTCTGGGGGGGATTGAAACTCCTGAGGTGCTAGAATGTATTCCAAAACACATTTGCAGCAACAGTCCAAAACAATGATTAAGTGAGGTAAACAGTAGTAAGAAATGGCATTGGATCTCAGCATATTTTCCAAGATATATAAAAAAAATTTACTTAATCTAACACTGTTGCAGACTAAAAACTTTATAGTCTGTTATGCCTGCTAAAGAAGCTCTGCATTCCAGCAGGGAGTTCCGTCAGGCCCATTAAAGTCAAGTTCAGACTACCCATGTGCTATACTCATATCCTTCATTTCCCCCTATCTATTTCCTTTTAAAGTCCAGAAAAGAATTGCAAAAAAGTGAGTTTATGCAATGTTAATACTTGATAAGCATGCAAAAGTTTTATTCTCAGTAGGCAAATGCAGAGAGAGCACATGTATATACCATATCTATACAAATATATTCACACACATATATATACACAGCTGGCCACACATTCCATGGAATGGTTTGGGTTGGAAAGGACCTTAAAGATTATCTACTTCCAACACCCCTGTGCTGGCTGCCTGCAAGGCAGCTGTGTGGTCCCATCCTGCCCACACCTGCACCAGCTGCTGGTAAGGGCTGCTGGGGGACAAGGATGGGGCAGGTGAGTGCTCCCCCCGCCCCTGTGAGGTGACAGAACAGCCAGAGTCACAAGCAGGAGTGGCATCCTCTGCCAGCCTGTGCCACAGCTGGGAGGTTGATCTCAGTCCTGGCCTCTCACAGAATCACAGAATATTCTGACTTGGAAGGGACTCACAAGGATCATCAAGTCCAACTCCTGGCCTTGCACAAGACAGCCCCAAGAACCCCACCACATGTGTGAGAGCATTGTCCAAACTCTTCTTGAACTCTGTCAGGCCTGGTGCTGTGACCACTTCTCTGGGGAGCCTGTTCCAGTGCCCAACTACCCTCTGGGAGATAACCTTTTCTCTAATATCCAACCTAAACCTCCCCTGACACAATTTCAGGCCATTCCCTCAGGTCCTGTCACTGGTCACCTGAGAGAAGAGATCAGTGCCTGCCCCTCCTCTTCCCCTCACAAGGAAGTTGTAGACTGTACTGAGGTCTCCCCTCAGTCTCCTCTTCTCCAGGCTGAGCAGATCAAGTGACCTCAGCTGCTCCTCATACAGCTGCTCCTCAAGGCCCTTCACCATTTTTGTTGCCCTCCTTTGGACGCCCTTAAATGGTTTAATGTCTTCCTTTATATTGAGGAGCCCAAAACTGCACACAATACTCAAGGTGAGGCTGCCCCAGTGCAGAACAAAGCCGGACAATCCCCTCCCTTGCCCGGCTGGCTATGCTGTGCCTGATGCAGCCCAGGACACGGGTGGCCTTCTTGGCTGCCAGGGCACTGCTCACTCACATTCAACCATCAAGCATCAACCAGGACCCCCAGGTGCCTTTCTGTGGCACTGCTTTCCAGCATCTCATTCCCCAGTCTGTACAAACAAACAGGGTTGCTGCATCCAAGGTGCAGAACCCAGAACCTCCCAGCTCACTTCTCTTCACTAGAAATTAGAGAAAGAAGTTAAAGGAAAAAAAAAGTCAGTTCCCATGTCTTACAGTGACAAAAATGTTTGGAAGCTTTGCGACAACGTCAGGAGTCAGAATCAGTATCCTCTAGAAGAATTTCATGCTGTTTCCATGGAAAGAAAACATTGTTGTCTTGAAATGGGCTCTTTCACCCAGAGTGTAAGGGGATGATCCATAGACAGAGTGAAAGTTATGTCTGGTTTTCTTCATATGGTAAAAGAAGTTTCTTTCTTCCATTCTTTGTTCTATAGTTGCTGCAATTACTGAGACGTTAAACATAATTTTTCCATTTGGGAGCAGTACATCAACATTAGAATACACTGAAGTCAAGTGTCACAGATAACTTAACGTTGCAATTTCTTTCTTCATTGCCTAATAAGAAAAAAAGACAAATTAGGAGCCACAGTGTGAATGCAAGCTAGAGAACACTGTTTGCTTCTTCATCAAAAGAATCAAGAGTCTGTTCATACATACAATTGTTAGTAATGTTTAGCCAATACATGTGCTACCATCATCACATCTTTCTAGACCCATTAGCTTCAAACAAATCCTTAGGCACTCAAAATACAGAGTAGGCTAGAGAGACTGGAGGAATGTATATTATGGGACTATGGATCTTTATCAATGACGGTTTCAACAATGAGAAAAGAAGCAGTTCCCAAAGAGCCAAAACTAAAAGCTGGAACTGTTCTTTTCTGCACTCTGATTGAGTACTTGTTAAAGTCTCTCTCTTCATACAGCAGAGGTTGCCCTGACCAACTCATGTGGGTACTTTGAAGAGGAGATATTTTTTGGTTAAGGTAGAAGTAGAAAACAAACAAAAAAATCAAGTCTAGTCACAAAAGCTCACAAGCACCGAGATGACATAAATAGGTCCCTTTTAATGTTAAACCACATCATTATGCTAGATGAGAGAAGGGTGCACTTTTCAGGAATGGCCTGCACAATTAGAACAGAGTCTGTTCTAACTCTTTATCAGCTGTGGAAGAAGAGATTGAGATGACCAGGGCCAAAGACAAGAGGCTTGCTCTTTTTTTTTTAAGGCAGACTGAGAGGCATGAAGAATTTTATCTATTCTTAGGCACAAGCATCTGAAAGACAAATGGATTCAAGGATATTAAAGCTGAAGATTGCATAGCCAACCTAACTGAACTCAATACTGGGAATGCCCAACTGGGACCATGGGTGCCTTTAGAAGATTTCTGCCTAGTTCTGACAACTACGAAATCCTCTCTTAGAGGCACAGATTAGAGAATTTGACTCATTAGCATCAAACTGTCATAGGCAGAAAACTCCCCATTTGTCTAATTAAAGGTGCTTGGGCCATGCTAGTAAAAAAAAAAAAGACTGGTGAGACTAGAAAAAAATCTCAAGTTCTTGTTGTTTCATACTTAATTTCTTTTCAAGAACGGAATGACTACTATACAAGCATTACCATGTGTGCCTGCCTGCAAGGGGAGAAAGAGGAAGCGACACACAGAGAAAAGCATTCTCCTTTCACAGCCCCCCACCCCTGAAAGGCTTCTGGAGAAGCCTTTACTGACAGACTGAGGTTAACTGGTTTGAGAGGCCTGAGTGGGTGGACCCATTGTCTTCAAGCCTTTTCCTGCTTAAACTGCCAACACTTATGCCACATACAACAATGGTTTTGCAATATGGATAAATGTCTTCCAGACTGAAATGAAAAGCTTGTGAAACAGGCAACTAAGCAGTAAAGAGTGATGCCAAATCAGCGTGATGTTCACAGTGCACACATACATATGCATAACACACACATACACATATAATAGCATGTGACAGAAAGGGCTGTAAGACAAAAGATTTACCTGCACTAATTCAGTTTTGTCATCATCTTCCCGGTGTCGGTAAATGCACTGGCTAAGAAGAGCATATAGTCTTTCCATGCGAGATATACTGACATTCTCAGTTGCCACAATGACCAAATCCAGCACTTGCTGGAGAAAAAAAAATGGAAACTACAGATTAGAATAGCACAAGATACATCCTACTTTCTTATATTGTTAAATAAAAGTGGCACTTCAGAAAACTGATTAAATATCTGACAAGATTTAATTGGAGGAAGCAAATTAATATTCCATACGTCAGAGAAAAGGCTTACATTTCATCACTAAATGACATCAGTGATCATAACTGCCAATCAACTGCTTCCAGAACAGCAGGGAATGACACAATCCACTTTGTCAAAGAGTAGCTGCCACAGAAAAGTCATGGCTGCACTTCATTAAAAATGCAATACAGGGCCCTGGAAAATGCGTTTTTGGAAACAAGGCTACAGATCTTCCATATAGAGCTGTGCCAGATGGAAACAAAAGCATCCTTAGGTACTCACCTCTACCCATTAGCTGAATCTGTACTGTGACTAACATCAGTCAGCTCCTACCTTTCAACCCAAGAGTGGATGAACTACCAGAGCAGTCTGTAGGAAATTACCAATATCTCACACAGTTCCTTGTGTTACTAAAGATGTGAATGTGGTAATCTCTGGAAAAGCAACACTAACAAGCTAGCAACAGCACTACTGGGGCTGTTCAGTAGTTGTGTGTTGTGGGAGGCTGTGAAGATGTAGCTCAAGAGAGCAGCCACACCAAACAGAAATATTACTGCCTCACAACTGCTTGCCATCAAACTTGGCCTTCCTCAGATCAGCCACCACAAGATTTGAGTTCTACGCCTAATATCGAGTAAATAGGTGAACACACATACAAAAGAAAGCCCCAAGAGAACAAACAAACAAAATCAACCAAACAAAGATCCCGTACAAAACCAAGCAGCTCCATTTTGGAGGGGCTCTCTGGTACAAGCAGTGAGTTCCAGTGACATCCATGTTAAGGATACAAGTCTAAAAGACGTGTTTCATGACTGTAGCTCTCTCCTCACAGCTGAAACACATATGAGCAGAAACATCTGTAAGGGCTCTACCCTGCCATTTCTTCAGTCAGTAGGCAATAACTTCAGATTACATGCCATTAGCACCCTGATTCCAGAAAAACCTATGAGGCTTCTTTAAATACACAGGCAGACATGAACAACACAACCCCCTGAAATTTGCTTCCTTAGGAAGCCATCTTGGAAAGTTAATTTAACCTCTACAGTTTAGATCAACACTTAAAAATCTGATAGAAATTGTGCTGGAAAGCCCCTTTGCCAAAGGGGATTTCTCTCTGGTTACATTCTCCCCACACAAGGGAAACAATCAAGTAATACTCCCTTTCTCATCATAGCAGGTAAACAGCAGCTTCCTCTCCTTTGACCAACGTCCAGGACTTCAACCTAGCAATTTCCTGATTTTTTCTCATGGCTACATCCCCTGAAGGGCAGGTCCTTCTACCCTCTCCAGTTCATGCAAAGGAACCTCTTTTCTCCCCTGAAGCTAGGCCCATGTTTGATTCTTTCCCCAGCTATACCCTAGGAAAACAACTTCTATCCTACAAGGGACTGGAAAAACCGTGTAACACTGTAATTGTATGGATGCAAAATTCTAGCACTGAATTTTGAAAGCCTTTGAGAAAAGCAGATATTAGTATTTTATCCAGGATGATCTTCAGGTCAACCTTCTAATTTCAGGTTTAAAGTCATCACTGCTAAAAATCAAGGTCCTTTTCCAGTATGTAATTAATGAAAACATGCAAACAGCAAACCAAAACACCCATCTCCCCAGTCCATCATAAAAACTGCTAACCAACGGCAGTAGCACGTTGTCAGTGACCTATTTTAAAATTTAACAAGCCCTTTTATATTCAAAATTAGGAAGAGAACACAGTCTCCTAAAATTCAGTTCAGCAAAAGCAGCCATCTATACCAGCTGTGGAAACAACAGTCATTACAGATTGAATTATTTCACAAGCTATGTATCCCTCTCATGAATTGTTTGAATTGGCATTGGTTAACAACTGATTGAATTTACAACCATACAGGTAGCAATAAAACATCCTACTTCGGTATTAACAAAATTGAAATGAGACTTACTCTGAGCTCAGAGTAATCCACAGACACTCCCTGTGTGTGAATTTTCTTTGCTGTCCCATCACATACTTGCAGTTGTTCATCCACCTGAGAATGTCCCACAAAAGTTGTATGATGTACTTGTGAATCTGGAATTACACATATTTAAGTCATGATTTCTTTTTATCTGGACTATAGTATCAGTGAAGTATCTTATACCTGGAAAACAGAAGCCCTCTGCAATAACAGAGACAAAACTGTCACCAATTTTTTTACCAAGAAGTGCTTGACCGCTATCTTTCTAGTGCTGCTCCATAAAAACTAGAAACTCAGACATGAAAAAAAGCCCTAGATAAAAAAGGCAGGGTAAAACTAAGAAAAAATACTCATGCTGCAAATACAGCACTGCACAGTAAACCTGAAGTTAAAAAAACCAAATGTGGTGAAAAAAAAAAGTATTTTAGGTTAGAAAACATATCTACATATCTTATATTTCAAACCTTAGGACATAATTCTTCTATTCCACAGGGGTCTCTGGGTCCACACTGCTTAAAGTACAGCAGTACAGTTAACACTTAGCCTGTTTATTACTGGGAAGATACTTGTACAATTAGGTACCATTTGAAAAACAAACTGCAGAATCAAAAAAACCCAGCCACTGCAGAAAACCATAACTTTAGCCAGCATAACTAGAGGAGTAGCATCATCATGCAAGGAACACTGTATGTTGATTTGAGAGAAACACAAAAGAAGTAACAGAATGAAATTCAAGAAGGCTAAAACCTAATAAATAGTGTAACCCTCCTCAAGAACAAAAAGGAGCTAAATTACCTGTTTGACCTTCCACTTACCATTTGAACCTCCAACTTCAGAAGGTCTGCCTATTTGGCAATCTGGCATTTCACTCTCTTCTCTTAGGTCTGAACATTCGGGAAGCATGACACTCTTTTTTTCAGTAGGGGATTCAGCCACAAGAGTCACTCTCTCACTTTCATTTTCTGTCCTATTTTTCTGTTGTCCTTGAAGTACATTTTCATGCTCTTCCATAGGACTGTCCTGAGAGGACGCAAACTGAACATTCTCCCTCTTTGCTGTGATACTTGAAGAGTATTCCTTCATTTTGCATTTTCTTTTTGACTTATCTATAAAAAGATACAAAAAAAGTAATCCAAAACATTCCCAAAACAGTTCTTTCTTCAAAACACAGCAGCATCTTGCAAGGAAAATAACCACAGGAGCTTCAGTACCATTTCCATACATGTGTCTAGAGAAAAGGTTGCAAGTTAATGAGATCAGTTCTCTATCAGACATACTAGAGGCAGGGAAGGGGAAAACACTGTTTCATGTAATTAAAAACTAGCTGAATATGCAAAAGAGCCACAGACAATGTTTTGGACTTCAAGAGGTAGGTGCCATTAAATGCCAGTTGGGCCATCAAGGCCAGGCTCTTACAATGTCAAGCTCCACTTCAACTTCATAACCACACTGAATGAATGACCTCAGGATTCATCCCACATTTTGAAGCAGCATAATGAAAGATTTAATGCCTCTGGCATGAAGAACCAAGCATCACAGGAACCTGCTGTTAGGCCACAGGAACAGAGAAGGTAGCAGTGACTTTGGCACCTTCTCCAAGAAAGCCTGAATAAAATGAAACTTGCCATTAGAGCAGGGTGTACTGGCATCCACAGGCACTGTGGGCATCTTCCATTTTTCATTACACTTTGGGTCTGCTTTCTTTCACACTGCAGAGCAAAGAACTGTGTCTTGTATGGCTGGTTACAAAGCATGACACAAGTCTTAAAATCCTCAGCATCAAAACACTTACCTCTTTCCTTACGAGAGTCTTTAATTTTTTGGCAGCGTTGCTCAAAATCTTCATCCATTTCATGCCTCACTATGGAATACGCAGTATCACTCAAAGTACAAGCTTTGTGCCTCAGGAGATGATCTGAAATTTTACAGTCAGAACTGAGCATTTTCCACCAGTCAATGAAACTCTTTATTCTGGCTACTTAGAATGATTTTTCTTTTTTCATAGGCAGGTTCTGAAAGGCTATCTCAGTCAGTATTTTCAGCATAAAAACAGAAAAGTTAATTATTTAAGAAAAAGTACTAGTTATCAATCAACACATTTATTACAATTCCATACCCAAACAATACATCTAATGCTGAAACACTTACAACCTGGCAAGAAATGCTCTCTGGGGTTGTTTAAATTTATCCAATGGGGTTGTTTAAAATTATCTGATCCAACATCTACTGTGGGATTACTAAATTTCCCCAGATGAAATCTATCAATTTACATGTCTGAAATTTCTCCAGATTAGGGATAAAAAATACACCCTTACCTCCAGGCCCTTTATTTGGGTTGTACTTTAAAGCATTGCTACGGATTAGATCAATGTCCTTTAGAAAATCTCTTGCAGTTAGGTACTGGTGCATGTCAATCTTGGAGAGAACTGTCGACAGGTCCATGGGCTGCTTAATAGTTTCCTTGTAATTGGGTGCCTACAAATTAAATATACATGCTCAGAGACTTAAACTACAAAAATTAATTATTTTCATAAAGTCAAATAAAGGACTTCTTAAGAGCCCCAAACATTTATAACACACTCAAAGATGCAGAAAAATAACCAGATAGTTTCTTGAAAATTGAAAAGGTGTTTCAGGTGTCTTTGAAGAGACAAACCAGAAGAGGGAGAAAAAAGAAGCAGGGCAGTCAGAAGCATGTGTGGAACAGAGAAGGGAACTGGCAGGATTCATTTCACTTCTTTCAGAAAATCACAGTAGAGAAGCCTTTCCCAGTAAAGTCACCTTAGATTCTCTTTGTTGTTGGCAGCAAGAAAAAATCTGCAGGATTTGCACTTTTGAAGCACCCGTCCTAAGCATCTACTCTAGAATGAAATAACTGGACCCAGAGATGCTGATTTCTTTACTCAAAGCATAAAAGGAGCCTAATGACTAGTTTAGATGAGGACATCTATGTGTCTATAGGTTATTCACATCTTGGAAACTACAAGGAAAGGAAAAGACAAGTCAGTGGAGGCTTAAGGTAATGGGACTTCATTGAAATGCAAAGCTATCTTAAAACTACAACTGACTTTGAAGTACATGCCCCTGGCTTAGACTTATTCAATAAATTTAATGGGGAGTGTACGGGAGTAAGAAAAAACCATGCAGCTCTTATAGCTGATTATGTACCGAGGAAAGCCCCAGATGAAACTGAGAATAGCATCTGAAAATTTATTTGACAAAGTGCTGCTTCTACTCCTGTTCTCACAGAAACTACTGACAGCTAATCAAAGAGCTTTAAACTTTATTAAAACAACCCTACAGGTACTGTTTATAAATATAGAGAAAACAATCTCTCTCCTTTTTAGTGCTGTAACACGCCTATGTATCCACACCTTTTCATGGGCAAATTGTGTTGGCATTTGTTGTAACTGGCACTTGCACTAGATCATCCTTGTAGATCACTTCTAACTGAAATATTCTAAAGTTTTAAAGACATTTTAGAAAGAACACAGGGCTTTCAGTAAATACTTAATAAACATTTGAGAGCCTCAAGGAGTCAAGTAAAAGCAAAATTCATTTCCTTCTTCTTGGAAAATCAGAATAGTACAGTCCCACCACCAAAGATAAACCTTCCTAGAAAGAGCACACAAACACCAAGAAACATAAACACAGAGGAATTATGAATACACACAGTTACAATGGTATTATAAGTCAATACTAACCTCCTCTGGGTCAATGGGCTTTGTAAATGCTTTGAAACGTTTGTCAATGACAAGTCTTTGAGCCACATCTCTTAAGTAAATCCTAAGTTCACGCAATGTATCCTCTTCCTGCTCTTCCACCTGTCTTATTTCTTCCTCTGTCAGCTTTCGAGGCTTGGGTGGTGGAGCTACAGGCAGCACTTCCAAAGTCTGGCAGGCTTAAATGAATCAGAAATTGTAGTTAATTGATGGAACTCATATCCAAGCACATGAAAAATGATTGATAGAAAATTATCACCAAAGCAAATACTGTATTAGCTGTTAACCTAGAGTTAGCAAAGTTTTATATGCAGAATATCCTCCTCACTTGTGTTGTTTTTTAATGCAGGCGGTTGAGCAGCTTGCTTCATAACTAAGTCCTCAAAAAAATGTCTTCTCTCAGCACAGGTAGGACGCGGGATTTTGAAAACTTCTTCATATTCATTATTAAACAATGTTTTTATCTAAAGGACAAAGAAGAAAGATATTTCAGTTATACAAGGCCATGCAAACTTCTTATATTCTGTTCCAAAAGAGATGAGTACCTCCCCAAATTAAACTGAATACTTATTTGGATAAGACTATCAATGAAAAGTTATCTTCTTGGTCTTAAAAGACTAGGTTTTTATAGCGATTTTTTAATACCAATTTAAAATGCCTTCTCTAAGGATCACCTTATAGATTTTAAGCTCCAGGATGTAACTGTATGATAAACAACTGAGAAAGGGGTGATTGAGGATTCACCATCCCCAAGGCTGCTTATTTTGCATTTATATGCCTTGCTGGCCTTTGGTTTGAATCTTTATGGCAGCTACAGAGGGAAAACAGCAAGGCTCAGAGGATGAGGGCTGGCTTTTTAGTAAGGTGTTTGACTTTTCTCTAATTTTATTTTTAATTAATTTTAATGAGGTGTCTCAATTTGATTACTTCCAAGCTGTATTCTATTTTTCTATTTCTACTACCAAAAGGTATGGAAGAGATTTCAATCCTTATTTTAGAAGGCATTTATTAACAGTATAAAAACTTCTGTTATTGAGACAAAATAATCAGAGCAGTACATCCATATTTTGAACACCTTCCTTTAATGCATAGTCTCACGTCTACAAAGCTCAGCATGTCCTCTTGAAGAATTTTGTTAAAGAATACACCTAAAAATTTATTTCCAAGTTGCTTAAACTGAAACTGGAACTTAGATTTCTAATTTGTTGAGTTGCCACCCAGATGAAGGAAGTAATTGAAATTTTTAAAAAATAATATAAATTTGAAATTACATTCCATTGATAACAGTGTGACCTCTGTACTTTTGCAGCAAAAATATCTCTGACTTTTCAGTAAAAATGTTTTCAGAAAAACAGTCTTTCTTAGCTACCTTTCAAGCACCACCATCTTCACTAAGGACACACCTAACCATCTTTAAGCCACCAAAACCATTGTCTGAAGCAAGTCTATACATCTGTCTAATAAGCTTGAATACACGAGAAGGGATAAAAAGTTGGGTCAAAGTCCATCTCTACTCAGAAAACACTTTAGGCAAATGCTTCCAGCATTGTTTTGTCTAAGCAAGTTTTAAGAGACTGGGTTTGGATGCCTGAGTAATTAATATGAATTTGCTTAAGAGCGGCACGTAACTCTAATGCTTCAGGGAGTTATGAATTAACAAGAAATTGAGTAACAAAGGAAGAAAAGTATCAAATGAAATACCTCTTCTGGGAGCTCCCTCAGTTGTACATTAGATGTTGCAAGGAGTAAAACTGGAGTAAACCTTGGGATGCTCTGCAGTAGTGTTATAAAAACAGATCTCAGTGTAGGTCCAACAGTCTCCCACCACAAAGGGATTTGTGGGACATAAATGATACTTGGTGCTGTTCTTTGAGCCTCTCGTATCAACTGGTAAAATGAAAGCTTGGATAAGAAAACTACATCATGTAGAACAGGCTACTAAATAACTATGTATCTGTCAAACTGTCTTATGAAATAAGAGGCATGAAGGCAGGACTTCAAGACAAATTGATAGATGACTCCTTAACAATCAGGTAAAATGTTCACTTTGACTCAAATATAGACATTTCTATGCAGACAGAAACAGACCTGAATCTCTGCCTGATTTCAAAACTACTTAGGTATAACTCCTAAAGAGCCTAAGAACTCAGCCAATGTAGTGGTGTGCTTCAAAAAACCCACAGCTAACTCTTCAGCGAGATGCATTTGCCTGGAGAAATCACTGCACAACTGCAGTTACACCATTTTCAGTTCAGAGAGGACACACACCCAATTCAGACTGGAGCACAGTCAGAACAAAGGCCTATGTGAAAAGATGAGGGCTAACACAGCACAAGAAGCCTGGCTATAATTCATAACTTCAAGCACGTTTTATAAGAGGTGACCAGTCCTTAGACTGTCTGAAGAGCTAAATCACTCACAGCCTCTCTTTACCAAAGGACCCATCAGACCAGATGGCTTTGGAAAACCACAAGCCACTGCCTACAGATGGCACCTCAATCACAGAAGACAACATGCATCTACTGCATGAGGGAAGTGGAACAGCCCTTTCACACAACAAATTTCTCCATGCACCATTTCAGATTAACAATCTGCAAAAGACTTGCTCCTCCTATGTGACAAATGAGTATCCAGTCACATAAAGTGTCTATCCTAACTTGTACAGCCCTTGACTGCTGCTACTAGAGATAAAAATATTTTAATACATTGATGCCAAAAAACAAAGTGTATTTACTGCCCAAAAGTAAAAAAGCAAAACAGCACTAAGTTGATTTTATTTCCTTTTCCTAGTTAATGAAAACTCAACACTGTACAAATCTAAGTATTCCATGAATTTTAATGCTTTTGCTGCATGTACTGCAGCAATAAAAGTTGTATATGTACATGCAAAAAAACCCCAACAAACAAAAAAATTATTTTCCTCAAAACCTTGGCTGCCCTACAAATATAGTTTTAAAAAAGGCTACAGAGTGTGCGTGACATGCCGTCAGGTTGATGCAGAGCCATCTACTGGTAGCACAGAGTCCTAAGAAGCAACAAAAACAACTTCCTAAATCCCAAATGAGACCAGCAGGATTTCGTGCCACAAAGAGGGGTTTATTAGCAGTACTTCCCATCTTCCTGAGCTGTGAGTAACGTTCTCCCTGTTACATTTCAAATGGAAAACATGGCTATGTACAAAATCCTTACTTCATATCATTCCAGCAGAAAAGTGAATTTTCAGACAGAAGTAAACGTAACAGCAGACTTAAATCAGGCCACTTATACTGACAACGAATTTTGTTTACTTTACTAGTTTATACACTAATCCTATGAGACTAACAAGAAAAAAAGCTACCTGTACACATGTTTCATCTGGTGATGTGCTAGCAAATAAAGTTGGTGTGTCTAGTGTATAAATTGGAAACTTTTCCAGGGAATGTATTACTGCAGCTGCCAAATCAGAAGCTTGCCCAGATCCTGGCTCTTCAATTAGTAAGAACCGTGGCCTGTAAGATGTTGGCTGGTCACGAGGATTTCTACAGCAATAAGAAGAAAAGTTTAAAAATGAGTGATGAATAGGAAAACAGACATTAAAGTTTTTACTATGTTTTTTGATTTTTCTTTTTTTGCAAATATTCTCCCTGTTCCACAAAATAATAGGCTGGTCTGTGAACAGGAAGACTATCAAAGCCTACTTTCTCACAAAGTGGTGCTCTGCCTCTGCTAAGAAATCCTGCCAGTCCCCAGCATGTCTGCTACTCTTTTGGCTGGGTTAAGTAATAGCTCTTAAATCCCACAGCGGGACTGTCCAGCCAAATACCCACACAACAGTTCCGTTTGATGGGTCAGAGCAGCGTACTCTGTTAGAACAGCAGTAACCAGTTGTAGCTTCACACTTAAATCTGGCAAATATTGATCACCCCACACACACACACTCAACTCCTTCATCTAGCATCCCTCACACCAAAACAGTTTACAGACCCAGCCATCTTACAAATGGAACCAGAGACAAATGTACCTGCTAAAAGTGCGGAATTCTGCCTTTTTGCTCTCAGGTGTTTTATGAGTTGGCTTCTCTTCAGAGATTGATGGTGATTCCTCATCACTGTCAATCACATAATTTCCTAAAATAGGATTTAAAGAGAAGAGAGGTTTGTTAAATTTCTTGTATACTCCATATCTTTGTCTTGCATTAATACACCTTCAAAACTGATGCTGGAAAACACTTCTCTTGTATTTCATCATTTGAATGCTATTTTTCTGAAGAGTTCATTCTACCACAAATCACAGAAGATCGCCGAAGTCTCTACAAAGCTGTCCTGTGTCCCATGTTTTGCACTGGGTATTACCTCTCTATTAACAAAAACTTGTGGGTTTTTCTCTTTAGAATAAAGATGGTTAGGAACAACTTATGTAGTTCCCAGACACCTGAAAAACATTTCTCTTGCTTTAAGCATTTATTTGAAAAGAGATGCTAATAATTTAAAACTTAGATTCCTCTCTGCAAGTGATAAATGTGTTTGTTAGCTACTGTCAGAAACAGAGTGCTCCAGCACCTGCATAGTTCTCAACTGCTTTTGCGAGTCACTCACAGCTCCCACCCTGCACTGTGCACACACAAAGTACAAAATTGTGCTGCCAGTACAGTTGAGAGGTTTGTGTATGTTGATTGCACAAATCACAAGCTTTTGCTTTGGCAGATTTTTAAACAAGTGGATGTAGATGTTATACCTTGCTGCTGGCCCTTCTTTAGTGCAAGCTCGGCATGGGGAAATACTCTTTGCAAGGTTTGTAAAATCCTTTCCAGTGTGTTTTTTAACAGCGGCTTTGAGATAGCTGATAGCGCTCGCCCAGGGGAAGGCACAGCCCTCCGTGAAGCTGGAACAGTCTTCTGCATGGCCATGGAAAAATCATTTGCTTTTATTTTAATTGAATCCATGTTTATCTGCAGTCTCTCTCTGCTTTCATATAGCTGAGGATAGCGATGCCGCAAAGCACAGAGACCAGTTTCGGCACATAAGGCTTTAATATCAGCACCACAGTATCCTAATAAACAAAACAAGAATAAAATGCTATGTCAGTCTCAGACAAAACAGAATTCAAGGCCAATATTTCTAAAGTGCAACACTGAAAGACTTTGTATGCAGCCAAAAATTACCAGGCTAAGAGACAATTTAGAGTTACTGCACTGCCCGAAAGTTCCGTTACATGGCTCACAGCCTGATATCCTGCACTTAGGCAGCAGCCCGCTGGTCAACACTTTGTTCCTGGGAAAGATGTCCCAAACCCATTCAATGTTCTGAGAGACAAAAAGAAGATTGAAAGCAGTGCCTAACTTTGCTCCCAAGGCATGCCAACAGCCTCCTCACTGCCTCTCTCTGCAGCAAGGTACAAGAGCTCGAGTAGTGCTTGATACAAGCTCAGGTTCCCTAGGACTCAAGTCACATGTAGTAACCCACACTGTTTTCAAACTCACCAACACACTNCTTGCATTAATACACCTTCAAAACTGATGCTGGAAAACACTTCTCTTGTATTTCATCATTTGCCGAAGTCTCTACAAAGCTGTCCTGTGTCCCATGTTTTGCACTGGGTATTACCTCTCTATTAACAAAAACTTGTGGGTTTTTCTCTTTAGAATAAAGATGGTTAGGAACAACTTATGTAGTTCCCAGACACCTGAAAAACATTTCTCTTGCTTTAAGCATTTATTTGAAAAGAGATGCTAATAATTTAAAACTTAGATTCCTCTCTGCAAGTGATAAATGTGTTTGTTAGCTACTGTCAGAAACAGAGTGCTCCAGCACCTGCATAGTTCTCAACTGCTTTTGCGAGTCACTCACAGCTCCCACCCTGCACTGTGCACACACAAAGTACAAAATTGTGCTGCCAGTACAGTTGAGAGGTTTGTGTATGTTGATTGCACAAATCACAAGCTTTTGCTTTGGCAGATTTTTAAACAAGTGGATGTAGATGTTATACCTTGCTGCTGGCCCTTCTTTAGTGCAAGCTCGGCATGGGGAAATACTCTTTGCAAGGTTTGTAAAATCCTTTCCAGTGTGTTTTTTAACAGCGGCTTTGAGATAGCTGATAGCGCTCGCCCAGGGGAAGGCACAGCCCTCCGTGAAGCTGGAACAGTCTTCTGCATGGCCATGGAAAAATCATTTGCTTTTATTTTAATTGAATCCATGTTTATCTGCAGTCTCTCTCTGCTTTCATATAGCTGAGGATAGCGATGCCGCAAAGCACAGAGACCAGTTTCGGCACATAAGGCTTTAATATCAGCACCACAGTATCCTAATAAACAAAACAAGAATAAAATGCTATGTCAGTCTCAGACAAAACAGAATTCAAGGCCAATATTTCTAAAGTGCAACACTGAAAGACTTTGTATGCAGCCAAAAATTACCAGGCTAAAAGACAATTTAGAGTTACTGCACTGCCCGAAAGTTCCGTTACATGGCTCACAGCCTGATATCCTGCACTTAGGCAGCAGCCCGCTGGTCAACACTTTGTTCCTGGGAAAGATGTCCCAAACCCATTCAATGTTCTGAGAGACAAAAAGAAGATTGAAAGCAGTGCCTAACTTTGCTCCCAAGGCATGCCAACAGCCTCCTCACTGCCTCTCTCTGCAGCAAGGTACAAGAGCTCGAGTAGTGCTTGATACAAGCTCAGGTTCCCTAGGACTCAAGTCACATGTAGTAACCCACACTGTTTTCAAACTCACCAACACACTCTTCAGCCAGCTCTTCAAGTAAGTTGTCCGACGGCTTCGGGTTCCAGTCTCTTGTATGAATTTTGAAAATTTCTTTTCTTGCCTGGAAACAGTTGCATTTCAGTTTGCCCTAAGTTTTCTCTTAAAAAAACACACAAAACCCCTTATACCAATAAAACCACTTTTCTTATCTGCTAAACCTTTTAGTATTTTAAAGGTCAGTTATTAATAAGCTGTCTGCTTCTTCAAACAGGAAATTTAATAATTCTAAACTTGTTACAGTAAACCCTTGCTGGGAGCTGCAGTGAAGTAAAAGGCATTTACATTTTCCATAAAAGTCAGTTTCCACAAGTGTGAGACCTAATGATTCTGAAGAAAAAATCACGGTAAAGTTTGTATCTACAAATGGAGATTTTTCGTCACAGAAAATTCTCTCAAATTTAGCAAAATTTCATTAAGTATTTCTTGGTACACAGATTAATTATGGCAGATTTCTGGAATTCTACCACAGTAGGGAATCATGTGTTAGATCTTTTTAATGGCACCTCACTTCCTGTTCCTGAGAGCAGATGAAAACTGGAGAAAAATATTTGTGCTAAATGCATTGTTTAGTGCACTTTTACTAGCTTTCAATCCAATAAGCCTTTTATCCTTTTTCCAAGAAGTGCTAAGAAATATCAAAGATAGCCAGAGAGAAAATACAAAAAGAGGTCTCCAGTTTTGGATGCAATCGCCACCCTTTCAATATTTTTTGGTTGCTATATACCCATTTTTATACGGCTTAACTATTGCCATTGAACTAAATGCTTCCCAAGCCCTGCACCTGTGCAGTGTCATTCACATCTTTGTCCAAGTCCCTGTCAATAACTTCCAGTGAAATCCCAAGATACTTAATTTGCTCCAGCACCAGCCTTGATCAAAGTTTTTGCTACCAAGGAGGGATTCTCTCACCCTTTCTTTCACTTTCAAGATGCTATAGGAGTAGTTTATAACTAATTAATACACTCATTCTTTCTTAAACATTTCAGTTACTATCAGCATCCCATTTTCTCCACCAGTCAGAGAGAAACCAAAACCAACCAGAGAATTAAGTACTTGTTGAAATCACCCTAATGATATATGTTCAGTGCCAGGTCTGCCCTGCACCGTGCAATGCAATGTCTCCAGATATCCCGCTTTTGTCCGAGCTGCACACTACAGATGGAGACTTGCACTGCTCCACAACGCTGCCTTGTTACAGGGCTTTGTTATAAAGATGGACTTTGCCAAGTAAGCACTAAGGCTGAGTGGAAGTTCTGACCTCTTTGTTTGGCAAACTGAAGCGGAATTCTCGTTCAAAGCGCCCAGGTCTTCGTAAAGCAGGATCTATAGAATCCAGTCTGTTGGTGGCTCCTATTACCACAACCTCTCCTCTGCTGTCCAAGCCATCCATAAGTGCCAGAAGTGTCCCCACAACAGAGCTAACAGAAAAATATGATTTTCATTCACTAGCTTAGTACATTTTCTTCAGTTACACATAACCTTGTCCAGTGATCACTCAAAAAGGACAAGTTTTTACTGATGAGATGCTGCTTAGCAAAAGACTCATTTTAAGTCATAACAAAATACGGATAAGGTAACACAGGCGTTGTGCTGGTATCAAGCTCAGCAAATTATTTTCAATTCCTGTTTAAAAATCATCTGAGATTCATTGGGAGATTCATCTGAGATCATTTGCACGGAATTACTAATTTTCAGGAAAAATGAATGTGTCACTTGAAGTTAAATAAGTTGCCATCTTTTTTTCACAAAGATCAAGCAGCTTCTATGTAGATACAAACATGTCCTACCTATGAATTTGGTCTTGTTTATTGGACCGTACAGGAGCAAGAGCATCAATCTCGTCAAAGAAAATAATTGAAGGTCGCATCTGGTAGGCCTACAATGAAAACGCAGGAATATTGACATCAGGATAACAGCCCTATTTGAAAGAGAAAATGCATGAAAAACATCATGGTTGGAAAGGCATGAACTAGATTTTTCAGACTCAGCTAATTGAGCTAACAGAGTAAAGTGGCACAAGTAACCGAAGACATTGGCCTATGTCAATCCACAGAGACTGGGTGACAAGAAACAAACCATACCAATAATTTTTACATCTATCTGGCAACCACAAGAACAGAGACAGGACTTAACTCAGTGACAGGTTCTGGAAGCAACCCTCTGTTACCAATTTAAACGACCATGCTTTCAGCCTGCATCTCTTTTCCCTCTGATCTTAAGCAACCACCTCTTGCTTCTTGAAACATTTTTTGTGACTTTTTGGGAGGTTGTTGAGTTTTTTGGTTTGGAGGGGGGTGTTTTTTGGGGGGGTGGTAGTGATGGTACTTTGCAGGATTTGCTTATTCCATTTACTAATCTTTCCCAATACATCTCAAGATTTCAAGCCCCTAAAACTCCATTGAAAAAGGAATCAGTGGCAATCCCGTTTCAGTGGAAGAAGCTGAAAAAACATAAAAAAGAGTGAGTTCTTGTTGACCATAGAAAATCAATTCCAACTCAGACAGAACAAATGGCACATTTCAACCTTACCTGCTCAAATAATAAACGAAGTTGTCGTTCAGATTCTCCTATCCATTTACTCAGGCACTCAGCACCTTTTCTCATAAAAAAGGTTACTTTCATGTCACCTTGACTGCATTCATTAGCAAGTGCACGAGCAAGCAGTGTCTTTCCAGTCCCTGGTGGACCATAGAATAGACAGCCTCTGCAATTCAAAAAAAAAAAAATTAAAAAAAATTCACAAAAGAAAAAAACATCATGGAAAAACACCTATTACAAACCCCATCTTTAAAACACACAGCTCTGCTCTCCTAAACAACACAGCTCATGGATAAGATAGCAGTAACAGCTGAAGTGGAAGAAAAGTCAGAAGTGTTCCCACACAGTTCTATAAGGCAGCAAACAAAATCAGTAAAGAACATAATGTAGAAATACAAAACCTTAAGAAAAGCTTGCAGCATCCCAAAAGGACACTTTCAAAACTTCTGACAATCCAGCAGGGGTGGCTGGAGCCATACAAGAACAAACTTCCAATGCAGAATCTGAGACTAGGCTAACTGAGGAACCACCAGTTCATTTTTCAGTGATGCACTCCATATCCATTCTTGTTTTCATATATGGCAAGATTTTATTGCAAAACATTTAATTCTCCATTAAAAAGCTTTGAGTTACTGGAATTGGTTTCCCTTTGCTGGTGATAAAGGAAGAAGTATCCTAAAGCTGGAAAGACATTGTGTATTTCTGCACTTACATCAACTAGAAAAGCCAATACACTGCTGTTTCAAAAAAGAATTTCAATGAATAAAGAAGCAAAGCACAGAAATATTTTCTTTCTATTTTGAAATACTTTTAAAATTACTGAAGGCAAAGAATTTTAGGTCCTAGTTCAATATGCCATGACTGAGTTTCGTTGACCAAGAATATACAAAGCTAACAATAAAATCACTGATTATTTTTTTGTAGCACAGAAGCCACTTAGGTGTGTAAAAAGAGGACACATTCTTATTTAGCTCAAGCACAAAAAAAACACTGCAAGTTTCTAGTTGCATGTCCTATCAGTTGCAAAACTGATACTTGAGAACTTGGGCAAAAAAAGAGAGTTGGTGGCAGAGACAAGTGGACTTTCACTAAACAAACATTTGACTACCAGTAGAAGGTACTTCCTGCTTTATTTACATATAGAGCTTTAAAGAAAAAATCCCCAACTCCGCCTTTGAAAGGCAAGACACTTTGAAAGGATAGTCTCACCACACAGTAAATCTTTGGACCTACGTATATACTGGATTCCATCAATTCTTTTTAAATTCTGTTTTACTAATGTTAAAAAAAAAATCAACACTGCTGAGAATTTTTAAGCATGAAAACATATTGATGGCCCAGTTGAATTCTCCTGAAAATAGGTAAATTAGAACTTAAGAGTTTTAAATAGTGCCTGTTACCTTGGAGGTTCAATTTTCAGTCTCTCAAAGATTTCAGGATAAAGCAATGGAAAAATGACCATCTCTTTTAAAGATGAAATGTGGTCAGAAAGACCACCCACGCCATCAAATTGTACCTAAAGATGAAGCCAACAGAACACATTTTATATGTTAAAGAAAGCTGCAACCTCGATAAGGTTCCATGAGAAGCTGGATTGCTTGAGAGAAAACCAAGGGAGTTGTAGATGGCCCACTACTGGAAGCTTTCATAAATACTGCAAACGTCTCACTGCCACAATGAATCAAAAACACTTACTGAACCATCTATTTGCATTTGCTCCACACCAGCCAAACTTCTTCCCATTTTCATGGTATCCTTGTCAACTCCCGTTAAGGCACCTTTCTGAAAGCTGACCAGAAGAGATCTGATTTGAATTGAGGAAAAAAAAAGTGCTTTCTAACTTACAATGCAGATAGAAGATTTTCAATTTTCTAATGATAGCAAGTGAATGCAGAAGACCTTATAAATCAGCATGAACTTCCTAAATAGTTAAATATTCATTCCAACTTTTTACATTTAATGGCTATGAGTAGATAAAGAAAAATGGTCACTCTAGACATTAAACTGAATTAATTATTTTAACAACTCTTAGCACTTATGAATATCCATGCCAGTCAACACAGCATATACAGGAATGCAAGCTTAAAACAATTATTCCATATGTGGAGACTATGGACTGACCTTGATTAGTATGATGGAAGAATTCCTCCCCTTCCTAAACGTACTGACATCTTTCAAATAGTTTTAGCTTTTACCTTCAAAAAGTTACAGCCCAGGAGAACACTTATTTCAGTGGGGATTAACATTTTAAAGGCTGCCCACCACTCCTGGACTTTCCTGAAGACTTTGGAATGTGTGTGCCAGAAGATACACATCTGAAAGACTTCAGGCTGAAAATTCTTTTGTTAGACTGTTATTTAGTTACTATTTCTAGAGCATTTGTTACGTAACAAAACCTATTTCCCTAACTTATAACATTTTCTCTTATATGGTTTTCTTTCTGAAAAAAACCTAACAGTGAAGCACAGAAGCAATAAACTTTTACATCAATAAAATACATCAAAATGTGTATCTCTACCGTCCCTCCCATTCCCACCTAGAAATCAAATTTCTTATTAAAAGTCAATTCTAAAAATGCAGTTTTAGAGACTCCATTTACAGCTGTCAATACCAACAGGTATGATTAAATATTGCCACAATTCAGAAAGGGTAAAAGATGAAGATAGTAACACTTCACAGTTAGGCATATGCAAAGTGCTCCCAGGCATACTACTCCCTCTCCTATTTTGCAATTTCATTAACCTCCTTAAATTTCTCTTCTTCCTCTGCATTTCAAAATCCTCATCATCATCATCAGAAGAGGAAAGGGAATCACTGCTGAAGACTCCATATCTCTGTCTGCAAACATTCAAACAAGTAAAAAATGAAAATGCACCCTATGTAATACCAAACTTCAGTTAACACTATCTCAGAGTTTACTTTGAAATCTAGTAAGTTTTCAGATCATTGGACTTTTTATCTGATTTCAAAGTACATTATGTGATTTTCTTTGTGACAGCAATATTTGATTTTTCTTAGGAAGGTAAAATGTTTCACTAGTGTGCAAAGAAATTTCTTAATCAAGTTATTCCTTTTGTCCAGTCTCTCTCTCTAAGACGCACAAATCAAGTTTTGCTTGGCATTATGTAGCCACTGTGAAACATCAACATTTTACACTTATTTAAAAATCTGACTTCAAAACCCCTTCCTTCCGTAAGTGTCTGCATCAGGATGATAAACAAAGTGTTCCTATCTAGCAAGGGAAGCACTCTCCATGCTCTATTTACATGATCTGACACCCCTTTGTCATTACTACTGCAATTCATTAGATTTTCATTTAACATTTTTCTTGTTTAAGGATAGTTTTATACAGAAACATTAACTGATTCCAAAGAGACATCAGAATCAGTGTTTGAGTGATTAAAAAAAATCCATTAAAACTTTCATACAGGCTCTCCCTCTAACTAAATTGTCTTTGGTTTTAGGAAAATAATTTTCATCTCTCAAGATTAAATAGTCTAAGGTTTTCAGAGGGAGGTTCTGGCTTCAGTTCCAGAACAAATGAATTTCAGTTACACAGTCTCAGCCACAACCCTCATCATCACCTTATCAGTGACCATAAATACTGCATTTTCAAATAAAATCTGATGGCTAGTAACAAGAATGGCCTCCCCCTGCCACAGGGAGAGGCCATTCTTTATGTGGCCTCCCCTGCCACATAAAGAAATGCCCTGCCATTTCTTTATACTCTCAGACTACCACAATAACAATCATACTATTTATCTGTAATTGCCACTAGTCCAAAACCCTTTGAAAGCACTATTGAGTCATGTGACAGCACTATTGAGAAAAAGAACTATCACTTAACCATACACAAACCTTTTATTCCGTTTGCATGAATCTCTCTCTGAGACAGATGAAGATGGGACTGAAGAATCTGTCTCACATTCTCTAGGTTCTGTTGAAAGCAAAGGATTTAGAATAATGTCACAAACAAATTTAAGATAAAGGGGATAGTCAAAGAGGCAAAAAACAGGATGTGTATCACCCATCTCTAAGTTCAGGGGAAGTTTCAAGGCAGGCGGGGGTTGATCAGTGTACAGCAGAAGTGAAAAAACACACACCTGATTTTTAAGGAGAACTGTAAAACACATGAGTAAGATTATAAAGTCTCATTAATTACTATTCCTTCAAGGCTAGATAGGTCATTTTTTTTACTGGAAAACAATAAGGATCCCAAATAGGAAAAAAAACAGAATGTGCACAGGGTACAGACATTTAAGAAAAGTTACTGCAGAATGAAGGTAGGAAATTTAAAGTTGACTGTGTGCATGTATTTCCATTAAAAAAATCTTGCTTCCATGCAAGAATTTAGCTCTTAAGAAAAACTGTGCCTATAACCTACTTTCCAGTATATCTTGATAGCACCCAACAAAGCAAAGCTTTTTTCCTTTTGCTTCACTTCCGTACGACGCAATTACTGCACAGAACATTAAACTGTTTAAGTAGTGATGCAAATAATGATATATTCAAAATGCGCTACACGACAGGTGCTCCCACCTCTCCACAGCCTTTTATCATGCACGTGTTTTGGAAAAACACTGGGGTTTCGGACTTTTCTGTCTGAATACCTATGAGCTCTTTACCAGTACAGCCCTAGAATCTATGGCTATGGCTTTTAATATCAAGAACAACACAGATTTTTTAATAGATGAAAAATACCCAGTAGTTCAGTCAATTTCAATTGCTTAAGAAAAAGCTTTTGGCTAGGACATAGTCAAGGAAATTAAAAACAGAACTAGCCTACAATGCTACCTGGATTTTCAGTTGTTTCTTCACCAGTTGTTTCCATATCTAGACTTTCCTAATTAAAAGAAACAGGAAAAATCAGACACAAACATGCAGAAAACCTGTGGGCATATCTGGTGCCTTTATAGTATCATTTTCAAGGCACTCCATATATGCAAAAGTTTAAATTAACACAGACGGAGAGAGAATAGGAACACCACTCTGGAACCCAGGATTAATAACAAGGATTTCTACTCTAAAATAAGGTTTAGTAGGATATGAAAGTTAAACACTTGACCAGATATAAAACTGAGTGTTATCAATGAATCACAGTTTAATTATCCAAGACTGTGGTAGATCCCAGGAGAAAGCAATTCTTAGCAGAAAAAAAAAAAAAAACCAAAACAAACAAAACACACTGGCATTTGAGAGATGATTTAGAAAGTACTATGATCAATTCTGGTTGGAGCAAAGGAATTCATATCTGAGCAAAAACAACTATGAAAGCAGGCTATGGATATCGTTGAGAAACAAAGTGCCTGGCATTCAAGAGGACAGTGGACTAACTTGATTTAATAGAGCAAAACCAATACAGAGGAAATGTGATTGATTAGTGTCTATCATTTTAACATGAGTTCCTCTTGGGACAGGGGACTACTTGAGCTCACAGGCAAGGCTGGCACAAGCACAAACACAGATAAAGCAGGTATCAGTGAATTCAGTTTTTAGTAAGATTTGAATGAAAACCCAAGCCCTGAGACAGCTATTTGTAGAAAGCCAGGGATTTTATTTTTGTCCATTCAAAAATCATAAGACAATTCAGCAAGCATAGTATAAGATGTGTTTCAGAATATCACTGCTCTTTCATGTCTTCTGAAGAAGGTATTTCCTCCACCTTAGAACGTAGCTGTGGCATGACTGTAATAGTAAGATGTTAAATTATAATTAGAGAGCAAGAATAAAATACTAGTTTAGACTACACTATGCTTTGGAAAAAGTTTTTTTCAGCTAAATTAAAATTATAACTAAATAATTTCTTTACGTGAAATGCCATTCACATAGAAAAAATAGTAAATTAAATTAGTATCTTCTGTGCAGTGGAACACCCCACGGTCTCCCATTCTTTGCTGTCCAGGTGTCTTTTCCATGTCACCCCTTTTTTTTGCAAGACTGCTTCTGCAGTACTAAGATACAAAGTTGACAGGTAAGAGCAAAGATAGGCGAGTACAAAAATATCCCATTGAAAACAACACACGTAGTCAGCATGATATTTTAATATAGTGTGCACAAAGCAAGAGTCATTGACACTTAGCCAAGTTTTTCAACACTACTTAAAAATTAGGTCAACTGTTTATTTTTTATAGAGAGATTTAAAAACAAGTGTTTAAGGATTTGCAAACATAGATTGTTTTCAGGTTATTTTCCCCTCTTGCTGAACACAGTACAAAAAGAATCTCATTTAGTAGGAAAAAGGAGAATTCTGAAGATCATAGGAAGAGGACAAAAAGAAATTATGGCAGTTTTTCATAGCACTTAAGTTGCTCTGCATGATAGCATTAAGTCATTTTTAGTTCACAGCCATCCTCAGAAAACAGGTTGCTTATTCTTCTCTTAACTGGAATTAAGGTCTCATGTTGATTTTCCAAGACTATATATGCTAGAAAAAAAAAATCTCCCTGCTGACATACTTTGAAAATCTTTCAGAAAACAATGTCAATCTGGGATTCACAAAGAGAATTAAGTCACGGATACGCAGGCAGAAATTTTAGGACTGCTTCACTTTGTATCCAATTTTCTGCCATTTCTTAACAGGACATTATAAAATTATTAATAAGCATGAAAGAAAAGTTAATTAAACATGAAGGCGCTTCTGGTACCAAGAAGATCAATTTAAAGGGCAAGTCAAATCTACTGAAAGTCACAACATCATTTCAGTTCACAAGAACCAGCCCACACATAAAAGATGCTCTGGCGTGAAGATCTCTCTACAACTGGCAATCCCAAAATAAAGGCACCGGTGGCCAATTTAAACATTGGCTGTGTCCAAAATATTTACACAAGCACCTGACAAATACATCCTCCTGTGCAGTCTTTGAATTGTCCATCTTAAAACAAGCCACAAGCAGGAGATGCTACCTGACCAACTGCAGTGGAACGTTTATGGAATGTTTGTCAGGTTGCTTGGCAGTGCCCCCGCAAAGTTCCAAGCTTGATCATGCCCAACCCCCAAGTCCCTGGTGGGACTCTGCTGTGGAGGGCACCTGATGTCCAAAACTTGATAATCACAGAATCATAGAACGGCTTGGGTTAGAAGGGACCTTTAGCAGCCATCTAGTTCAACACCCCTGCCATGGAGAGGGACACCTTCCACTAGGCCAGGTTGCTCCCAGCCCCATTCAGCCTGGCCTTAACACTTCCACAGGCGGGGCATCCACAGGCTCTCTGGACCACTTTATCACCCTCTCAATAAAGACATTGTATACGTAGTGGCACATAGGGAGGTTTCAGGCCAATCACTGCATGCACTTACCACTTGCTGCCAGGATCAACAGTATCTTCCTCTGCTGTCAAAAAAAAGTCCCTAGCCAATATTACGCCATAGCACAAAGGCTTGCTAATAAGGCTCATTTTAGTAACTCTGCATGATGAAAAAACCCAACTTACTTTTTTCTAAGATTGCAAACCAAAATGGATTGATTTGTAGTGGTATAAAACTTCGCCAGTCTACAGCTTCAACAGACCTCTAAATCCCAATTTTCTTCACTAGGTAAGCAACCAGTATTACAGAAAATATAATGTGAAGATGGTTTGATAGGACTGTATAATGGGTTGACCTTGGCTGGAGGTCAGGTGCCCACCAAGCCACTCCCAGGGTGACAGGGGAGAGGAAATAAGATGGGAAACAACCAGTAGCCTGAGATAAGGCAGTTTACTAAAGCAAAAAAAGAAAAGCGACAGCTTGTGCAGCTCGGCAGTAGCCAAAACACCGGTGTGTTATCAGTACCTTTCCAGCTACCAGTGCAAAGCACAGCACTGTGAGGGCTGTTGGGAGAAAATGAACTCTATCTCAAGCAGACCCAATACAGATTACTTTCCATAAACACAAATGAATTTGCATTAATTCTGCTATTCCCTTTTAATTATTTATTGATTAGTTTCATATTAGCTGTTCCATTATTTTTCCAAGGATTTTCTTTTCATTTCTTCTGTACGGTGGCAGGGTTTTGCCTATGATTTTTTTTTTTTGAAAAGCAGTCAACACACATAGAGTTAGCATGATGTATAACTACAAGTAATTTTTAAAAATAGGACTGATAATTATTTCTTTTTTTAAGTTGTGTTTTTATGAAGATAAAGGACAAAAGAAAGGTAATGCAGACATACATCCAAACATTGTGATAGGAACCAAGAAAAACAGCTAGGGAGGTTACATGTCACACTGGGCCAGTACAGTATTGAAAGAAAAGATCCACATTTTATCTTTATTTGTTTTGCAGTTGAACTTATGAAATATGCAAGTATGAATTAAAGTATTATTAAGTCAAAGGTAAAAAAAATTAATTAAAATTTTAAATTAATGTCTGATGTATTCTAGTTCTGAAACAGTCACACTTCTATATAGTATTTTTTGGAGTATGTTCAAGTAGGAAAGCAGCTGAGACCCACTAGTGTCACTGAAACAAGATGTAATATTAAAATAATGAATTGCCCTTGGTTGGAGTAGTTAATACTAGTTATAATATTGAATTCCATTCTTTACAATTAGGGCTTGAAAATCTGGAATGATCCAGCAACAATAAGAAATCTTTATCAATTTAATTCTGTATTTGCTTCTTTGTGATTTCACATCCAAAAAAAATCATGCAGAAAGAAAGGCTGCATTAAGAGAACATCAGTGACTCATTCAGCACATCAGAAATATCTGAGACTGCTTTTATAATGTTAATTCGGCTCAGCTGTATGAATACCTTTTCAGGTCATTTAATGAGAGGTTTTTTTCAGAAGATCCCCATCTCGCTTGGATCTGAGAATATGTGAACCGTTTGTGTTGAAGAAGACGCTACATGTGAGGTAGCCAATCCCTCATTTGCTGTAGAAGAGTAATCAGATACAGTGAATGAGGTAGCACTTGCAGAAGGGTTGCTACATTAAGGAATTTTGAGTATTGCCCAGAAAAATTCAAACTTCTCTTTCTCTGTAAAATCCATGACCCTACTGGAATAATTCAAATCATAATTTTTAAAAATCGTCATTAATTCTGTTTCCCTCATTTTCTATACCCCATTTTAAATCCTCCCAGCTTGGATTGTAGAGTCTTAAAATCTCATTGCTGTAATTTAACATTTCACAGACTTTAGATCTTAAAGGAACTGCAGCTATCCACAGTCAGAATTTGAGCTTTAGGATATCTGCTCTTCATCTAAACCAAAGTGATTGAGATAACTTGTCCTTCTTTCCTCTTTAAGTATTCTTGGAACTTAATTCTAGAGGACTATTGGCACTCTAAACTTATGAATTACAATGAAATACCAGGTCCAAGATACTTCATCCTAGGCATCCAAAGTCCAAAGTGAATAATTCTGGCTATACTTCGTTTCCATCTAAAACATGGCACAAATGGATACATGAATGCACTTTATTTCATATTACATTTTATTGGGACTTTCTAGTTCCCTAATATGTTGAAAATGCTAAACCTCTAAATTCGAAGTTTGTATCCTTAACAGATATATGCTTCAATTATGCAAACATACCCTGACGTATGTATTCACTAGGTACCTGACAGCTCATGGAATTAGTGTCTACACAAGCTCAAGAAGATATAAGAAATTACACATCCAATTGAGCAACTTCCCCCTGACGCTTGCTTTTTCTAACCATCTGGTCTACAGCACAGCATTATTGTCACAAACACTATTTTTTCCTTATGATTTCCACTTTTATTCAAATATCAAAACATGGTTTTAAATAAACTACTAGATAAAGATCAGTTGAAAATCTGTGTCACTGCCAGGCACCACACCTGCATTTACAAATCCCTGGTTGGTGCTTTGGTCACAGTAAAATCCTTCCTTCCTTTTATTCCTCAGTAGAATTCAATTCTTAAAATATTACTGCAGTAAAACTTCGTTGAGTCTTGTGATTTTTTTAAATAGCAAGAGAAATTATTTTTCCAATAGCAATATTGAATGAAATTACAGATTGATTCTTGTCTTGCTTTCAACGGGATCCAATCTCCAGCTCAGCTTCCCACTTGCACGGACTTTACTCCCTACAGTATTTAAAATGGTCTAAATTTTACTTCAAATTTTCATTCTGTGTACATCACTACCTGTGAGAAAAGGCACTTTCTTCACATACTTGTTTCCATTTGTACAAACTCAAGTCTCCTTAAACATTCAGTTTAACGTTCACTTAGTTCCCAGCTTTATGGAAGGGTACCCTATACTTTGGGCAGCCATGAATAAAGTTTTTAGCCATCATTCTGATCCCTAATTTTTGATATGTAAGTGCATTGAATATTCTAGCAAGAACTGTTTCACCAATCCAACCTCCAGCAAACCGGAGCACCACGGTGTAAGGGAGATGTTAGGCTAGGGCCATCTACTGGTTGTGTTGCTGAGCTTTCACAGACGAATTTGAAAAACTGCTTTACACATGTAATTCTATTGCAGTTATAAAAATAATAGCATATATTAATAGATTAATCACCTAAGTGTGGTGATGTTTCTTGTGTAATGGTTCATTGCTTTTAAGATTAAATATTCCATGAACTTAATATGGCCCAATTATCAAAAGAAAAAAAAATTTATTTACCTTGTTTTCATAAACAAAATAAAAATGGGGCAGGGGGGAGGGGAAGGGGCCTCTTGCTTCCCAGTAACACCAAAAAGAAAATGTGGAATAAAGTAATATTAATGCCAAGATTAAAACAGTTTAGTAAAGTAATCCGCATCTTTTTAATATTATTGCTGTGATGAAGACGGTAATTCTTCTTGCCTTATTTGATGCTTTGTAAGATTTCATCCTCAATTTGTACGTGTTGCTCTGAAATAGCTAAAATGGACAGTTTTTTGGGGATTAAAAAAGACCTGTAAAGGGTGAGAGATAGGCAGTACCTGAAATTCATTTACCCACATATAGGCTCCTCAAAGACACTCGGGACTGGGTGCTGTGCTGGTTTTGGTTGGACCACAGTTAATTTTCTTCACAGTGGCTGGTGTGGAGCTGTGTGTTGGATTCGTGCTGAACATAAGGACGACAAAAGAGATGGTCTTGCTATTACTGAGCAGAGCTTACACTCAGCACTGGTCCTGCTGTTGTTTATCATGGTAATTTCAAGCGCTGATCCACTTTCCTGTCAGTTTCTACTACAAAACTCACAAAATGTCCACTCAATTAAACATGAATGCATAATAATCTCATTTTTTATGTCTACCTGGTTCATGTCAAACACTGAGAATTTTGATTCCTGAGATTATTAGCAGCATGATGAAGCTGTGACAGTTTCAGGCTTGCCATTATCCTGAAATACTACCAAGCACTGTGGCAAATGTGAGCAATTTGTCCAGTCAGAAGAACTCATGTCCTTGAAGTTGTTATTGTAGATACACACGGAAAAACACATCTGAAAGCTTACTACAACATGAGCTTACAATTACTGCCAAATACTAAGTCTCTTTCAAAGCGCAAACCTAAGTCTTGCATTCTATTAATACAGCTGGCCAAAAAGCAGATTCTTTTAAGTTAAATCATGTGTTTTCTTGTCTCTTTGACCTCTATTTATGCCACAGCAAGATTGCTGCAGGTGCAATTTAGCATGAGCACAAGAGTCAGAAGCAGTAAAGGCCCATCAGCTCATTCATCCTGCTCTCGTATACTACACAGTTCCTCCCTGGAGTGAAGTAAAACTCAAATTAGAGCCTTTCACCAGATCTACCAGAACACTGCTTGACCCTCCAGCACGTCTCCGAAAGGAAAACTGCTCTGCCTTTCAGCATTTCCCTTAAATTCAGCCCTCTGTAGACAACCGACTTCCTCCTTGGGTTTTACATTTTAACATGTACCAAGGGTTGCCTTCTGAGCTAGACACACTCCAACTAATACTGTCCCTCTGCTCATTCCATCCTGAGCTTCGTTGCCAAGTCGAAGCTTCCACTTTTCTGTTTTTGCAGGCTCCCCTGGAGTGCTATGTCCGTCCTTCCTCCCTCCCTCCCTCCCTTCCTCCCTCCCTTCAGCAGCCTCCTCTCTCCAGAACCCACATGACGACGCGCTTAGAGAAGCCCTTCGTGTCACACATACAAGAAAACACCCACGTTTCGTCTTTGGCTGTCGCAGGAAGCGTGGGACACGGCAGCGCTCAGAGCCACCACTCCCTACGGAACACCCGCCTCCTCAGCTTCCCCACCTCTGGCACCAAAGGCCATCTACACACCAAACCAAGCGCGCGGTGACGACAGCGCGGACCAGGCGGGGCGTCCGCGCTGATTGGTTACGGCTCGCGAGTAAGGCGGGGCCTGGCGGGACGAATGTACTGATTGGCTGCAGGACGGGGCTGGGCGGGGCTACTGCGCTGATTGGCTGCGGCGCGGCGAGCGCGGGGCAGGTCGGGTCTGGCAGCCGTTGGCGCGTGGTTTGAAGATGGCGACAGCGGCCGGGGGCGCGATGGACGGCGGCGGCGGCGGCTCCGTCAGCAGCTCCGTCAGTTCGGCCCCGCCGGCGGCGGCGGTGGAGGCCGTGGCCGCGGAGTGGATGCTGGAGTTCGCCTGCTCCTGCCTGTGCCGGCATTTCGCGGAGCAGAGCGGGGCGGAGTTCCGGCGGTGGAGGGACGTTGCGCAGGGTGAGGGGCAGCGGTTCGGGGCGTCCCGCGGCGCTCGGGGCTCTCGTACAGCCGCTCCCGGGGCAGCGAGTTCGGCGGGGCCTGAGCGGCAGCTGCCTCCAGCACGCCGAAGGGTGGGAGTGCCAAAGCACTCGTAGCCCGCCGACCACCGTGGTCAGCAGTCTTGGGGGGATGCTCGGCTCTTTCGGGAGCTTCAGGAGACCCCCGGGCTTTTACAGAGCCTGTTGAGGGCTTTAGTGGTCTCGGCAGCACTCGCACACGGGAGCAATACAGCAGTGCTAGAAATATTTCAGGGAAGTATAGACTGGCAGGCAGAGATGGGATGAAATGAAGTCTGGCGACTGGATTTTTAATGGAAAAACATATATTTAAAATGAGAAATTAACTTTAGAGTGAGAGTAGTTGACAACTAGAAGTAAATGTCGAAGTCTCAGGTAAATTTGATGGATTTATGATCCTTTCTTCTGTAAGAAGCAGTTTTCCTGAGGATACCAGGTTAGAGCGTTGGGGGATGTTTTGTCTCTGTGTGTATATTCTTGACTCAGTATAGTAGTATGACTTGTTTAAATTTCTGCGAAGAATGGAATACAATGGCATGCAGAATGATTACTGTGTAAATTGATATGGGATATGATAAGAGGTAAGAAATCTAAAGATAACTTCATAAAGTACTTTGAATGGGGGTCTACTAGATTAAATTATTTATGTTGCTTCTTGATGTTTGGCGTTGGGACTGCCAACTCAGCAGGAGCATTCTACTGAAGTTTCGTGAAGGTAGGAAGCAGGGACACTGTCAATGCAGAAGCAGATTGGAATTATCTCCTGAGAAGAACTGGGAAGACTGAGGACTGGATTAGTAGAAACAATTAATTAAATTGTACAGAATGCAAGGTCATATGGGAATAAGAAGTAATAGCAAATTTTGAACTTGTTCCTACTCTGTTCAGCAACAGAGGAAAGGCTTTGGCACGCTAATATTATAAAGTCAGTATTGTAAAAGTCTTTGGGAAAAGCTAAGCACAGTCATAAGATTGCATTAGAAAAGTGGGTGTGTTTTTTTCATAGAAACACAGAACTATTATTCTTGCATGTGTCAAAGGGAGACCCTCCAGAAATAATGATTGGCTGTCAACAAGAAGGTCAATTTAAACTGAAGCAAGTAGGAAGGCAGTGGTTGCAGATGATATCCCCAACTATTCTGTGATTCACTTTTCATTTTGAATGTTTCTGTACTATGCTGTGAAGATGAATTACTATATCCAGCATATTAGCATAAGAAATTCACAGTAACCCGCATCACAGGAAAAAACTCATGATAGCTCCCATGTTAAAATATGTCGTAATCCTTGTGACCTTCCAACCTTGCAAGGAGGATTTCCCTTGCAGATTTACATTTCTGACTAAGCCTTCCATGTAGCTTTTACTGCTTTAGCTCTGTAAGTTGCTCTAGCAACTAACTAAACAACTAACTAAAAGTTACCAGTCTGCCTGTGGCTCATGGTTTGTGGCCATTCCATGGAAGTGTTCTTTGGAGCAGACAGCTGTCTTTTTTAGTAACCTACTTACCAAAACAAAACCTAAGTTTGATACTATGGTCTTTGAATTGGATTAATATAAGCCTGTGATTAAATCTGCTGCTTCTTCAGAAAAGGATATTTTCTTCTGGTCAAGCTCTTAAATATTACATTGTTTTAGCATGGAAGAATACTAATTAAGTGTACTTCATTGGTTTCTTGAGGAATTAGAAATTTAGTGAAATCTGATAACACAGTGTCTAGTATATGTCTAGCCACACTGTGGCAGTGCTGGAGCAAGTCTGACTTAACTTTTCTCTCTTTTCCAGCTCTTATTAATGGCCTCTCCCGAATACCTCCGCATCAGAAAAAAACAGTATATCTCTGTCAGCTTTTGATAAGAGTTGCACAAGGAAAAAGCCTTGGTAAATACTCAGATTCTTTTTTTCACTTGCTTAAAAATATTTGCGTGAACCTCTACAGAGGTGTATTAGATATCCTCTCACGTAGCCTTTACTGTGCATATCTCTATATATTTTTCTATATAGATATATCTATAAATAAGTAAATTGAATAAATTCCCTTTTTTGGACTATCTTTATTCCATATGTGACTGAGCTGTCTGCAGGACTGGTGTTACTCTGTGCTGACTGACTTAGCTGCATGGAGTTTGAATGACCATATACTTCTTAAATTACGAGTCTTTTTTTTGTCAGGGTAATATCAACAAAAGAAATACACTGGAAAGGACTGTCTTGCTCTTAGTGAGCAATACTTGTGAGTTTAAAGCTCAGGATATGTGTTCCTTTCTGCATATTTAACTCTAGAGGTTAAAGTAAGACAGACAACAGGAATATGGATGAAAAGGATGACTGCCGATGTTTCCTACTAAAGACTGTAAGACTTTCAGCTGGCAGCAAGTCCTTGGGACTCTTATTCACTATCATATCTTCTGTTTGGCTGCATTTGCAACTCGTTGGTTTAGCCAAGATGATTTTGTTTGAGTTTCTGGAAGACTTTAGCTTTTTTTTTTTTTTCCACTGTTTGATAAAACTCATTGGAATTTAAAGACTTGAAAGCATAAGCATGGAAGAAAAAAGTGTATTCTAGCCTAGCAATGCCACAAAGTCTTGTTTTATACAATTAAATTTTCTATGTTGCTTGTCAGGTATTATGTCACCTTGATTTAGTTTAGCTGGAGAATCAAATTCTAATATTTAAAATAGTTCATTATATACAAATTATGAAATTTTTGTGATAATGCTGTAAATTACATTATTATATGTAACACTTGAGAATATGACTTCATTGTGTGTTTTTATCTTATCAGTGTAGAGAATGATCTGTGTGGTGAGGAAGCTTGCATGTGTGTAGTAGGTATTACATCAGGTGTAGCTGCACAATGTACATGGAAAGCTAATATATAGCAGCTTTCCTAGTTTTTTCTCATTATTAAAATGTTTGATCTGTGCTGATCACACAGAGTAGGCTGTTTCAGATGTCAGCTATCTAAGACCTAAATACTTTGGTTTTACTCTATTAAAATAAACAATATGAAATGTCATGTTACTTGATTGAGACAATAATTAGAGAAACGTGGGGTTTTTTTAGTTATGCGTATATATGCACATAATACTGTTTGAAATTTCACTATTTGACTTACTGTAGTGGGTATAAAATATTTTTTCGCTCTTCAGTGTTGTGTAAATTATTCATCTTCTGTCTGAAAAATACTTAATTAAGGGAATAAGTTATTGAGAGAGATTCTTCTGATACCATAAAAGGAAGGCATAAGTGAGGCTGTCGTTCAGTGAACATCTTGGATTAAGCTGGCAGTGCCATGGCAAAAAAGCACTTGTGCACCTGCCAGCTCTTCCTGTATCTGTTACATTGGCACACTCACTTGTGCAGGTGTGCAAGGACCAGACTGGGAAACTGCTTGAGAGTGTTGAGGGGATGATTATTTGGCTAGGCTAGATTTCTGCCAGTGCCTATCACTGATCCTTTGCTGGGAGTTTGCACAAACCTTGGTATTGGCACAGCAATACTCTGGCGTGGGAGGTTGCTTCTGCTTTTTCAGTGACACTCCTGTGTAGACCTGTTTGAGTTTCCCTCTCAGTTTAAGCACTTCAAATACAATAAAAAGTTAAGACGTGGAAATAGTGATAGACTCAGGAAAAAAAAAAATACATAGCATGGTGATTATATTACAAAATTAATAGCATCAATATAAAATGTTGTGATATCTGATGCTAAGTTTAGTGTATTATTAATGCCAGCCCAAATACCTAATGCTGAACTTCGCACTATTGAAAGTGCCATTTTAAGTGAACAATAATTAGCTGACACATAATATCCCCTGAAAATGCGACAGGAATGTTATTAGCAAGGGTAGGAAGACCCAGTCTCTCTGAAAAGAAGACAGTTGCTTCAGGTTTCTTAAATGCACGTAAAAATTGAGGGAAAATGATTTGAAATTGTATAATATATATTACTTTATTGCATATAAATAATGTAATCTATTTAACTTTATCCTTTAATTTTTATAAGTACTTTGGTTTTTTTCCCCCTCTAAGAATTAAAGTTTGAAAATGATCAAAGAATTTCACCTTTGGAATCTGCTCTGTCTTTCTGGACTTTACTTGAAAGGGAAGAAATGAAACTGGAAAAGCTTCACGAAGATATTCGTCGCTTGATTCAAATTCAGGTCTGTGTGACTTACTCATAATCCTTCAGGATGCTACCCACTCATTGGGAATGAGTAGCTGGAAAGCTGCCTGGCAGGAAAGGACCTGGGGGTGGTGGTCAACAGCAGCTGAACATGATCCAGGTGGCCAAGAAGGCCAATGGCATCCTGGCCTATATCAGTAATAATGTGGCCAGCAGGAACAGGCTGTGATCATTCCTCTGTACTCATCACTACTGAGGCCACACCTCAACTCCTGTGTCCAGTTCTGGCCCCCTCAGGGCAAGAAAGACTTTGAGGTGCTGGAGTGAGTCCAGAGAAGGGCAGCGGAGCTGGTGAAGGGTCTGGAGCACAAGACTTACAAGGAGCAGCTGAGGGAGCTGGGAGTGTTTAGTCTGGAGAAAAGGTCACCCCTGAGCCTTCCTATCACTCTCTACAACTACCCGAAAGGAGGGTGTAGCCAGGTGGGGGTTGGTCTCTTCTCCCAGGTGACTAGTGACAGGACAAGAGGAAATGGCCTCAAGTTGTGCCAGGGGAGGTTTAGATTGGTAATAGAAAAAGCTTTTTTCACACAAAGGGTTGCACAGCATTGGAAGAGACTGCCCAGGGAAGTGGTGGAGATGCTGTCCCTGGAAGTGTTTGAAGAAACATGTGGATATGGCACTTGAGGACATGGTTTAATGGTGAACATGGTGGTGGGTGCTAGGTTGATGGTTGAACTTGATGACCTTAAAGGTCTTTTCCAACCTTAAAGATTCTATGATTCTATCTTGCTGAAACAGAGCCCCTTCTACAAAAAGCTTGGGCTATTAGCAGACTGAACTGAATTTTCAGTTTTAGTACAGATTAAATAGATTTGTACGGGGGACCTTTTTCTATCTCATGTGGTTCCTGTTTGTACCAGTTCAATTGTTTCAAAAGCTGCCAATCTGAAAAAAAAGATATCAATTGAAATAAATTTCAATACTAATTTCAGAACTAACTGTTAAAAATAGGTAAGTGTTGGTAACCCTTAAATATATAATCATCTGAATTTTGGGAGCCTTAGAAAACTGTAGAATTGTGACTTCTGGTTTTTTCTAAATCTCAATCATATCTTGTAATTATATTTCTTGTAGATTGTAGCAGTCCATATGGAAAACAGATATTTCAAGGAAGCTGCTGAAGTTCTTGAAAGGCTGTTTACAGACTCTGAATCAGATAAGGTAGTAACTTGCTTAACTTGCATTAAATGCTCTTGATTTTCAGAGGAGAAAGAGGGGAGTGGGTTTCCAAAGCTAGCAAATCCTACCTGCATAGCTTCAACCTCATTATTGTCTGTGCAGTCACTTTCCCACCTCTGGCACTTTAAAATACAGAAGGAAATTTGTGGCTAGGAGACTGATAAAAATACTGGTTGATTTGTGTGAGTAAAATGCTTCTAGCAGCAGTTGTTCTTCATCCCCTCTCCCACTTCATATGAGGAGTGAGATGGCACTACAAATTCTGGGAATTTGATAGTACTGTTCTCTCAGAGCAGAGACAGTGTAAACATGCTGGTAAACATCATAACTCCTAACAGCCAGTTTGCTGAGTTCTATTGCAGTGGACCCCTTTTTTTCCACCCCTGATGATTAGTGTTCTATGTACCGAAGCATCTGAGGGAAGGAAAACTCATTAGCTTCTGTAGTGCAGACTGAATGCTATTATGCTTCTTCCTGGAAAAGACAACATGCCTGAGTTAGGCCACCTCCTGGTTTGAAGTTGACTGAATCATTCAGAAAGTTGCAAGTTTGGGTGAATATCTCTTTAATATAATAGTTAGTGCACACATCTGAATTTACTGGGATGGAAAAAAAGAGCAATAGAAGGACTGCAGGCAAAAAGAAAAGAGGTTAAAAATGCTGCCTTTATCTTCAACTGGTATATTAGGACACATGCTCTACGTAAGCAGTAGCCTGTGTATAACTTACTCTTCAGATACTTTCATTCAGGGGATTTGGATGTTTGGAAAGTGTACACTGTGGTAATAGTACTCAAATTCATAAATAAAAATGTGGCCTATACACAGAAGATAATTCTTCCGGCTATATTGGCTTCTGTAAAATTCAGAGTGATTGGCAGACAAAATGTGAATTTCTGATTATCAGTATTGATGTGTCCTTAATGCTGCTGTACTAAGTAGTCCTTTTCCTGAACACTGTACACCCCTTTCAATGGCAGTATTTTTGAGGCAGCACATGAGGAGAAGCGAGTAATGGGTGGCTTTTTATGGGTGTTTTTCCTCCAATGACAACCCTACTTTCAGTGTTATTCATAAAGGAAATGAAAATGTGGATCTCTGGTCAGTTACACTTTACTATTACTGAGCACAGAAGGTAAATGCCTGGTGTTGTGTTTACTTGACTTTAGAAGCCTTTCAAACTGAAGCATGTATAGGAATATTCAGGAAACTATATAATAACTTTTAGCTTTCTATATTTCCTGTTAAGCGTAGATACCAAGTTTACTGCAGGATTTGAGTTGTATAAAGTTGTGCTTTTCTTAGCCTTTAAGGGTGAAGCTGGCAACCATAATTAAAACCAAGGATCCATATGTTCCTCTTCTCCAAAGCTTCAGTTACAGTCTTTTGATAAGTAAAATCAAGTCTTACATTGAACTTTTCATGAAAGAAAATGAAACTAACTTCTTAATACAGGTATGTTGAAAGTATTTTCAGAACTTTTGAAAAAAGTTACCTGATTCAGTTAAACAGATTTATTCTTTCAGGGGAGTTGTTTAGGCAATATTCAGTTATTGTATTATGTCATAAATAAAGCGAAGAGTTGGCTTTCGCATCCATGAGATGAGGAGTAATTAAAGATTACTAATGTTATTAGTACATGATTGAGTTGTTAAGTAATCCCTAAAGTTAAGAGAGTTTATAGTTTTATATTCTTTACTAGTATAAATGTTTAAAGGCTAAGTGTTATTTTGATGTTCTAGTCAAAGCTTAAAAGTTCAGATTGTATTACAAAACCTTATAATATTTCTTGAATTAATGTTCAAGTTAAGTTGTGTTGCAGAGGGGAGAGACCCTCACATGTTGCCAAGGAGCTATATTTAGGAGGCCAGCTGAGAGCTTCTCACCGAGCTCCATGGAAACCATGACTTTTAATGCAGGATTTTCCCACCAAAAATCCAGATGACATCACCCAGAGACTGCACCCCTAGCCGCAAGCGAGCCATTGGATAAAAGACCTTACATCATGCCCTAATCTAGAGCCAATTATATGGACTTTGAAAGGACTCTACCAATCACCTCCTACCTTGGAGGCGGGACAGTGGGCAGTGATGGGCGGGGCCAGAGGGTATAAAACCCCTGTCACAGACCAGAGACTGCTCTTTTTGCTTGGGATTAGCCCAGGCGAAGCCTGATGCTGTGGGTATTAGGCGTGCTTGTTAAGAGACCCTGCTTGGGACTAGCCCCAGCAGAACCCAGCACTGCGAGTCTTTGCGTTGGGTTTATAGCCGTATTGGCTCTAAGGGTCTTTGATCGCTGCGAACCCGGACAAGTTGATTTTGATTAGGGAATCTGGCCATGTGGTATAATAAATTACATTTTAAAGATTGAAATTGAGAGTTGCCTCATTCCTGACATATTAGATGAAAAGGAAACTTCACCTTCCTTTGGATTGTCTTATATTCAACCTTTTTGTTTTAATTAATACGTCTTGGAGAAAGTTAGTAGGAACCAGACTCCTCTAAAATATCTTCTCTGAATGTTTTTGCCACAACTGTTTTGATTAGGAAAATAGCGTAATTAAAACAAGAACTGTTTAAGAGAAGCAGTTCTGATATGGGACTCCTTAAAAAAGTAGCTGTATATTTAATGTTTATTTTATTTAAGCCTACATGACTTCTCATACTAAAAGTAAAAAATCAAGACCTGTTAATTTGGCTAAAAAGCTTTAGGAATGTCAGAGGAGTTAGGAGATAGAAAACCATTATTGCTGTTTTCCTGTAAATACAGATGTTCCTTACAAACATTCTTGCTCAAAAGTGATTTAAAATTGGCAAGAACAACATTCCTTCTTCAGTTCATCTTCAGGAGGATTGTAAAGAATTTCTCTTATGTTTACTTCGTATAAAAGAATATTGAATTATTCAATTATAAAAGCACAGACATCTAAAGGTAATAAGAAGCAAATTTTAAATAAACAATCCTGAAGTTCCTCTGTGTTTTTCATTTTTTTACCAGAGAGACTAGACAACTTATTAAAAACATTCAAAGTATAATACAACGAATACTTTTTAATGATTTCACTTGACCGTCAGTTTTCAAGTGTATTTTTCAAGGCTATTTCTTTGAGTCTATGAGGAGGTGGAGGCTTGGAGGTGTCAGAGAAGGCTCAGAACTCCAAATTTGCATGCCTAAGGCCCTCACTGCCTCCCTCACCCCCACTGCCTGCACATTTGTCCTACTGTCTGCACCCACATTGCAAATCTTGCTTTGAACAGAGTTATTCTGGCACATGGAGAAGACCGCTTTGTGAAGAATTCCCATTTCTGGACAGCACACAGTGATTACCCAGCAGTGTACCTTGCGTTCTCTATAGAAGGGCACTCTAGCTTTAACTGTTAATCTCTCATCTCTTTCTTCTAGTGCCAGATGTGGAAGTATAATCATAGAATAGTTTGGACTGGAAGAACCTTTAAAGGTAGTTTAGTCCAACCCCCTTGCAATAAGCAGGGACATCTTCAATTAGATCAGGTTATTTAGAGCCCCATTCAACCTGGCCTTGAAAGTTTTCAGAGATCAGGTATCAACCACCTTGCTGGGCAGCCTGTTCCATGTTTTGCCACTCTCATCATAAACAAAACAAAATTCTTCCTTTTATCTAGTCCAAATCTACCCTCTTTTAGTTTAAAACCATTAACCCTTGTCCTACCACTACAGGCCCTGCTAAGAAGTTTGTCCCATCTTTATTCAGTGTAGTCAGCCCCTTTTAGGTACTCTGTAAAGAGTAATGAATTACTACTTCTTTCTCTTGGCAATGGAGGAGAAATAATCTTAGTTTGTGGCTAAAAGTTTGAGCAGCATGTTAGAAATGGTTTTTTGCCAGTGCAAAAAAAGGTTATATTATGAGCCTGAGGTCTGCTTAGACAGGGCTTTTGAAAGTGTTACGTGTATGCTTTATCCTGCCATGTGCTACAGAACAAGATAAACTTGAGACATGTCAGTTTTTGTTTCCAACCTAGTTATTAAAAACAGACTTTGGAGTACTTTGATAGTATTTGCAGTTTTAGTTAAGCTCTGCAATTTACTTCACACATTTATAAGTTCAGTCATTATGCAAGTATTCATTGTATTTCTTTGTGTCCGTACAAAAATCAATTGCAGCTATGACTAAAATTTCTCTAAGTTATTAGTTGATGAAGATCTTTATGGATTTCAACTTAACATGCTAAAGTTGTTTTGAAACGACTTAGTTTAATGTTATTACCTAGGAAATGTCTGTGAAATAAGCACTGTTACTCCTAATAAAAAGTGTACATATTAATCTTAGTGCAAACTCCTATCTAGGTACTGCCTGGCTTTAATTTTAAGATATCAATTCCATTTCTCACAGGAAGCCACAAAACAGGTGGCGTCTAAAGGGTTGGGAGCAGCAGCATGGCTAAACAGACCTGTGGAAGTCAATGAAAATGACGAAAGTGATTTGGAAACAAAGCAAAGGTTTGTATTAAGTATTATACTGCTAAGGGATGTGCTTGGACAGCAACATGAAACTTGTAGAACAAAGAGTAGGTAGAAAGAAGGATGTCAAATTCCAAACTGCTGTCCAATAGAAAATTAGCTACAAGCACATTCCCTATTTTTTTAAAATTTGTGCTCTTCTGTGGTTGTTACTTTTGGCATTTATGTCAAATAGCTTGTCATTAAGTTTAATTATTTGTGATGTTGCACAATTTGCAGTTTAAACAGCTGTCAGTCTATAATAATAAAAGCATAAAAAAAGACCTCTTTTTTTTATGCTTCGTTGAACTCCTTTTAGTTCTAATTTCAGGCTATAGATTATCTCAACAAGAAAAAGAATAAGGAAATGGAATCAGTCTGTTACATTTTCCTTACAGCTGACCCCTTAATGATACTAGTGTGAAGGGAAATAGTTATGTTGCTTCATGATCCTGACAGTGCAAACCTTCAGAACAATTACATGATTATTTTGAAAAATGCTAATATTCTAGATTTATCACCACTTGTTTTTTGAGGGAGAATAAGTTGCAGTCTTTAGCTGGGACAGAGTCTGTATTTCATCATTTTGCATTTGGCATCATTTAGTTAAGAAAATTGGCTGATGCAGACAATATAGAGGAAGACAAGTCATAAGATTTTTTTAATTTGTTTTTTTAGAAGGTCAACTCCTGACACAATTACGTCTGAGATATGATGAAAGACTTGTTCAAAAAACCTATGGAAATAATTCCTAATGAAAAAATAGACAGGCAAAATGCCTCATATCTTCAACTTAAATGTGTAATGTCTTGGGAACAGGCTACCCAAGGAAGTGGTCGCAGCACCAAATCTGACAAGAGTTCAAGAAGCATTTGCACAATGGTCTCAGGCACATGGTGTGACTCCTGGGGATGTCTGTGCAGGGCTAAAAGCTGAACTCGGTGATCCTTGCGGATCCCTTCCAACTCAGCAGATTCTGTGATTCTGTATTTCTCCTCCAGGTATAGGGAGGCAAAGTTAAGAGGGTGAATACATTGATGCAGTTAGTGATTGTATGCCACTGCTTCTGTAGAGAAGTCTTTCATTTATATATTGTTGAATAATATAAATGGCAAGTTGCTGCCTAGGAAATAGGTTTTTTTGTCTTCTTTTTTAAGATTGGCGGAAGAGGAACAGTGTATCACAAGTCAGTCATCTGGAGACATAAAAACCCGCACACTAAGGTAAAAAATGTTGTTGGTCTTGGTCATAGGCTTTTCGTCAAGTTCTTTGTATTTTTACTTCAGATCTGTGTTCTTTGCAGGAGACATTTGGGACAAAAACCACAGAAACCCAAAGAGAGCAGAGTTCTTCAGAGTGAGTATGACTTTCAAAACAGTCATGTCAAACACTTATTTCTAGCTGCTATCCAGTGTGACTGGATTAATGCAAAAATGGTTGTGGTGGATAAAAACACTCTAAGTTGTGTGTGGTTTCTGCACAAATGCAGGTGTGGTGGTTGCCATATTTAGGAAGGTGTGAAGTGGCTTAAGGTTCTCTAACAATTAACTTTGCAAAATCATTCACTATTTTCCGGTTTGCTTGGTTGGTTTATGGGACTTAGGATATTCTGTGCAAAAAAAAAGCTGCCAGAGGAGTACTGAAATGCATTTCTTTCTGAATTCTGTGCTAGGTAACTTGATTGGGAAGGAACTAAAGAAGTTAGCTGCTTGGAAAAACAAATTGTGCTGTAAAGTGCACAAAGTTGGGATGTCTGTGCATTTTCCTAGTATTACTTCTTAAAACCTAACAAGACAGATAATATAATACTTAAAACTAAGTTCTTAAGATGATTAGCACCCTCTTACCACAGAGAGATGATGATACAGTTCCTGCATGTGGCCATGTTGTACATGGAAGGACAAGCTCTTAAGATGCCCTGAATGTTTGCCACAGTTAAAACCTGATACATGTACTTGGAAATGAAGGAATTTGTGTACAAAGAATGATAGCTCTGATTGGTTGTTACTTCCCATTCTCTCTCTGTAAAATGAGTATAGCAAGAAATGTTTTTACCAAAACTAAATGTTTTATTATTATGTACCAATTTTTACCTAAGTGTTTAAAATACAATTCTTCTGTGAGCTCTATTGTATAGAACATATAGTGGGTTTTTTGAATAGCCTATTTTTTGAAGCCCTTGGACTATGGCAAGATTCATGTGTATTCATATATAAAAGTATATTTATATGTAAACAGACACTGAAGTTTTCCCAGTCTGTCAAAGCGTATCAAAATAGTGTACATGCTTGTCATGTGTAAATGGTAGAATGCAAAACTGCTGCCTTGATGTTGACTCCTCATTGTTGTGGATGTATATTAACTGTCTTCTAGGTCTTAACAACATACAAAATGTGGGAAAAAATGGAGTTTCTTTGCCTTGTAGCCGAAGAAGACAGGTTTGTACCTATTCTCTCTTCTAAATGGAGATAAAATGAATCTGCACTGCACAGAATTTTTTTCTCAGCTTTATTTAATCTAACTTTTAAATCTAGTGCTTAGATTTAAGATTCTGTAGATAACTCAAGTGCTCCAGTTCCTGAAATTGTTACAGTCCTTTTCTTTTTAAAGACAGGAAATAAAACATAATTTTGCTGTCTGAAATATTCTTGCTAATGCTTCCAAGCCTTTTATTTGTTGAAATACACTGTTACCAAAGCTTAGTTTGAAATAAAAAATTCTTTCCACGGTTTGCATTAAAGAATTCAGGATGTCATTTGCCTGTGAGAATTTTGGGCAAATATCAGAGGCACCTTGCTTTCCAGCTTAGAAGGTTAAAGATTTAGCAATTTTATAATTCAATACTTTGTTTATGTGCTGTAAAAGCATACTTACTAGAGAAGCTACTCTAGTTTTTGTAAATCAGATGGTAGGGTCTTCTTATAATGCTACATTTCAAATGGTCCTTTGTGTTCTCTTCATGGGAAAGCCTAATTCATTGAATTATTTTAAAATAACCCTACTGTGTTCACAAATGCTAGAATTCCCTATTGGTGGGAAGTACAGAAGTGTATGCCTTAATAGAATGCAATTTGAAGTTAATTTGGTGTTGGGGTCTTTAAAGCTAATTTTTGTTTATAGCCAATTTTCCTTCATAAGTGTTCAGCATTTTATCATGATAACTGAAGAAATTAACGTTAAAGAAATGTGTTGCCATTGTTGGATTCCTCTTCCTAATATTTCTTAGGAAGTAATGTGGAATCTTTCTGTTCAGATAATGTGCAAGTTATCATCGTACATCCATTTTGATATGACCTGTTTCATTTTTCTGGTGTTCATTTGGAGATTTCATTTTCCATATAACAGGGAAGAATAAATCTGCTTCTGGTTTGTTGTTTTGGGTTTTTTTTCTAGAGGAGAATTGTACTTACTCCTATTTCTTTAAGCATTTTTACTGTAGTTGAAATACTGGTTAAATCTTCAGTTACATGCGGTCCTCAGACTGGTTGAGGTCCTAATGAGAGCTCATTTATCCTTGAAGTTCAAGCCCCTATAAACAGTTTTTCCTTTCTCACAAATCTCAGGAATAGTTAAATCACTGACAACCTCTTTAAATCTGCAGATACAATCAGTGCCCTAAAAAAAAAAAACCAGCAGCACTTACTGGATTTGCTTTTTGCCTTTAAAGACATAATTACTTTATTCCAGCATATACTTGGATAGGTACCTTGTTAGCCAGTTGCTGGTAAGCACAAACACTTCCATCAAGCTTGTTTTCAACATCAAGAATTAAACTATTTGGACCACAGTGACACAGAGCTAATGAAAGCTTTGTATTCACATATTTCTTTGCTGAGCTAGTCTGTTATGGGGTCACCTACAAGCACTGTGTCTAGGTCCAGGGTTTACACACACATCTTGTTAGAAAAAAAATAGAAGTTGTTTGCTTAATTTCATTGTTATAGTTCAACCTTAATTGAAATATAAAGACTAAATCTGTAGAGAACTGCATCCGACAGTGGCATTGAAAATTTTAAAAGAACTTAAATGAAACTTAAGATTCATAGCTCTGTTTCTTTCAACACTTAGAAAAGTTGTAGGCATTTGCTCCATCTGTAATATTTATGCCTTACTCCCTGCCACTTAAACCTCATAAATGTTTTATAGAAAGCAATGATAATTGGCCTTTTAAACAATAAATCCGCTCCTCTGCTTAATCATCTGGGTTATAAAATTGTCCACATGCATGAAAGAATGCAATGAATGTCAGAGCTGTTGACTTCTAGAACTTCCTTTTCCCTGTAGTCCCTCATTCAATGTTGGCATTGTTTGCTCTTGTTTTGTACATGGCATTTCATTGCAATGGTTCAGTGCCCATTTTCAGCCTTTCACTGCAGTGTTTTCAGTTAGCTGCATAGAACAATCTGCAGTGCTATTGAAAGGACACGTACTTTATTTTCTCATTCCTAAATTAGGGGATGCAAGTGTCACAGAATTTAGGGAACTGTTTGTACTCAATTTTATACCCAGTAAGTATATGGCAAGTCCTTTGAGTTGTCTAAAATCTGGATGACTATTTATTTAAATTAAACAATATGTCTGAAAATCTGGATGTTAAGAATTTAGTCAGACTTGTATGGAAAAAAAACCCATATATTTAAAGCTGAAGAAGAAAACTAGAGCAGAGTCCCATAATGCATAAAGGAAGACAGGTCACTAGAGCAGAACTGACTAAGGAATAACAAGATCTTTAGATATGTGAGGGAATGTCTCCACATTCTGCCTGGCAAACTCAAGCTTGCTCTGCTGGTGTTCTGAGCTGGCCAGATGTCACATTGCTGTGGGCCAGGCACTGTGCTGATGTGAGCTCAAGCGTAGTGCTGCATTATGGCCAGGCTTTCAACGAGTCTTCTAACAGTGCAAAGCTGGAGTCTACATAAATTCTGTCCCAGAGGGGACAGACAGCTTGTCAGCGAGTGGGGCAGGGGGCAATTTACTGCTCTGTGCAGTTCCTCAGTGAAATGAAAATGAGTCAGTCCCTGATTTACCTGTCGAGCAGGCCCCTTGTTTATACAGTAAATGGAAGAAATTTCTTTTTTAAAAAGGCTCAATATAAGCAATTCAAAATCAAACCAAGCTAAAAACAACCCTTTTAACAGCAAATATAATTAATCATTGCAAGTAACAAGGGTTGTGATTGTCTCTGTTGATGGAAGTATTTGAATTATCTGGTGCTGTAGGTCAAGCATAACTGTGTTACTTGAATAAAGATTTTATTTAGGAAAGTTTTCTGGCATGCTCTAAAATGAGATGAACTACATGATTCCAATCTCTGGCCTTTTAATAATAGTAAAAAATAAAAAAAGCTATTCACTGCTAATGTTGCAAAAGATCTGTGAAACAGGAAGAATTGGAAAAAGGAAGTATTTTTGATAAAGGGTAGACTACTTCAGAGAAGTTTTAGGTTCCTAACTGTTTAGAAATACAGTCGAACTACTATTACTTGTAATTCTTTCACTACTTAGTGAGGTTTTTCAGTGATCAGAGTTTACTGAAGAAGCCCTGATATTTGCATTAAGCTGGAATAAATCCAGCGTTGAAAAATCCACATTTTCCCTTTCTGGAGAATAACCAGGATACAGTTTTGATCTGACACAGTTTTGAGACTGAATGTTATCTAAGCTCCTTCCCCCTCAGAGACACCCCCTTTCATATCTGAGTCCTGCTGCAACTTTAGAAGTTTAAGTTCAACAGAACGGTGGAACCATGCAGAATAGCACTCAAAAATGTCACCTGGCCCATTCCCAGAGACTGAATTGATGTTCCTTACAAGAGTAGAGTCTTTTAAAGATCCCAGAAGGATTCCATGTCATTAAGAAATAAATTTATTTTTTCTTCCTATTTCCATGGATGTGGCATTTAACACATGGACTTCTTGTGCCACTGACAGTCATACTGGCTGGGTGTTCCTGATTATCCTCCCTTGTGCACAAGCAGGAGGATATGCATTTGTGTAGTGTCAGCAGCCATAAGATTTACATATCCACTGGGTATGTTATTTTCAGTTAAGTGATGTTCGTTCCCCTGTAATTCACATTTCCTTGCACTTACCAGATACTAGTTGGCTTTGAGGCTATTCCTTTGCACCTGCATTTCCTTTTCTGCCCAGTTCTTCACGATTTTGAAGGTTTCAGTTGTAAAGGTGAGCCATAACATGATGCTCTAATGTTCCCTTCTGCTTTATAGCCAACACCATTTATCCATTTGGTAGCTGGAAGTGATCTGTTACTTATTAGGAGGAGGTTTTATACATACACTGGGAAACCAACCTTTCATTTATTCCACCAAGCTATAAATTATAGGCCTTCAGATTCTGCCATTTATGGCTCTTGTAATGTTCTATAAACATTTTTTACTTCCAATCCAGTTATTCCAATTAACCCAAGGCTTTATTAACACAGGTCTTTGGGAGCCCCCATAAAGCTCTACAGGTTCAGTTACAAATTTATCATTTATCTCTCATTTCAAGATACAGTGCTCCAAAAAAACCCAAACTTCTGACATCTGTAATAACTAGAGAACTGTTTGAAAACTTGTTTTTATATTTGCTATAAGGTTAGCTCTTACATTAATACCTTTTTCTGTTCATATATCCGGTATTTTTCTCTGTTCTTGCTCCAGCGATGGACTCACCAAGAAGACTTGGAGCTGAAATCAGGAGTGAGGGAGTTTGGAGTAGGTAACTGGGCTAAAATTTTGGTCCATGGTAACTTCAACAACCGAACAAGTGTCATGTTGAAAGACCGGTGGAGAACATTGAGCAGGATTGAACAAGTCTGATTTGGACTACAGGAACCAACTCTTCTTGACCTTTCTCTACACAAGGACCTACTCTAGCTTTTCAGAACATCTTATTTTAGTCTGAGTGTCCAGTAGGGTTCCTGTCCTAAAACATGGAACAGAATAGGTAATAGGTATAAAACATTCATGTAAGCTTACTTGCTCTGGTAATGATGACTTAAATGTCAAGTCTGGCCTTTTAGCTACTTTAGCTAATAGATGACATAGATCCTGAAGTGTGAAAATGTTTGCAGTGATTTAAGAAAGATCTATTATGTAAATAGGGGTATTAGATGTGACTGGCAACATCTTTAGCTTGGTAGAGGCTAATACAAAGTCAACTGTTCTGTATTTTTAAAGGGCTATATCTCTTTTCAGATTGCCCTTTTTATAATATTACTTCCTGCCATATAACCCATTCTAATTTGTTTTGCTTTACTTTGAAATTTTGGTCAGACTTGTCATTTCTGTTGTACCAAAAAGTATGTATGTATTAGTATTGCTAATTTTATGAGCTGATAGTTTGTTGGGGGTTTTTTCTGCTGTTAAAAATGTGTAAGTTCATACAATGTTGTATTTTCATGTAATAAAAGTACTGGTTGGTTTGTTTGTTTGTGGGTTTTTTTACATGGAAAGGAACAGGATAATACTAGCACTCAGCATTTCTTGGTTAACTTGTGCTACCTACCTTGTCGTGACAAGTGACTTCTTCCAGACCAGCAGGAAAGGGAAAGCTCAAAAATAAATGGCCAAAGTGGGGCTCAGTAATGAGCCTCCACTGTTACTGATAGCATAGCTCATGGGCCACATCTCATCTGTGCTCTCCACTGTCCCTGTCTGCAATGACAACAAGCAAAGACACACTTTGACAGGGGTCACTGTCAAGGTCTCTGCTGGCCACTGCAACTGTCCTGCTCATGGGAGACTGGAACAGGTGAATAAGGGCACCATCCTGTCTCTCTGGATTCAGATCATTTGGAAGAGATTTCCACAGTCTCAGAAAACTCATGCTTTCCGCTGTCATACTGGTGTGCATCTAGTGACTTAAACTAACATAATACAGCATTCTTTTAAAAGTGAAATCCCTTCAATTCAGATGTTTTCTGTACCTTTTTTCTTGGCTAAGGTTTTTATTTGTCAAGAACCTTACAAGAAAAAGCACCTGTCTGAATTGGTCATAATAAAACAAAGCTCCCCAAGATAATTTTCCCCATTACAACGGATAACCTATGTTCTTGAAAGTTTAAATGTTCAGGAAGTATTAAGATAATTTCACTGCTTTCTGTTTTGAAGGCCTGCTTCCATTAAGATAAAATGGTAAAATACAGTTCGAAGGTTTGTTTCACAACACACTCTTACTGTGGACACGACCTCAACCCGATCACCTTCCTCATTCCTGCCAAGACATGCTATGGTTTCTGCAGCAGCTGCTAGAAACGGTGGCAAGCAGGAGTCTTTCTGTTGCATGGAGATGCTGCGTGTCTTAACAGGAAATTTTCTCAACATCCACAGTAGTCTTGCCAGTGCTCAGATGTTGCAGGTTTCTATCTTAATCATTGCAGATGAGCATTTTTAACTAGTAATTTTTTTACTCTTAGCCACGGCTTTAGTCACAAAGTCTTAGTTTAAATTCATCTGCCAGGAAAGTCACACTGTGTATTAGTGACATGAAGTTCTGAGGAGACCAATTCCTTAACAGTGCTGACTAGGTACATGTCTTCATGAAGGTGGCTGAGCATGAAAACTGCAGTGTAGAGAAAAAATACTTATGCAGTTACAGTGTGAAAAATTGTCTAGTTGATACCAGAGGGGAACAAAGGACCTAAACTGAAATCAGTTTTAGTTCTCAAAAATTTCATTTTTATTCACCCTTGCTATTAAAGGTTGACAGTAACTACTCTCAGACTTGAGAATGTTAGGCTGGATCACTACTGAGTAGGAGCATTGCGTGTAGACAGCTGTGGCCAGTAAAGATGGAGAACTTCAGGAAAAGCAACTACTGTGGTTAGAAACATTAGCTCTTTAATTACAAAAGAGAAACATGGAAACATGTTTTTAGTGTTCTAATACAGAGATCAGCCTTAGCATTTTGTATTAAGGGAGAGTTTCCTGAAATGCTTCTGCCAAAGTTCTGACTCGTTTAAAATTTGTTAAGGCTCCAGAAAATGCAGCAGAGATATGTAGGTTTCTTGGCATTGGTATTAATTTTCTTATTCTTTTTGTTGCCATTTTAAACTTTTATGTAAAAATAAAACTATGCACCAGGGGACAGGAACAGTGTTCCAGTCGTCGGATCTTCTTCCAGGTTCCTTGGCACTGAGAGTTGCCAATTGCTTCCCAGTGTAAGATTTTATCTCTGAAATGTGACAATAAATGAAAAATTAGAAGATTAAAAGCTGTGTATGTCGTGTTACTGGATTGTGTTGTATAAAATGTCAGAAGATTGGATTTGTTTCATTATATAAGACTTTAATTAACTCACCTAGCTCTTAAAATTCTTTCTGGAGCAGATATTATATTCCTAAGTATAGTATCCAGGATGGTGGGTTGAGTAGCTGGTTGTACAGGTATTAAGTAGTATGCATATTAATAAATGTATGGATCAAATAAAAATCAGTTCTGAATAATGTCTACTTTCACAATTACTTTTCTAAAAACCATGTATATAGGTTTGAGGGGAGTACCAATCCATGACTGTTAAACCTGCGATCAGATTTGGACTATGGCAGAAAATACTCTTTTTAAGTAAAAGCGCCCATAGCTGTAAAAAGTCCTCTTCCACTACAGAAGTTCCATCATCTCTTCACAACAGTGAATAAACCAAAGCATTGAACTCTTATATTGAAATTACTTCCCAATTTTATCGAGGTTTTAAAAGCGATTTCTGTGAGAACTGAAAGGGTAAAACCTTCTGAGCTCTGCAAACTGTATGAGCTGTTCCATGTTTTGGTATAATAAAATGCAGCTTTTAATGAGATCTTGAGAAGTTTAAAGTCCTGTACTGGGTTTTGCTACAGAAGAGGCAGCTGCAAATGGCTGTTTACCCGTGTGCATTGTGGCCATCTCCGGAGCAGCGCTGCGTGTCCGTGCTCATGGCCGGGGGCTGGCAGGCGACGCACACGGTGTGTCCCTCGCGCAGGTACTGCATCCAGCGCGCGTACGGACGCGTCTCCAAAGCACAGTGCTGGGAGAGAGATTCTGTCCTGAACTCCACACAGTACCTGCTCAGAAGGACAAGTACCAAATTATCATAGATAAAGCATGAGCTAAGTAGACACTTGGAATGGACTTGCATATCATAAGGGTGGTGTTTCTAAAGTGCCAGTTAGACATCATCCTTGCTAACAAATCTCTTTCTGACCCTAACCTAATCAGTGAATTCTTAAAAACATTATTTAAACTATTTCTCATTCTATGCCCCAGTCTAGTACTTTACGTATAATCTCACTTTCTGGTAGTTTTCTGTATTCTTAAAATATTTTGAAAAATATCTCAGTAACTAATATTTTTTCTTCTATGCTGCTGAAAGAAAATGGAAAAGAGACTGTAAGAATATTGCTGAGTTTTATTGTTCTAGAGAAAATAGCATAGAACAAAGCATTATGAGCATTATAAACCCAGTAATAGCCTAATTTAAACTTCATAACCACCTCTACTGGTAACTGAACAAAATTTTTTACTGCTTGTGTCAAATAGTTAAAAAAAAAAGGTCTCTTGAGACCAATCACATTCAGCCTACTTTGTTCAGAGACCTACACCTAATTTCTCAGACTTACACTTAGGATACATTCAGCTTTGTTTTAGCATTATTTACTGTTGGCTTTCAAAAGCAGCTATTACCAGATTTGCCATGATCCCATTGTCTAATTCAGGACAATTAGCAAGTAATAAAAAACATCTAGAACATGCAAATAAACTGCAGGAGAGAAAACCAGTACAAGCTATAGCTTATTGTTTAATTATTGCAAATTTAATTACATTTTTCTCTGTAGCCAGCTGTTTTCTACTGATGACCCACATACATATGATAAATAGATTACCCTGCTGCTTCTTTGTCTGAAGGCCAGAGAGAAGATGCTGCTCGTCTTTTTCTTTCTTTACCATATTCAGAGGTAGTTATGAAAGCAGGAACTGAGGAAGAAAACAGTTATGGTAAAACAGCAAGGCACAGCTCAGTCATATTTCAGTTACTGTAACAGTGGGTGAATGAATCAGGAGCTTGTGGATGGTGATACTGGCTCACTTTATTGAAAAAGTGATAAAATGCTGGCAACATTGGACCTCAGCCCCATTTCCTACAGCTAAACTCTCTCTTTATTCAGAAGAAAAATATCAAAAATACATGCAATCTAGTCTGTGAGGAAATAAGATGTGCTAGAATCCCACAAGGAGTACTGTTTCCTGTTTCATACTGAATTTGTGTTCTACCTTTGCACAGAGGTAATTTGATACTTACATCCAACTGAAGGAATGCATGCAGCTTAGTTGTTTGCTTGATAAAAATTATGAAAAGCCAGAGTAGGAAAACAAATTATTGAATAAAAAGCAATATCACAGTAGAAAGTAAAGTTTTAAACTATATTTTTAACCAGTTAAGTGCAGATAGATGCCTTTTTTTTTTTTTGCAGTTCATTGACATCAGTAAAATTTATGATGGCTGTGATGGACACAATGTGGAGAGAGATCAAAGAGACAATACCATGTTCATGGCCACAGTCCTCCCCCAGGTAAGTCAGGTATTCCAGGCAGCCAGCCTTCTCCTCCAGAGCTGGACATGGTTCCCCACCGTTTTTAGGTTCCTGTTGTACGTAGCGCCTACGTATCCGCAGCCCAGGATGGCATTGCTCTGCACAGCCACTCCAGTGACTCCACTCCCCCACAACACAGGGAATAGCTGCAAAACAGTATTAAAACACTACTAGTAGTTAAGACATTTGTTTTATCCTACTTGCTCTCAAAAGCTTGAGATAATAAGATTATATTGGGGGGGGTTGTTTGGTTTGGGTTTTTTTATTTTCTCTTTTCTGATTTTATCTATATGGTTTTAAATGCTCCTTCAGGAGTTTGCATACTCAAATTGAAAATTCAAACCTGCCTGCAATGGTTGGCTCCCTATTCCATCCCTCGTCCACAAAGAAATAGCCCCTCATCAAAACCTTTCACTACAGCTGTGGGGTTCTTCTGTACCCTCTTCTGAAGCATAAAGTATTAGCCTCAAAGGAGATTGCTCAAAGCTCATGGTTTATCTAGACCAGACTGGTCTGACCTTCCTTGGCAGTTCCTACACCACCACATTTTGTTTGTAAAGGCTGGAACATTAAGTAGCGGCATGCTTGATTCCCCTCAGATCAATTTCTAGCTCCTTTTTCCTCAACAATGAAATATGTCCATTGCCACAGCTTTGTTCCCCTGTTTTAACACAGGTCCTGCTCATTTCCAGCTATAGAACAGTCTACTGGATATTTGAATTTCAGTTCTTATGGATCACAAACTTCCTGTGAACTTAATCAAAAATCTTGGGGAAAACCATTATTTTTACAGTAAACTTTGAATCATAAGAAACCACATTTCCCTCAGGCAGAGGAAGAAAAGGTTTTGCAGCATCATTCCTGGAATACAAAAACAGGTGATAGATACATTATTTCTGAGTGAGAAGCTACGTAACACAGAAGTCTTCACTTTATTTGTTCATTAAAACAATATGCAACTGTAAAAAACACACACCCATTTCACATCTCCATGAAACTGCCTTCCTCAGCCTCCTCTCCAGAAACACCAAGTACCTGGTTTTGAAAACTGTGTGGCCTAACAATTTTCTCTTTAGCAGGTAGAATGAATACTACAGCCTTTCAAAACTGTACTGCAGGCTGATGGATGAGGATGATCTCTGAGTGCTCACTGACGGAACAAACACAACCCCTCCACCTGGGTACTTCAAATCTGCACAGCCTTGGCAGGTGGAGCAGTGAAAGAGCAGATGAGAAAAATGTCTCACACATGGGCATTCATCAAGTGGAACAATTCTCTGAGGATGAGCAATCATTTCCCTACACGAGTCATCCTCAACCTGTGGCCGACAAGGACATTTAATCTGACTGGTGGTCCATTCCCAGTAGCCTCTTTTCCTGGAGGCCACCTGGTAGGTGCTCCAGGAAAGCACTGGAGCACTGCCATTCTATTAGAGAATGGCACAAAATACACATTATCATCAATGGCTGGGCTATCTTAAATTGGTTCTGGATTGTTTTGGGTCATGCTTCTCATTATCTAGTTAAATAAAACTTTTTCCTTTCCCATGTGTACTATTTCTCATTAGCTTGTAATGGAACATATCACATGCTTTCAATTTTTTTTCCACATTTCCAGATTACAATTTAAATCCTCAAGAACCTTAACATCTTAACCACTAGTTACACACTTGTATCAGTGTTGCAGGAAAGCAATGGGACCAAACTAGTCTTTCAGGAAAATATTTTATGCCCTCTGGGATTCTGCCAGTACAATACATTGGGAAGAAAGAGTAGAATGTGATAACCTCCTTGGGGTTTGTGACTCTTCCCATAAAACATAGAAATTGCAGTGTTTGCTCTGTCACTACATCTCTAATTTCTTGGACCACTACCAATATCATAAAGCAGATGAAACCTCTGAAAGAGACTACTTGGCAGATGTCCTTACCCCTCTAGTAAAATTCCCTTCCTCTGTTCTCACTGTGCACCAGCTGTTCTGACCAAACTCGCCCACTTTTGAGTGTCCTGACAGCACCAGGTGTATTGTGGCTGAGGATGCTGCATCCCACGCCCTAAGGAACTCCACTGAAACGACCACAGAGCTGCCCTGGGTTATCAGGCCACCAGTCGTCCATTCTGCCCAGCAATTAGCATTCTCTGGTGTTTTCCTCTACTTACTAATAAACACCTTCCTAGACAGCTCCTCTGTATGATTTGTAGAACAGTGCTGGAAAATAACAGAAAAAGCTCCCTTTGCCACATGCAGACACCTGACACTGCACCACCAGGCACTGTCCTCAGACACATCCAGGTAACCCAAGGTACATGACACAGCCTCTGTGGCTGTGAAGGCACCATGCTGACATGCTGCAGTACAGCCCTCAGACTGTTTGCTCCAAGAATTGTGAACTAGAAAAGAAAACTAGTGATAGTAAAAATATCTTAGAGTCCACCATGGGATAGCTAGGACAAGTGCTAAATGCAGTACAGACCTCAAAGTCTTTGCCACCTGGCTGCAGGGTCCAAAAATAGTCCTTGACCCCACTTCATTTAAAGGTACAAGCACAGACTTCAATACCTGATCACACTTCTTAGTTCTACCCAAGTACGCAAAGGACAGTAAGGGTCTATGTAGACTGTTTTCTTATCTATTGACTCTCTTCTAAGCTGGCTCTATGAATGATCTGCATAAGTAAGAATTTCCACAGAACTTTAATCCCATATTAGTACCTTGATATGCAGATAACATCAAGTCTAACATCACATTTTCCATGAAGAAAACTCCCAAAGGGACTGACTAACTGCATTAACAAAGTGATGACTTCATGTCTTACTGGAATTAAACCAAGCTGACAGTTAAATATTGGTCATCTGCAGCAATACATGGTAATTTTATGGTCATCAAGATTTAGAACAAGAAGGATGAATTGCCCTAGTCATGTGGAAAAATAAGAATACTGGGTTGCTAGAATGGAATTTAGGCAGTGGGATAATAATGTCGCTCTTGCAGTCAGTACCCAACAACGATTAAGGGACAGTAGATTGATTTTGTGCCTTGTTGGAAAGATGTCAAATTCCCCAGCGTGACACAGACTGGGTCCCAGAGTTGGCATAAAAGGAATGGTGCCATCTCTTGAAACAAAAAAAAAGAATTATAAGAGAACCATAGCTACATCTTCACGGATCCCTCTCTGTGTTGCTATTTTTTCAGCTTAGTTAACACAACCATGTTAAATGATGATTCACTGAAACAATGAGGAGGATGCAAGTCAAAGGAAACTGAAAGACAGGATTTGTTCTCAGTACTTATCAAAATGTGGAAGTTAATGAGACACTTGAAATTTCAAAAATACAAAGGAAAATTACATTGCTATCTTATGAAAGCTTGAGTAGTCAGAACTTTGTTTTTGTCTTCCATTTGCAGCACTATGAAACACAGATCCTTGTTTCTGAGTCAAACTCTATTTTATTTTTTCCCATCTCTGGAAAAAGAAAAACTGAGGTTTGTAATATGTTCATTGTACAACATATATCGTAATGTATCAGGATCTCTGGATTTTCTGAGAGCAATCACTTTGCTTCCAATGGCAAGCTGATTCCTTTCTCAGGCTTTCTCATTGGACAGTAGTTCCTATTTAAAATGCTCTCTATGTACAAAAATACTCTTTCTTCAAAAATATTCTTCATTTATTCAAAAATATTCTTCAGTGTTAGAACTGTAAGGAAATTTATTTAAAAACTCTTGAACTTGGGTTCAGCATGGACTTCTGCTGAGCCATCTATTTATAAAGTACCAGACCTACAATGAGTTTTAGGCATGACAGAATTTAACCATGCCACTGGCAGCTTTAGGATGCTCATTCTTCCAGTGGTTTCTTTTATTTTGGAGCATTGTTTTTGTATTATTCCTAACACATCTCTTGATTACTTATACTTGAGGCACTTTACACTTTCCCCAAAGGATGAGATGTCATTTCTGCAGGTGCTGAAACCATGAGTTGTGAACAGACTGACAAACAAGCTGTAACATGAGAACCATTGATCACCTTTCTTCACATTTCTATTTTAAAGTTTTGAATTCTACATTCAAAACAGTGAACTATGCCAATTAACATCCCTGGTGTCATTAAACACTGAGACTGATTTTAGCAAGACTCAATGGGGAGACCTCAACATCCAATAGGAATAAAAAAAGACTTTAAAATTTTCAGCCATAATTGTGTGAATTGATACAAACTTCCACTGGAACTATTTAAAATTTCTGTTTATACAGAATACAGCTTAATGACTGCTTGCCATAGAGAGTATATACGATCATCCGCCTATAAAAGAATGACTTCTTGTAACGTTAGCTTTTGAATGTGTGAGTTCTAGGACCACCTTGCCTGGGTGCCAAAATTCTGCCCTCCTGTGCTACACCCACCAGTGCAAAATGTGCTGTCCCCTCTGTGTTTGCATTGGTGCTCGCACAACTGGGCAGCAAGGCAGTGCAGGGAGTCAAAGCAGGCAGAAACAGGCAATAGAGAAAAGACATATAGTTCCTTGTGTGTTTAGCTCCCCGAACTGGGCCACCGAAGACTGGCAAATTCCAGCTCTGGTGCAGGAGAGGCAGTGAGACAGGGAGGCTCCACTGAGACTCCATCTTCCTGACTTGATCTAGGGCACCCACTGCCCACACAGGGTACAAGCGTGGTGTGCTTGTACACATAATGCCTTTTGAGGCAATCACCTCTGAGCCTGAGACAAAAAATACCATCTTGATAACAGCAGGGCATCAGCAGGTGCCAGAAGTCATACCAGAAGTCGTGGTAAAGAAAGTGCTTAAACTAGAGCTTTTCAAGAAAAATTTTGAGCTTCTTTTTGAAGGATTACAGCTCTGTTTTAATGCTAACACTGTACATGTTTACCAGCTTTCTCCTTTTATGCTTGAATATTAAAAATAATTTGATTTATTGAAAAGATCCAATATGCTATGGCTGTAAGACAAGCATCTTGCCAGTTCTCCCTCTACTTACTTTCCTAACTGAAAGAACAATGTATTTTAAAAATGCTCATTTTAAAAATGCTACCTTCTGTCAGAACTTGTGGTGCATTTTTTTCCCTTCTGTTACTCTGAGGAGATTATTTAGCTGTGGGAGAGCTGACCATGTTTCTTCTAGAGACCTGGGATCATAGTTCTGCTCTGCTGAGTTCTTCTGTGCAGCTTTACAACATTTAAGATAGGTCTACACCATCCGAGAGTTGTACTCCCCCTTCCCAATCCAGGCACATGTAAGCCAACTTGGGTCCCAAAGCTATGTGGCTATGTCAGCATGGCACTGAGCCTGCTAAATACACCCTAATTAGCAGGACTGTGCAGCAGAGGCTCATGGCTTTTTGGCTGTAGGCTGGCATGTATCCAGCCAGCTGGGAAGAGACATTAGGCTGACTGAGTACTAGTACTGCACCTGCAAAGCAAGGTCTGTGTCTTGCATCCCAGGCACTGGGAGGTCGGTCAAATTGTGAAGACTGCAAAGAGCAGAAATCCCACAGAAAGAGGCGCTGTGAATACCTACAAAGCGGATACTCAGTTTGGTAGAACAGGGCTACTTTCCCCTCCTTGCCACTGCTCACTGGGAGGCCGGGCCATCCCCAGAGGGCTGGCAGAGGACCCTCTCGCTCATGCTCCTACGCTTATGTTAAAGCCTTTGCCTTCACAGTAAATTCTTGCGGATTCATGCTCCTAGACAAAACCTCACCGTGGGGACTTCCCCAATTATTTCACTGATATTTGTTTGGCAGGACTTGAGGAATCAGCTGAAAGACACAAGCGCTGCTAAATTAATCTCCCTGCTGTCTCTGTAATCGGACATCCCCCCTTCAATCAATTCGTGTTTGGGACTTGCCAGAGTGAAAAGTAAGTAACATAATATTTTAGAGGTAAAATAACTTCAGACTATCACTGTACTACAGCTGATCAGGAAACTTTTTCCCTCTAGTGAGAGAAAAGTCTCTGTCCCCCTTCCTTAGCTTTGCCGCTACCCTGGCGCTGCCCCAGCCTGATGCCTGCTCATGCCCTCGCCCCGGGGCTGGGGAGGGAGGAATCTGCCCCTCTCGCAGTCCTGAGCCCACGCCCGCACGCCCCAGCTCTGAACCCCGGTGAAAACTCCATCCCGCGAAGCCCCGGCAGGCAGCCAGCTCCCGGCACCTGGAGAGAGGCCCGGGATCCCGCCGGTCGCCCTCCACCCGCGCCCCCTCGCCAGGGCCGGGGCGGACGCACCTACCCGGGCACGCCTGGCCGTGGTCGTGGCAGCAGTCCCGGGTTCGCCGGCAGCCTCCGTCGCAGTAGCAAGTCCCGTAGCCACCTCCCTCCCTCCATCCCTCGCCGACGCAGGCGGCATCCCGGCCTTGGCAGCACTTTCCCTGGCAGCTNGGTCGGGCAGCGGCCGCCCCCGCGCCCAGCCCCGAGGGTCCGGGCAGCGGCACAGCTGCCGCGGCAGAGCTTCGGGGTGCGGGGGAGCGGCAGCTGGGGCGGGTACGTGTCCCCGGGTCCTGCCAGGTGGCGGGTGTTCCCCGCGGGATCGGCATGGCAGGACCCACCTGGCGATGTCCCACACAGCGATGTTCTGCACAGCAGGAACCTACACGGCCACGTCCCACACTGCAGGACTCGCAGAGGTATGACCCTCGTAGTGATGTCCTGCACAGGGATGTCCTACACACCGTGACCTACACTGCCATGTCCCACACTGCAGGGACTTACACAGTGATGACCTTCAGTGTCCTCCCATGTCAGTGTTTCCCACATGGTGATGACCCTTATAGCAGTGTCCCACACTCCAATGCCCCCCCCTACAGCAATGCCTCACATCGTGATGTCCCTCCCACAGAGCCGTGTCCTGCGCAGCAGTGTCCCATGCAGCGGTGAGCCACAGAGCAATGTCCTGCACAGTGGTGTCGCACAGCCGCGTCCTGCACAGGAGCGATCTGCACGGCAACGTCCCAGGCAGCAGTGTCCTGCCCTACTGTGAACGGCCCAGCCATACCCTGTATAGTGGTGACTCACATCACAGGGACCCACAAAGCTGTCCCAGAACATGTCCACACAGCCCAGCAGGTGGAAACGACCTGGTGCCACTAGCCATGGCTTGTCGGTACAGGCACTTTCTCATTTCAGGGCATGTCCCACACAGTATTTGTGTGTATGACGTTTTTCATTTCATTTTTTTTCTTAATTTTTTTTTAATCTGTTTCCAGAACAAACAAAAGAAGCTGTACTTAAAGGTGCACAAGAAAAGCAAGGTGGATTCCCAAGTAACATCTTAGTAACAAAAAGGTTGGATTCTGGTTTTCAGTTCACCTCAGTGCTAAGAGGTTTTCAGGATTAATGGAACCTGTTAATTTTAGCCAAAAGTCAAATCCCAAAAGTAAGTACTGAGGTGACTGCAAAAATATGCTCGCTTTGCACACTTCAATTTGCAGACAGCTGCTAAAGCAAGAGACATCTGGTCTCCCAAAGCTGCCTATGAGGGGAGGTAACAGTTTATTATATTATCTGCTACACGTGGGTACTTGGACCCCCTGAGACAGCTCGGGCCAGACAGAGTTTAATTTCTTCTAGCCATCAAACATTACTGTTAAAGTCTTGTCTAAATCCCTCAGGACTGGGTTTGCACTGTTATCCAGTGTGCCACTAATGAACTTACTGGCATTTTGCCAGCCTAAAACTTGAACCCCTGAATAGCAAATGTTTGGGGGGGTTCCTGGGGTGGGTGAGAGGAGAACAAGACTTGCAGCCCACCTCGGTAAATGTAGTGTGAGAGTAGGAATGCCTCTTTATGTTTTCCTTTATTGTATTCCTCTGCTTCACCTGAAAGGCAAAATATTAGCAAATAGTAGTAGAAACTACCTTTGTAGGTGGATAAATCATGTGCAGATGACTTATGCTGAAAGGGTAAGTCAATAAAACTTGGTTGAGTCCAGAACAGGTCAAAGAGGGGCCTTCTCTTAGTCGATATGTTTACAGAAAAAACAAGAAAATATGTCTGCAATAGTCTAGTAAAAGAAAACAGAATACAAATGAAAAATGTTATAATTTCTACTAGACATAGTAAAGCAGATTCTTCAGAGCAACCAGGAAAAAAATAACCTTAATTGAAGGAGAGAACAAGCTCACCCAGTTTGTTCCAGCAAATACTTTGGCTTTTTTCTTTCAGTTTAGTTCCTTTCTATTAGGAGTAGCACTAGGTAACTAAGAAGGACAAAGGAACACAGGGATACGTTCTCAGGCAGTGACTCAGCATTGAAACCCTTTCAGGCAATTCCAGCAAAACAGGCAGAGATTTCTTTCCAATCTGACATGAGATGGTCCACCGAAAGTAGGTGTTGCTCAGTACCCTTCTGTTGCTTATCTTTTTGTCATGCAAATAGCTTTACAAGAAAAGCAGAGATTTAAAATGCATGTGTAGGTGAGCTTAGGGAACATGCAGAGTCCTTGCTCTTTCTTGTAAGCCACAGAGGAGCATTGCGTGGAGCAGAGGTCATCAGGCATCTGTTCCACATGTGCACTTCATGCCAAAATTCTTAATCCCAGAGGTGAGGAGAAATCTAAGGACTGTATTGTAGTCCACTCAAAAACAGGTGTTGCTGTTGGCTCTGAGATTTTGAAAACCATGATTGAGTTCAAGTTGTTAGCCATTTTTTTCTCCATTTCTGCCCTATTTTAGATTTGGAAACTCTAAACTCAGATTCCCAAACTAAAGCATATAACTGCAGTATTATATGGTGAGAAGGGAAAAGAAACCAAGACTGTGAAAAATTTTTTTCAACTAATTTTTCAAACATGTATACGGTTCCAATGAATCTTGTTCCATTGTTTTATTTCCAACCCAAGTGTCCCCATTGCCTTACTTGGAGTTCTCCCTGATTTAAAATACCACAAAGACAAAACTGAGCCAAGTGTGTTCCAACAGTCAGTTAGAATAAGAACTGGTCTCTGTTGTTTACCATGCTTACCAGCATTACTATTTACCATGGTTGATTATGCTTTCTCTATATAAAGAATGTAAAGCAGAGCCAAGCTTTTACTCTCTGTCCATTTCTGTGGCACACATCTACCCATAATACTAGGTAGAAGACTGAAAGCACCTGCAAGTGGGAAAAGCTTCAGACTAGGTACAGAATATATGTTTGATAGTAAAATACCTTTCTTATTTTTTCAAGTTGAACTTACAGCTGCAGTGATTCTGAGTACCTGATGTAAGGTCTATTCAACTCAACTTCAAAGTCTTTTTTCAAATATATTATCTGTCAGCCAGCAGCATTCCACATGCCCACACCTCCTCATGAGCAAACTCTCCGGAAGGTCCAAACTTGCACAAATAGAGCTAATTTTTCTTTGTTGCTAGGAGGTTAATCCAATGGCATCAAACTGAGACGACTTCAAAAATCCCACAGAGCATTTCTTTTTCTTTCAGACTCATGTTTGCACACAGCTTTATTTATTTGAGAGAAATACCCTTCCAAAAGTGACCTGCTTGCATTTTACATTGAGACAGCACGGTGAATGATGTGACTACAAAGTCTACAGTCTCTGTCCTGCTACACAGGGCCATGCTTCCCAGGAGCCCCACAGTCAGCTACAACTTGATTTGTCCTGTGAGGCCCTTGTTCCCATTGTTCTGAAAAAGTAGATTTTCTCCTGATAAGAAATAATCCCTGCTAAGGTGAATAACCAAATCATGGTGTTTGCTAGTGTAGCTGACAGCTTAAAGCAATAGCAACATTTTGCATGTAAGAGAAATTAGGAGTATTTTGTCTTCACTAATGATCAACCAGTATAAAAACACAGTAGAGGGTACATAAAGGAGGGTTTCTATGGTTTCATGGCCTATGATGTTATACAGAAAGCATGATGCTGTTTCAATGACTAGCTTGAACTGTTCTACTTTGAATCACTCATAAGAGAGCAGGCTGAATACCTGGCTGTATTTGAGGGAGGTCATTTGGTGTGCATCCACTTTTTCTTGGCAGTCCTGTCAGGCACAAGCCTGTCATGGGTCATGGGAGATGCACTGGTTCACTGTGGCTCAATTACAACCATTGATTTTGATTGGGGTTGGTAGTGATGCACAAAATTACTTGAATTGGAGAGGTTAATGGAAATATAGAATAACTATCTATCAGGATATTTTTAGCTGATTTTTTAAAGGCCTTCATCCTCCCTGTAAGTTATTGAAGAAATGTCCAAGTAGTGCGATGAACACAGAGCTGCTGTCGAGCTTCCATGCAGAAAAAGTCAGGCAAATCTGTATGTCTAGCCTAAACATATTAGGACTGGAAGACATCCTTGTCCTGTCTTTTCCCCTGAATTTCTCATTTTCAGTTTCAGGGAGCTGAAATTAAATGGAGCACCTGAGCCAGCATGAGGAAGGGGAGGTAACCCAGGGCACCATGGGCAAAAGGCTGCGGGACTGTCTCCACCAGCAGCAATTAAAGATGACACTGGCTCAGCTGGTGCACATGATAGAGTATTCCCCTTGCTCTATTAGGCTACAGCTACATCTCCTGTCTGAATTACCAGCCTCTGGCTTGTGGAATTACAGTATTGCATTAATAAGCACATTTTCTCAAGTTAGGTTTTATTTTATCTTAATTCTAAACACTATATAATCTGTAAGTGTTACTGATGTCATTCCAATTTTCATTTGTCTTAGTAATGTTGAGAACTATATTTTCCCGGGGTCACTCACAAGGGAACATGCTGAGTACCTGGCTGTATTTGAATAACCAGTGGTGTGGTTTTTAACTCCTGGTCCTGGAAAGTCAGCCTGTTATTCAGGCAGTCAGTTCTGGTTCTTCAGGCCAAATAGGACAGTCCTGCTTTCAAAGGCTTTGCTGAGATGTGAAGGCATCTATTCATTATGTGTGAGGAACTCAGTCCACTTGACTCCTGTTTGTTAGCTATCTTCCTGCAGGGTTTACCAGGTAGTTTTACATTTTAAAGGCACATGATCAGCCAGAGTAAGAGAGGGTGGCAGTTTAACACTTTCCAAAACAGAACTGCCTCTTACAAAATAGGCATCCCAGGATGTTATTCCACATACTTTCCTGTTTCCCCTGCTTTGGGGTTATTTTCTTTAGTATTAACAGACCTCCTATTTTCTGCAATCATGTCTAAACCAATTACTTTCCTTCCCGATGTAGGAATCATTATTACCGTTTTAAAGATAGGATGAAACAATACTGAGAGATTAGGGCACCTATCCAACAAAACACTTAAGCACTTGCATTACCCGAGGCACCTAATAACCCCACTATAGGACTGTTCACTTGTTCCAAGTTATGCAATCTTGAAGGATTTACTGAGCCGGGGCCTCCCGGTGTGCCGGAGGGCTCCGAGGCTCAGCTCCCTCCCTCTGAGCTGCACGCTGCAGCCACCAGCCTCTCCGTGCACTACCTCTGAGCAGCCACGTTGTTCTGCCAGAGCTAGAGCAAACATTAGCCCTGATTTGGGCCCAGTCAGCTCCTTTTTCATCAGCATATAAAGCCAAAGAGATTAATAGCTCATCCTCAAATTCACTATTTAAATTCATGCAAAAAGTAGCTATAGGACTGTTTATTTCGCATTAAATCCAGGACAGATTTTCCCTGCTGTTTTAAACTCTAATCAGTATTGGCATAGTCCAAAACTCACTCTGTTTCTTTCTCAGTTATCACATCCAGTAGCAAAGATTCCACATCTTGGAGTTATTGGATGATTTTGATGATGGTGCATTTTGCAGGGAAGAATGCAGCTCCGCCTCCTGCAGCTGATGAACACGCTCTGCTGGCAGGAATAAACACAAGTTTCTGTCAATGAAGAAAGCAGGAGTAACTATGAGTTTATAAAATTAGGGCACTGAGCTGTTGAGAGGAAGAGTAATTTTTTTCTTATCATAATCCCACTTTTGAAAACCTCTGCCAATCTTTCCACTGGACTGATGAAAAGATGGATTCTGCTGACTTGAATAATTTGAAAGTAAATGATGATTCTGGTGTACACTGGCTGGCAGAGGGAACTGTTTATATAATTCTGGGCTTGCTAATAACCCTCTTCATAGCTCGAAATGGTGCCAGGAAAGCTGCTGGCTATGTAAAAATGCTCTCCCATTTCCTTGCCTTTATTGTTTTCTGTCACAGCTTGTTTTTTTTTAATTAGTACTTGAGCTATTTTTAGTGTCTGGAGACAAAAATGTTTTGTTCAGACTAAAATGAGGCCAGGTACCATGAAAATATTTTCAGGGAAAAATATTTGGAGACAGTTTATCTTTGGCTGTGTGCAGTGAAAGTTTGCCTGCTTAGTCCAATTAGTCACAGCCATGTCACTTCACGTAAATGAATGTAGTTGTGTCAGTGCACAGTGCAGATTTTGGCTCTCATGCTGCAGAGGAATACTGTAAGCCACGCTAGCTAGAATCCGTAGCATCTAGAGCACTCTGAATTACTTTTACCCATACAAATTCCATGCATATCTTGTTGAGTGAATAAAACTTTTCAGTCAGATGATGACTTAGGCGAATGTGACTTTTGATAAGGCACCTCTTTGTAACTCACCTAATCAGCTCTAAGAGATCTTAAATCTCTGCACTGTAGACAGACTAGCTGCATTGAGTTCTACCCATGTGTGTACACACACCTGTGTGCACCATGCAGGTAAAGGTGCAGTGAGATTTTGTGACCCATTCATTCAGCCTGGAAGAAACAGAAGAAACTCTTCCATATGCAACAGTCTCAGCTGAGAGGCAAGATGTGAAGCCCGGCCATATCAGTTCTCTGCAAAATTTCAAATCAAGCTCAGTCTTCACAGTTTTCTTCATGGTGGCCCAAAGCTCAGTCCCACACTAGTCAACCATTAAATTCCTCAAATGCAGTGAGGGCTCCATTACCAGGGGAGAGCTTATCTGTGTGGAAGTACTATCCATAATGGGAATCCAAGGAGAAATCCAAATTAAGAGTTCTTCCAAAGAACCAAGTGCCTTCTGTTACTGCATTCTTTGATTTTGCCTAATTAAAAAGAAGCATATATATTTACCAAAAAGACCCACAAAATCTACCAAAATAAGTCACTCCAATGTACATACTTGCACTTTTAAAAAAGACGACTATCACTCATGTTGTTAAACACAGCTGTGAAAGTTTATCCAATGCTAGGGTGACCAGAAAAGCAAGACTAGTCAAATTTAGAATCTGTCCTGGCTGCATATATGAAATGGGTCCTGATAGCATTTTCATTAAAAGAAACCAAATATTTCAGAAAGAGAGAAAAAAATATTATCTCCAGTCATCTGTCATCAGTGCAATGCAGGCTTTTAACACTTCACCAGATAATCCCCTTGCAGAGGCAGATGACTTGCAGTTAAAGTAGCTCAACTTTAAAAGTAATAGGCATTTTCAACTTTTATTTTGGTTAGGAGTCCCTAAAATATTCCATTAGATGGACTGACCTCTGCAGAAAGAGCTTTAGTTTAGAGACCAGAAATAATGGAGTAGTCACCAGATCCTACAATAATCCCAACAGCTGTGTTTTCGTATGTGTCCAGCTGTGTTTTCAGCCTTCCATCCTTGGATCCTGCCAGCAGCATAACTACCAAACCTGCTGTAATATACTGGTGACCTTCAGCCAAAATGGGACAGGGCTGCATAGAGAGAAAGGGTGAGGGGATGAGCTTCAGAGCGTGGCTTGGCTGGAGGATCTGTTTTAGATCTGCCATGGCCCACTCTGGTCTTTCAATACCACAGAATTGGAGTGTACTTTCCTGCATGCAAGTACCAGGGCCAGGACCTGAAGGTCCTCAGGGGTTGTGTAGGTGCCTCAGCAGGAGAGAGAAGCTCAGAAATAATGCAGTTAGTCCAATTGTTACCACTTTTTTCCTAGTGTTCAAACCTATCTTGATAGCAATAGCCTTTGACTAAGCTGCCACAGAACCACAGTATGTACATGTGGTAAAAAGTTAGCCTCATCAGCCAAAAAACCAGTTGGCCTTGCAGACCTGCATCAAGAGGAGGATCTAGTCCAGGAAGATCCCTCCATTACCACCAATACCTTCAAGGCTTCTTTCAGGAGATTCCTTGCAGGTGTGCTTGGGTCTGCATCACCTACCAAACTCCCTCCTACCACCTTCTCCACTTGGCTGCTTCTGTGTGCAGCATGTCCAGGCACTGCCCCAACAGCCGTGGGCACTGACTGCCCTTGCAGCACCTGGTGGGTTTGTGACATGTGGGCAATTCAGCTGGAGGCAGCCAGCTGGATTGGGAAAAATTTTCTGCAGAGACCCTGAATGACTTTTCAGCTGGTACCCTCCCATCTCCTTCTTTGAAGGATGTCTTTGCAGAGGTATGTGGCTTCTCCTAGACTCACAGGGGAGTGCACATGAAGGGCCTGGGAGTAGGTTAGTGTTTTCTTAGCACTTACCTCACTGAGAGGACTATTATGTGCTTCCTTCTTTTGGGCTATATCCTTATTTATAGAAATACTAACTTGGAGGGCAGGCAGGGGCAGTGATCACAGAATCCCACACCAGCAGGTTGCAATTTGGATGCAAATGTGTGACAATCAATTTCCTTCAAGGATACTTTGGATGGATTCTAAGATGATAGTAACTGACTCGTAGACTCTGCCTGCTTACAAGGAGAGTCTAGGATTTAGTTACTACCACTGTATAGTTGGGAGACAGATCATTTAGAGCTGATAAATGTGGCTCAGCTTTATGTTCTGTTGCAGTGAATGTATGGCAAGGGAGACAGAGCACTGAACTCAAGAGGAGACAGCTCAGCTTTGCCTGTAGCAGATGAAGCAGAGCAGCCATCTCACCAGCCAGTGCCTACAAGTGAGAGGGCTTTTCCCACACGGAAAACCCACTTATCCATGGCCCTGAATTTATCTCAGTATTCCTGTGTTTAAATGTACATATTATATGTGTAACTGAAAAATATATAAAAATATTATTAATTTTAGGGCTACGCTGTGTCTTGATTTGTTTGTGTCTTTCTCTTAAATGTCTAATTTTGCTATCTAGCTTGAATATGTGAGCACTTCAGTTGTATTTCTCTCTCTCTCTCTGGATTCCAATATTGGCTTAGCTACAAAGCAGAGGTCTCCAGGGCAGAGAATGCCTGCAGTTAGGCCTCTCTGTCTGAAACACGTTTATCAATTCTTTGTACAATTATCTGTGCATTAATTTGATCGCAGACCAGCAGAGCATGTTGAAAAATTTGATGTTGAAACTTTTTACATCGGTTTTGTGTTCAGCTAGAGATATATCCCTGGAAAGCAAAAGTAGATATACTGTACTTAGTGCACAGAGAAGTTATATGTCAGACAGGAGAGCAATTTCTTTTCTCATGGGATCACATTCCAGCTTTATCCACCACTCATGAAACTCACAGAACTGTCCTCCTGCTCACAGAATGTGTATCAATACAGAATGGGCCACCAGCAATCTGATAGTGAATTTAAATTAAATTGAAGAATTCAAATTTGTACGCTTTTATACACTTAAACTTTGTTAGTTCCAATGAGAATATAGTGTAGATACTCTTAGATGTGATCCTGAACACCTACATTAACCAAGCTACCCATTCATAACTGTTCTTTCTGGCAGACAACATCAGTCTCGGAGAGATCTTTTTGTTCATCCAAAGCAATCAAAAATACTGCAATCACTCATATGGAAAAAAAAAAGAAAGCCCTACACCCATTTTGAATGCCTTCACATTTACAGCATTAGGAAAATGTTTGACAGCACTAAGTGTTTAATCTACAAAGGGATTATAGCTATATTCATAGCATGCACACATCATTAATGTTAGTGGGAACTGCACCTCCAAGACTCACCCTAAAATGCTGGCTGTAAATTGCATCCCAGCAGGATAATGAAAAGTCTGGTAGAAATACAGCAAGTTCCAACAAACATTTTCTCCCAGGGTAAGTGATCAGAGTATTTGGAATTGAAAAATATAATCATCAGTTTGCCTGAGAAAGGCAGTACATTGGTTTTACAAACAAGCTCACACACAATGACTTTTTCCAACTTGGGTGTAATTTTAGTTGGTAATTTTTTTCTATGTTTCTTAGCCTACTTGGTTTTTTCTTCATTTCTGTAATCCTACTTGACCTGAAGTTTAACACTGGGCTATGTTTGCAATCATTATTTTATCAGGATTGTCAGTTCTCATTTCTATTTCTCACATGCTAACCACTGGGAAAGATTATCAAAACTGTTAGCAGAATTACATCTTTTTTCTCTCTTATTTATTTTTGTTCAGGCTTAACAGAAAACCATTTTTCATGACTGGACACAATTTCTGGCATAGAGTATGTCTTCTGCCAAAATTAACTATCTTCTAAAATGATAGGGGCATCAACTGATAAGTACAAAACTGATCTGTCTCATTTTCTTGTTCTGCAAAGATTGATGATGAAGGTAAAGCTAGGAATGAAATCAAAATAATCATCTAATACCCCATGAGGACCAAATTACACTGTCAGAAGGAAATAGCCTAGAGCCTCTAGACTGCTTGTAATGTCCCACATGTTATCCAATTTTGAGAAGACAGTGTTTGCCCATGGGGACAAGTAAGCTGTGGGAATGGTTTTCCTAGTCCACAGAAGTTTTAAAGTTTCCAGGAAACATTATAGGTCTTGACTCATTTTCAGATGATCTAAGATGTTCACACAGAGGCTCAAAGCTTATCCAGTAACCTTTGAATCTCCGTCACTGACATCAAGAGACTTCAGACTTAGACTCCACCATTGCCTTTTCTCGGCCTCAGAGAAAAAAATCTCCCAGCACATTCCTGTGTGTACATGTTTAAATGTGTGCGTGAGATGAGTGCTTTAGCACAGGATATAAAATACTTCAAACAAAATGGGACTTGATTGTTTTTGGGGAAAAGAAAACTTTGGAACTTTGGAAGTTATGCCATAGGCAGCATCTGATTGTGCTGCAAAACACAAGGCCTTAGGCAAATTTTGCTACAGTTTTTCTAGAGATAAAAATCCCAATTTCTTAAAGTGGATATCTTCAGCAAGCATTTCTGCAAACTTTTAAAGGAAAAAAAAAGAATGTTTCTTTGTTGTGTTACTTGGTTTCTTGACCTCCTTACAAATCAATTCACATTCTCTTTGGAACTTTCTCGATAAAACAAGTGGTGAGCACTTTCCTTAAACAGATGTTTATTTGTTTACAGAATAGGACTTACTGTACACAAAAAGCAGATTAATCACTTGTACTACTCTATTGAAATCAACAGGCACTCAGTGAGGAATTGAATCAAAAAAATTTCAAAAATGATGGTCAACTTCTTTATACATCATCAGATTTAAAAGCCTAAGTCCAATACTGCCCTGCACAGTTCAGTTAAAGCAGTGGGATTAAACTGATCCCCTGAATGAGTAATATATGGCTCTGTGGAGGACACAGAGAAAACACAGCACAAGGCAATCCCAACTTCTGATTGTGCCCTAAGGCAAGGAGACAGCATGTTTGTTAATAGGACTGAATTATTATCAGTGGTAAAAATGAAGCTGCCAACCAGCAGAAGACATCAGGTCCATAGCGCAGCTGCTGTAGCACAGTGTCAGGGATAGATCTCTGCAACAGCTGATGCAGTGTTGGAGACTCTGAAGAGCCTGAAGTCTGACAAAAAGGAAACTATGCAGCTCCCCAGAGCGATTTGTCCAGGCTCATCAGACTTTGGGTGGCTCTACAGGATTTCTGTGCTAGGGAGAATACTGTAAATGGCCTTTTTCTGACAGTCAGTCCAAGTTTACAAAGGGTTTTAGAAATGTTGTGACTGTCCATGCAAACGCTTTACACAGCCTTCATGTCAGTGTAAGCTACAGAAATGCCTACTTACCATTTTGACCTCAAGATGAAGTGACCTCAAACAGAGGATCTTTACATTCAAAAGAATACAAGCAAAAATTAACACCATTTTTCTCTTACTCACGGACCCAGACATCATCCTCCAGTTCTGCCCAGCACTAGTGTTCCCAGTGCTACCACCTAGCAAGTGACTCAAATGACCTCACAGCCCTGGGAGCCATCTTCTCCATGTCTCTGATGCCACCTGTCCCTCCAGCATCCTGCCCAGCACACGTGCTGCTGCTCTTCAGCTCTAATGCTTTGTTCAATCCCCTCTTTTTCTGGACTGAGTCACTGGGGAAGAACAGACACACTCTTCACAGTTAGAGTGATGAAACACTGGAAGTAATTGTCCAAAGAGGCTGTGTTGTCACCACCATCTTTGGAGATACACAAAATGAGTTTGAACGAGACCTCAGGCAACCTGATATAACTTTGAAGTTGGCCGTGCTTTGGGCTAGATGATCTCTGGATGTCCTATTAGGCTAGTATTACTTTATAATTTTAAACACAGCTTTCTTCTTAATCAAATCAATGCAATATGTCTGTAATGATAGGAATTGAGGAATATTCCTTTCACAGTTTGTGAAGCATCTAGTGACCTTGACTGTATTCTCTGTTTCAGTCTCACCAGAATTCAGTTGAAAGAATGGTGTTCACATGTTGCTTGGCCTTTACAGAGAGGAAATGGAGATATTTAGACTTCACCCACGTTGCTCCTTTGGACTGCACACAGTGTGAAGAGAAACAGGCAAAGCAGGGAGACAGGAGCCTGCTATACAGTGAAAAAGGTCAGAAACTACAGATACACCGTATTTCTTTTTCATGGTCTCTAGGTAAGTATTAGGTTAGCAAAGATTTGTCTTAGAAGGCATTTTAATTGCTTAGTTGTTATCAAGTGTATGATTGCTTTCTGATGAGAAAAAAAACCCAGTTGTTTTCCCCTCTAGTACTCCTGAACTGCTGTGTATTTGATTGCTCACATCAAACAGTTGTATATCTGGACTTGACAAGTCACTTAGAGCATGCAGCTAATTTTGACTTCACTGCACCCATTTTGTTCCTTTACAGTGGCAAAGTAAAAGACACAGCACTACTCATTAGGCATTTGCTTGCACTAATAGATCAATGCCCTCGTGTGGTCCACCAAAGAGTGTCATGTCATATTGTAGAATTTTCTTCATCCTTAATTTTTCAAGCACTGATTTTTTTTTGTTTGGTCTTAAGCAATGTCATGGGGAATTTTCTCTGGGACATGGAAACTCTTAAAATAATGGCTTAAAATTTTCAGTGAAGTGTATTCAACTCCCTGCTACAGTGACTAACAAAACCATGTGTTGGTAGCTATTTCAGCCTATTACTTTGATTCTTAATAGAAATCATGTCTTTAGGATAAAATTACTTTGATTTAGGCAGGGGGAAATAAAGCAAAGAGTAAATGATCACCTAAAATCTCAGAGATATAAATAAAAATTTGAAGTTCTGCACTCCGGTAGCATGCAAACAAATTTTTGTTATGATTACATTAATTTTTTCTACAGTAGTACAAAATAGTCATAAGGAAGAAAAATTATTCTGTGGGAGCCCCGCCCCTGGAAGTGGCGGTTGCCACTCATCTGGACTCCTCCTTCGATGATGAGAGCTCCACCCTAGAGGCGAGCCCCGGGGCAGGAGACGTCTGTTTGAAGGGGCGTGCCCAGGGGCTGAGACCCGCCCACCCTTCCAGAATACTCTTAGTTCCTAAGTTGCTTATTGGTTAAGTTAACTCATGTTTAATAAGAGGCTCATTGCCTAAGCAATGAGGATCTAGAAAGTTCTGTTAGGTTTGGAAATCTATTGGCTCTGTATTGTTGTACCCTCCCACTAAAAAATTTTGATTGGACCCTCAGACTTGTTCCCTCCCCTGTCCGGGTACCCCATTGGTTGTTCTCCCCAGCTCCTCCCCGTTTTCCCTTCCCTTATAAGGTCCTGCACACCTAGGGAGACTCGGAGTTCTTCCTCCGTTGCTCTCCCTCCCGGATCCCCGTACCTGCTCCCCTAATAAAGGAGATCTTGGAGGAAACCCCCTCCCGCCTCTCTTCGCTTCTTCCGCCGCCTTCCCTGCGGGGCTCTTGCCAGAGCTGCCTCACCTGAGCGTGACATCCACGCGCGCCTCTGGGGTCACTCCCCTGAAGGAGCTCCCGGGCGCTCCGAGGCTTCCGTCCTCGGCCAAGACTCCAGGAACCAGAGGGTGGTCGAACCACCGACAACAACATTATTCCAGCCCTTGGGCTTTCTGCTTAGCACATGGTGGAGTGATTTACACCTGCAGAAAGCAGACAGAACACACTACCAATGGAGAAATATCAGTTCACCTGCCCTGGTTTTGAAGCCCAGTTTGCACAGATAGAAGGGTTTCCTAATGTGCAAGGTTGTGAAAAGGCAGCACAGTTAGAATGAGACACACCTTGTTACCCTGGACAAACTCATAATGCAGAGGTCCAGTTTAAAGAATAGCTTGAGATTTTTCTAAGGCCATGCTTCTGTGGAAGGGGCAGTCCTGCCTTTCCAGTGCCACTGCTGCCCCCATGTCTGCTATTTGGGATGAAGAGGGAGCCAAGTCAGCTTACTGATTCAGCTAAAGTTAACCTTTTTTTTTTTTTTTTTTGCATGGCTGTTTTCAGGCAGCTGTGCAAGCAGATCCAACAGTTCTGAGATTGCATAATAGCCAGTGCAAATGAGAAAGACATGGTAGGCACAGAACTGAAGCACAGATGATTGCACAGGCATTTTTGATGGCAACATGGCCTTGACCTGGATTAGCAAACTACCTTTAAAAAGCATATTGTGATGCTGAATATTACTTGGCACTAGCATTGCCATAAAGTTTTAAAGATAATGAGTATGCAGCTTTATATGCTATTCATCATAGTGACATATTTACCCTTAAACTTGCACTATTATACCCCTTACCCAATGAACTCACTTCAACTTCTATTAAACATTTAACTTAGCTTGATGAATCCACTTCTGTTAAAAATAAACAGAAGTGCAGTATTCAGTATAACTTTTCAATATTTCACAGCAAAGCCAGTAGCAGAAATCCATATTGGTGAGGAGGAAATAAAAAAAATATCTGTCTCTGTCTGCCAGCTTCTAGAGAGCTATAGGCTTATCAAGCCAAAGAATATCCCAATTTCAATTTGTTAGCAGAGTGCCCTGTCTTCCTTTGAAGAACTCCTTAAGTGAGCAAACTATTTTAACACTGGAGGCAGTGAGAGCTGATTTTGCAATTTGAGTTCATTGGAACTCTGAGCAGACCTTTTACAAGATGTTCGTCTTTCATTTCAGGGAAAAAGCTGACTGGGCAAGACTATTTCGTGCTGGTTAATCACTTTTTGCACCAGAAGTATGGTTTTTGGCATTTTTCCTTTCAGCTTCAATGGAAATGAAGAACAAGCCTGATTGAGGTGTTGCCAGCTCTCACAATTTCATCACAAGCCTCACTACTTATGTGTTTTCTTAAAGCCTCAAGATTCTGGCTGAAAGAAAACTAAAACTTTTCTATTTCATGGGACTCTCCCATTGCATTCAAAGCAAAGCTTCTGTCTTTTTTACTTGCAGACAAATTTGAAGAATGTGAGACAATTATAGTTTCGGGGCTGAAAAGTCCCAAGTCAGCGATGAATAACCCACTTTTCTTTTTCTTCTTCATGACTTTTACACCATTTAAAGGCTATGGGGATTATATTCTTGTTCTCTTTAAGTTTGCAGTTGGCAGCACTGCAAATGTAGCAGAAAAACATAAGCATCTTTTATCAGTTTTCAGTGTGACGTATCAAATTGAAAAAAGTGGGACTGGGACTTACAGCACTGACTCCAAGCTAATAAAAATGAAAGGAAATGGTGCAGATGAATGAAATTGGTTCTCCATCAAGGGAAGCATGATGTTTAAGTAAAACCCAAGTTGTTGATATTTTTAGTTTATTTCAGTTCAATATTGTTTTTAACCCTAGGTCATCAAGGCTGGTAATGTGTAAATACTACAAAGAGGTTTTTTGAACTGCTAGCTTTCCAAAAATTAAATGTTGCTGTTTGTTCTGTCAAAGATACTTCATATCATAGTAAAATTTCCATATTCAGTGAATCATCTGGGAATATCGTATGTAACAATGTAGATAAATAAGAGACAATTCTATCCTACCTGTGGCAAACTTAGTCACTGAAATATTAATATTGGGGGAAAATCCTCAGCAATTTTATTTTTTTATTATTTTAGATTTAATTATTATGTTATCAAAGACAATATACAGTTCACAGGCTCCTTAGCATTTGCATTTTATCAACTGAATCATGCACAAAACAGGCATAAGCACAAGCCAAAAGTGAAAAACCAGTATTTTGAACGTTGTCCACTGTTATTTCCCCCATCAGTTTCACCTGTTTATAGAGTGACCCACAACCTGGCAAAGAATAAAGATTTCCTGTCTTTAGTATTCCCCACAACTTATGCAGCACAAAAATCCAAGGAGCAATTTGTTTATCCAGTAAATGGATAAACTGTTGTTGGAGCATTTTATATGGCTGTCATGTGACACAGTTTTTTGTTGCCACTTAATTTATACTAAATAAACACAAAGAGAAGTTAATGGCACAATTATGCAACTGAGCTAAAACTTACTAATCAAATGCAAATTTTTTTTTTAATTTTTAAAAATTGCTACAAAAAGTAGTATATGTTCATGGTTCTGTATTACTTGTTTAATTCAGGGTCTTTAACTCTGTCATAAATATGAAACTCAACACATGTAGAATCAGCCCAAAAGCAAATTGATTTATGAAACTGAAGATGCCCATTTAAATGAAAACCTGACAATTGTGATTCTGTTGTGATTTCAGATTTTTAGCCTCTAAAAATCAAGAATTGAAAATGTGAATCGCTCAGGCTTGACTCCACCTGCTTTGTTGTGCGACGGTTCAGATCTACAGCAAAAGATTTTCTAGGGGAATAAAATGGCCTAGTTCTCTCAAACAGAATATGGCACAAGCCACACCTGAGGGAGACAGTTCTACCCTCTCCATAGTCCCAGTATCTGCTTTGTCCCCACCTCTGCACCACCCCAAAATGGTTTGAAATTACAGTAGCAAGGCCTGATCCCACTGCCCAAGCCCATCGATAACAGCCCACATGCATTGGTCATCCACCATGTTGAAAGGACCATTTCCACTGGAAGTCAGGGGTTATGGATATCTTGGTCCAGAGCTTTTGACGAATTTGTTAATTTATAAACAAAATACAGTCAGTCACAAATGAAGTCTGGTGCAGCGGGGGTGGAGAGGAGCAGTGAAAGGAAAGCTTCAACCAGCTCTCCATTTGTCCCACCAGGGGCTTCTCCAGGGCCCAAGCTGAAATCCTGGAAAGACTCTCAAGCAACAAGGCCAGCCATTGCTCCCTGACTGCAGAGACACTGCCTCCCTCAGCCCTAGCCAGCCCATCCCCAGCTTCCAAAAAGCCTCCTCCTCTGCCTCTTCCTCCTCTAGCTGCTTTTGTCCTCTGTAGCAGCACAGAGTACAGTCCACCTGGGGCTCTCCTGATGGCTCACTGGCCCAGCCAGATTTCTGTCTCTCCCTTGATAAGGGACCTCTCTCTCTACCCTACTTTTCCCCTCTTCCACCCTTTTCCTTTGGCCACACATGCCACATAAGTGGAGAGGTACAGGAGGCTGACTGGGTATTTTGTGTGGGAGAAAGACTTCTTGGGAAGGTGTAAAATGAAGAAAGAAACCTTGTTCCTGTCATTTCTCAAGAAATATTTTCACAGTTACAGGGTCTGAAACCTCTTCTTGTCTCTGTCCCCACTAAAGCTTGATTAGGTCCACCAGCCACAGAAAAAGCATGGATCTGCTTCAGCATTCCGGCTCCACCTTCCTCCCTCAACACAGTGTTTCAGAACATGTTCCATTCCCTTTGGCTTTTTATAGCTTTCTTAGAGGCAATAAACTGAATTGGATTTCCTCCTGCAGGAGAATCAATCAAACCTGCATTTTTAAGCACTCTGGAGCCTGCAGAGCTGGAACATGTAGAACAAAAGCTGTCTTGCTTTCCTGGGAGGTCAGTATCTCTTGTTTCTGCAGGCTGGACATATCTCTGAGACAAACGGGATTTGTGCCCTGTCCTGCTGGGTGTGCAATATCATTCGGTCCAACACAGCCTGTACTTTATTTTTATTGAAGATCAGAATGGGATTCATATAAATAAACTATATTTCATTTAACCTTCTTGGAACCAGGTGCTCATGAAAGAGCAGAGGTTTTCATAACATTTACTCAAAATATTTGTTTAAACTTTGGAGGCCTTCAGCATATACAGTTTTACTGTTAACATTTCATAGACATTATCTGTAGATCAACTATGTTAATTTTATCAGTTCACACCATATGTGGTATGATATTGGGGCTTTTCCAGGCTGTTGCCCATTTTAATGTATTTTTCTCACTGGTAAAATCAAGTCATTTTAGTTGTATAGATGCCTCCACTAAAAGACCTGTTTTTTAATTAATTGTTTTGTCCATACAAGGAAATGTTGAAGGCTTTAACTCTGACACCAAAAATAGAGGGAAGGAAAAAGGGTGCCAAAGTTGTGACCCACTTTTTCCTTTACTGCATTTATATTGCTATCCCCTAAAATGCATGAGAAGAGCTATGCAGCTCTTTTATTAAGCTGCATAAACTGGATTCAGAAGTCTATGGAGGTGAATCTAGACTTCCATTAGTATAAAGGAATTTGGAGTTGAGAGCTTATGTTGTATTTAATATATGCCCTTCACATGAAGAAAAAAATCCTGCATGATCCCTGCTCAAATAGGCTGCAAATGAGATTCCAGACCACCTCTTGAAATATATTTTCCTGTGCCAATACTGTTTCTATTTCTCTGCTGGATAGCAATTAACATCTTTTTTTCCAACCTTATTCTGGCATAATTTTTTTGTGTCAAAGTGTCCTGGACCTGGTTGATATGCATGAATGCTCTTAGACCAGGGGCAAATACCTTCCAGCAACAGTGAATGGTTCCTGCAAGGATTAGAAATGGGCAAAACATTCCCACTGTGTTTGATTCTAGTGGTGCAGCAGACCTTTGGAAAGGAGTGCTCAGTCCAGCTAAGAGTGGACTTCACAATAGTCCACTTTCTTCCCAGCAGGTTTCCGGCATGTTTTCCATAGCCCTGATCCTTCCTAGGGCATCACAGGGGACCATTGTCTGCTTCCTCCTCAAAATACATACATTTCTGTATTGCTCTACCAGCAGCAGAAGGCTTCCCCAGTATCCTGAAAATCAGTTTGGAAAGCTTGAAAGAAAAGTGGCAAAACACACTTCTTAATGTTTGGAAATGACAGGGAATCATTGAGGGTTTCCCAGCTGCAGTTCTAAACTCACTTTTATGGGGCTGTCCTGCTGGACTTTGGCCAGGCTGAAGCTGATGGCCAAATCACAAAACTATGGCCAAAGAATTAGCAATTTTGTTGCCATAAATTCTTGAACATCTTGCATTGACACTGCATTTAATTTCAATTACATTTTCATTGAGCAGTAGGAATATATTTCTGCCAATTTTGATTTGAAAATAAAAAGTGGGGAGAAGTCTTCTAAATGTTTCAGACAGAGGTGTTAAATGTTGAAATGTGTTTTTCCAGCATTACACAGTAACACAAATAACTGAGGAGAACATTTCTGACAACTTCAAGGTATATTTTGGTAAGACAGTTTGACAAAGAGATGGAGATTTTTCATATATTTGAAAAACTAAAAGTATGTTTGAAGAGAGAGAGAAAGCTTCAATACATTTAGTACCTGGTAAGGCACTTACCTGGTAAGCTCTGGGAAAATCAGAAGATGAATGGAAAGACCAAAATAACCCCCCTAACCAGGAAAGGCAGTTCTAACAGTTGTGTTTCTACTCTGGTGCAGCATCCATTTGATCAGTGCACCCTACTACTTCTTGTTCAGTTAAAGCAGATAACAAAGGAGCTGATGATACTGCAGTGAGGAGAGGGGACTGAGAGAATGAAGACATGTAACATACAAATCTATAGGAAACTAAGCTTCATTTGTTCAGCTACACATAAAATAATTTTTTGTTTGCAATATGTTAAGGTTATTACTTGCACAGATAGGTTTAATGATTCCTTTCTAACTTACTTGCTGAAGTGTGTTGAGGGGTTCATTCAGTGCTAATAAAAATACTGCAATACAGCATTAACTGCCAAAATGCTTATCTGAAAAGGACCTTCCAGTTGCTTTCAGGTAGAATATGCGTCAGAAAAGATAAGGGTTTAGCTATTACTCAGTAAAGTGGTGCTTGAAAGTTTTCCTGAAATGCAATATTGAAACGTGTTTGGATTTTCAATTATGCTGTTACTGCTCGAATAAAACCTTTTGAATGCATTCAAACAATTTTACATCTTGCATTTAAAATTGCCTACAATTAAGCAAAAAGTCATACTGACTTCAGGTACAGCAAGAGTTGGTCTAGTTCACTGACAGACTTACACTTCTGTGTGTGGAACACTGCAAGCAGTGAAATAGCCTTCCTTCAGGAAGGAGTAGGAGGCTACAGTGGTGTGTTTAGAGGAGGTTAAATGCTGCTGAACTGGGGCACCTTTATTCTACTATGTCTAATTTGTATTAAATGGGAGTTTCTTGCCGTTCAACATGCAGCCATTTGTTTCACATTACATGAATCACAGAATCACAGAATAGTCTGAGTTGGACGGGACCCACAAGGATGAAGTCTAGTTCCTTAGTGGATGGCCCTTACAGGGATTGAACCCATACCCTTGGCATTTTTGGCACCAGGCTCTGACCAATTAGTCTGATCTCAAAGGATGGAAATGTGATTTGACAAAGTAATGTGAGATGAACAAGATATCAGAATAGCACACTTTGTGAGAAGTGTTACCTTACAAGGGACTTGGTTCAGATCTGGAAATACCAGGGGGGATAAGATTAGCCCTTAAGATCTACAAATTTGTTCCTGTGGTAAACAGTGTTCATTATTCTACTTTTTTTCTTGGGCTTAGAGAAATACAACAGAAAGAATGTCTGCACAAAGCTCTGAGGATGGACATGAGCTCACACCACCTACTAAATGAGAATTATGTGGCTAGGCTAAATGCATCCCTAAGCCACCACTAAAATACCCTGTCTGTCAGCATGGGTTCAGTGCTACAAGAACATAGACATGAGATTTATGCCAGATGAGAGGACAGGGAGAAAGTGCCCATATTTATTTCCAAAAAACTTTTTGAACAGTGGTAGCTACAGGTAGATATTGTCATAGTAAGAAACAGAAACTATTAGTTTTGACATCTTTTCTCTACATTTCCTTATAAGGGGAGTAGGAGGGGATTGATCAGACACTGATCTCTTCTCTCTGGCAACCAGTGACAGAACCCAACTGAAGTTGTGTCACGGACGGTTTAGGTTGGATATTAGAAAAAGGTTCTTCACCTGGAGGGGGTTTGGGCAATGGAAGAAGGCCCCCAGAAAAGTGGTCACAGCACCAAAACTGACAGAGTTCAAGAAGAGTTTGGACAATACTCTCAGACACATGGTGGGATTCTTGTGATTCTGGGCAGGGCCAGGAGTTGGACGTTGATGATCCTTATGAGTCTCTTCCAACTCAGGATATTCTATGACTCTATGAATATAACCTAATATATTTATAATAATATTCCAGTCAGATCACAAAATGGATATGTGTTAAATATTGCATTGTCTTTTAGTGAAGTGATTGTGGTTAGCATTTAGGAAAAATGAAACACTCAGGTTGTAATTTTTGCAGTTGCATAGGCAAAAGTTCTGAAAGTAACTGTGATGAAAGGGGTTTGACCATGAAGAAAAGAGATGCATGCATAATGCCAAGATACAGTATTAGCTTTGAATGCAATTATGTGTGCCAACAGTTCTTAACATTAGTAGACATTGTATCCTAAATAAGCAAGATCGTTACATGGGGAAGAGCCTCTTTAAAACTACTTGCAGGAACAAAGGTATGCTCAGTTGATCTCTACATTTCACCAGTCTCAGCAGCCCACCAAGCTGTCTGGTGGCTAACCAAGTCACTGGGGAGTGGAGCCAGACTGCTGTTCTGAGCACTTGCATGCTCTCTTCATTTTCTTGTGGAGAACATCCACAAGTGTCCTTTATCTTTCAGATTGCTGTCTCTTGTCTTTGAAGGATTATCCATCTTTTACGTCAGTGGCATTGCTATTTCCTGGTTTTATGAATGCCATCACTTTTTCTTAATCCTGTTAACAACATCAATCCCATGTGAGCCAGCTGTCTCCTGCAGCTCTTTCTCTTACATTGTGCTGAGGGTTGGACCATCTGTACCTTCTCAAGGCCATTGCTCTGCAGCCAGATCATACAGACTGTGGCTCTTTATTACCCTGCACAAACGTTCTCCCTGCATTCTGTAGGCACACAGCTCATACATTCCTATTAACCTTACAGTGGTTCTAACAGGCCAAGCAATTCACAGGGAGCCACAGCATTGCTTGGGCAAGAAATAATGAATGAATAGACAGGGAAGTTTCTGTGCTAGCATAGTGTTTCTCTGTTTAGAAGCTCTTCAGAATTTTTCCTTTGCAACCATGAGTAGTCACAACTTTATTAAATCATGCTATCATAACTATTTGAAGTTATCTGATTACATGTTATATAAACTGGGGAGTGGGAATAGCTTCTTTAAAGCCAAAAATATATTAACACAATCCTGATGCTTTTGTGGCTTTGTTTCATTCCAGAACAGGAGGTGAGCTGGTCCTTAAGACATAGAATCATCTGTAGTTTTGAATATTTCTCTACAGGCAGCTGACTTTAAGTCAATTCTTTGTGTATATTTCTCTTTCTTTAGTTACTTCATTTGTGGGTTTGGTAGATACTGACAGCAGTTCCCGAGTTCCTCTGAGGTTGTACATCCCAGCTGGGTGGAGCTACAGAGGATAACTTTTAATAGGATTACATAGCATTTTTTTATTAGAATATACTTTTTTATAAGATAATGTAGTCCAGTCAAAGGATTCTTGTGGCTGAGTGATTTAAACAGAAAAGCTTAGGGAAACAATCCTTCCTTCTGCAAAGTATTTCCAGTAAGCCCTCTGTATCCTCAGGAAATGTGAATCAACCTGGTACTGCAGAATTCTGTAAGCTAACATACCAGCTGAGAATCTGTCTTGTAGTCTTTAAGTGCTGTTTGTGGTATAGAAAAAAGAGTCTTGGAATGTATCTCTGCTGCTTATTAAACAATGCAGAAGAAGCAGTAAACATAAAAGTACAGATACCCTGAGATCACCACAGTCCTTGAGCACTGGGAGGCAGGAACTACAGCCAAAGGGCTCTGGTCCCTGAGAGAGTGATTACCTTATGATAATGGTAAGGTCAGTCTTTCTTTTACAAGGAGACCATTTGCACTTTGATAGTGAAAAATAAATAATGGTGCTGACATTTTAGAGTGGTTTGAAGTTAATCCTTTGTTTGGAGTCAGCATTTCATACAGTAATCTTAATACACATTCAAGATACCACTCAAGAGCTTAATATCCATTCCTGTCCCTCAGAACTCTCCCTCTGTTCAGACATACAGTTTGTGCATAGAAAAAGCTGTGATGCTTCTGACAGCTGGAGTTTTGTGGCAGGCACCAGATGGATATGCATCCATCACATTTTGGAGTCACCTGGTAAGAAGGGCTGAGGAAATTAGGCAGGTCCTCACTGAAAGGTAAAGCAGAGGCAGTCCTTGCGGGACAAAGCTCCCCATACAGTTTCAGGGACAGACACTATAAAATACTAACCCCCAAAATACCTTAATGTTTGACAATTTGCCTAGCTTGAGCCAATTCTAAAATCCTCTCTGGCTTTATTACTGCAGTGACTTAATTTTTCTATGAAATTGATCTTGATCCAAGACACTCCTTGGAAACTTGACTTCCAGAAAAGTAAGAAAACAAATATGTTCATGATAAAACAAACACCTGTTAGTTGTTAATTTAGTAAGTACCTTTGGATCCTTAGTCTGTCATGATTCTGTCTTTCTGGTTCTCCTTAAAGACAAAAGTAAGTAATGTAGCTAAAAGTAATATTTCTAGTGCCTTTCATCTCTCCCTTTTGAATATAGTTCTGGTGCAAAACTAAGCCTTTCGTTCTGAGATTTTTGTCATGTGGGCCATAAGCCAGACACTAATAATAATGCAAAGAGAAGTTTTACATCCAGGGTTTTTGGAGTTTCTACCCAGGGCTGAGCCAATTCAAAGATCTTAGTGGACAGAAACTTTCTAAAGAATAGGACTAAAGACATTATTTTAAGGGAATAATTTATTCCACAAATTTCATCTCTTCTTTCTAAATGTGGAATCTTACAAGCAGCTGCCTTGTTTTCTTATTATTTTAATTGCAAGTAATTAATTTTATATCTGTAATTTGCTATAGAAATTATGACAGTTGAACTGTATCCTTTAGATAGCACAAGTCAGATACATGCTCAAATACTGCTCAGATTTCTCAGCTTGTGAGTTTTAAATACTACTGCACTCAATGTTCATGGAAAATGGGTTTAGTTATTGGAAGACTATAAATCAGTAAAATGCTACCAGTACAGGCAAAGCCCAGGCTATGCTGCAATGGCTCCTGATTGCCCTACCGTTCTTCCAAAAGAAGCAGGCAAATTTCTATCTGAATAAACCATTAAAGGAAAGATGGAAAAAAAATATTCTTATGTGGAATAAACTCTCCTAGAAGAGGGATTTTTAGCTGGTTTCTGCATGAATTTTTGCCCTGCAAAATCCTAGGGGGAAAAAATCGTAATTGAGTGTAATTCAATGCTTTTTCTTTCTAAAGAGAAGGAAGGAGGACTATTCCCAAAGGAAAATAGCTTATACTCCCTATTTTTACATCACACCAAATATGGAAGAAAATGTGCATCATTGGAGGTATCCGTACCAGCCAAGGACCCTTACTAGAGTGCCAAAAAAGAGTCAAAACTTTGATTTCCACCTGAGTCAGGACGAGGTACAGACCCTGTGAGGAGCAACCCAAAGCCATGCAGGTCCTGTCTTTCTGCATTGGGCAAAGAAAGAGTGTAATGAAATTAGCCACCCAAAGCTTTGGTAGCCATATGCCCCCTAGGCTTCTTGTTCATTTCAGTGGTGGTCTTTTTTCTGACCCTTGGTCCATAAAAGACTGTATTATGATAGCACAAGGTTTCTATAGCTAGTCTAATCCTCACTACAATTCATGTTGCTGTTCCATATCAGAGATGTCTGTTTCGGTGGAGTAAACAATCCTGGGTGGGTTTTCTCAGGCTACACCTCTAGTTTCTGCATTCTGTGAAACAGTATCACTGTAAATGCTGCTGTCATTGCATTATCTGTAACTATTCCAAAATGCACTATAAAGGAGCATTCACCACAGGCCAAATGATACACAAATTGGATAAGATAATGACCATAATCTGTGCAAGGACTCATCTTCTTTGTATGTACAAAAAGGGCTCTGCACCTTACAAATTTCAAAAAGTATGAGAATTAAAATGATGTTCAACAAGCTTAGAAAGTTAAGGATGTGATCACAGGCAAAAAGTGGATTCCAGTTACTTCCCTCTCCTGCAATAATAAGTGCTCATAATACTGTACTTCAGCGTCCCTGTGCACAAGGAAAACATTCCCCAGCCAAGGATTTATAATGAAGTGCAGTCCTCATTCGTCAGGTAAAAAATCCAAATGTAAAACATACAAGGTAAATAATAAGGTATTTAAGACTAATTCTAAAGAGACAGGCATTATCAGTGATACTCTTAATGGTGTTCTGGTTCACCAGGAAGGCTCTGAAGACACGTACCATTGGATTACCTCCTCTTGTGATAGAATGGCACATGCTCAGTTGTGTTGTATCATATTTGGATCAGTTATAGGTTCAAACAGCACCTAAAAGCCAAATGCCAAATGCCTAGATGAGAGGTTGGACTCACACCTAAGGATCAAAACTTCACTCCAAACTTTTGAGTTTGGGCCAAGCACAAACTACAAAAAATGCATTTGCCGGATTTTTCCCAGATCAGGCCCAAGGAAGTAGAAACTGCACAAGACCTGAAAAATCAGCAGGTTTTTCACTATTTGGATGCAAGAAGTTCATCCATCAATTAATCCTGGATTCACTGTGGATTTGAACTTTGAAAGATGACTAAACACAGCTGGACTGCACTTTTGTTGCACCACTTTCCACACTTCAACAGGCAATTAACTCCATTTAAATCTCCAAAAATTTGAGTCAATTGCTCTTCCTTGTGTCAGGATCTGAATTTTTCATCTAAACTCCTGAAAGCAAACCTAAGCTTACCTACAAGTCTGCTGGGTTGATGTAAAAGCCACAAAGTCACATCTGGTTTTCTCTCAGTCGAGGCTCATTTCTATCTCCACCGAAACTGAGGTGAAGCTTCACCAAGCAGTGGCTGAGCCCTGGCCAAGGCTGAAAAAGGGCAGCTGGAAACTTTCCATCTGATGATGATCCAAGTCCAGGTTGGATGGGGCTTTGAGCAACTTTGTATAGTGGCAGGGGATTTGGAACTACACGATTTTTAAGGTGCCTTCCAACCCCAACTATGCTACAAACTAAAATTCTATGAATTATTTCCGTGCACCATCTGGTGGTTCTTTGCAGTCGGTGCAACAGCACTTCCCAGTGTTCCAGCAGTGGTTGCAGCACTCCCAGCTGACCTTGCAAATGATCTTGGGCTAATGCAGGAGATAGCACCTGTCACCAGACTAGTTAATAATGTAAAATAACACAAATCCCCCTGGTATGGCAGAAATCCTTCTTTTTGCTTCAGGCTGTTATTCCATCAGCCTGATCACAGACCTCTTCACAAAAGTACGTGGAGAGTTAAAAATGAAACCCGACAAAACTCTATAAAGGAAAAAAATTCAAAGTTTAAGAAGTGCTTTAATCAGGATATTCTGTAAAGCCTGCCAGAGGTATGTGCCAACTAATAGCAACTTTTGACTCTGATTTTTGGCTCCATTGACTCTTGGCACTCAAACAACATGCTGGCTCAGCACTCCAACAAAACCGACCAATTGGACCAGATTTATTTAAGTGGTTTTGGAGGAGGACAGTCATCATCATTAGGTGATTTAAAAAATCTCAGGCTCAGGAGTCGTGCAACAAATGCATGTCAAACTATTTGACTATGGAGCACAGGTCATTGGATAGCTTAAGGAATTGAAGAAAAAACCCAGAAAGACCTGTACTTCCCCATAGGAATGTGTGACATTGTAGAACAAGTGATGTCTTCACATCCTATTTATGGAACCTGAATCTGGTCACTGCGGTGAAATGGTTTAAGGTCTCAATTACTGAGACCTTAAACCTTGAAAACAGCAAATCCGAATGGAGCTGATTAGACAAGTTCTGCAAACCTTGCCACATGCTGAACACTGCTCAGTTAAAACCTGGACTAACTCCACCAAAGCCAGTAGAGAAATTACAAGCTAACAGATTTCCTTCATCGCATCCCCTTCTTGTACTTCATGTTATATTCAAAGAGCAAGATTCCATGTCTTCCTGCCTTGGATAACTTTCTTTTTATAAGTCATAGAATTTCTGCACATTCTGATGGTCTCTGGAGATGTGAAAATGGGCCATAATACTAGTGGGACCTGTCCTTGGAGAGTATTCCCTGCTCAAAAGGAACAGTTGGCTATGGCTCCTGTCCCTGATACAAGGGCTGTCTCAGGGAAAGGGACCTCAGGGAAAGTTTCACCAGAGACTGGTGAAACTGTTAGACTGCTCTATGGTAGGGATGAACAATAGCCCCCCCCCCACAAACACACACAGCCCAAAGCTGCAGGAAATTTCAGAACAGGCTGAATCCTCCACTTCTTCTCATCCTCTGCTCTCAACCCACATCCACACACCCACAGTCAGTGAAGGCTTTTTCTCTTTCCCTCCCAGATCAGTTAAATTTTTGACCAGAGGCAAAACAATATTTAAACTTTCCAGCATGGAAGGAAAATCTCTGTCTCCCAGTTTTGCTGGGCCATATCATTCTGGTATTAACTGCCAAGCCTATTCCCCACCTGGACATCTGTGAGAAGGACCTCACACAATCAGGTTATTCTCTCACATGAAAGATTTTCCGGTCAGGCACACCCTTTTTGAAATACATTGGATACAGTTAAAATTCTTCAGAAAACATTTCCTCTTTCTCTGCTTCTGAACTTGGATAGCTGTAATTTCATTGACTTACCAGCCACTGAGCCCTGTTCTAAGGAAAATACTGTACAGATATAGCCTGTTGGAAGAAATAATTGAGCTGTTAAAAAAACCCAGCAAGATACAGACTGAAAACCAGGTTTGTTTTTAACCTCAGTGGTTTTGACCTCAGCAGTAATGGGTCTGTGACCTGTCATATCTTTCTATTCAGTAGGGATATTCTTCCCAAAGAAAAATTCCCATGAACTCATTTTTGTGAAAAATGCAGAATACCCCACTATTCCTAAAATAATAGGGAGTTCTTCTAGGTTTTTGAACCTTATGTAGACTGTATTTTTTTAGCCTTATTTTTTAAGTTGATCCAGCACACAGATGCAGGACATTATATGCCACAAACCCATCTTTGAAACACCTTTGCTGAAATTTATATTTGTGAGCAGTTGTCTTTAAAAACAGATTCATTTATGAAACTTGCATGTACATCTGAATTCAGGGTAAGGATTTGGCTCTGATAAGAGCACAATTTCTGCTTTAACAGTCCTGCCTCCAGTGGGAAGGACTTTCTTTGATCTGTTATAAACTGATCAAGACTTAATAGTCATCTGAGAAAGTCTTGGTTCATAACTCATTTTTACAGCTATCTGATTTCTTTTCTGTTTTGGGTTTATCTTGGATATGAGGCCCCTGAAACAAATTTAAACTGCTCCACAAAACTATGAATATAAAATCTCCTGTGAAGCAATCCAATTTATCTGTTATCATGATTAATCAGACCGTGACTCTCCAGCAAGGCTGTCACAAGGCCAGAGCAATTAAGAAACTTGCATCCTTTTCTGGTTCCTGTTTTGTATTTATTTTTATACATTCTCAGTAACTACCTAGTCATTTCACTTTAATTGCTGTAGTTCTGTACCCCTACCTCCACCTCAAAAAAGGAGTTCTTCATGAACTTTTTGTCCCCAAGCACTAATCTGTTTCCATGACCTGAACAGTATTTATCCCCTGGTTATAAATGAAATCTGTATTTCATCACATTCATCACTCTTTTTCATGCTACAGCCAAATAGCTGCACTCCTACAGCTTCAAATGATGGCACAGAAGAGAATTGTTAGATATGCACATTCCAGCTATCCCACATCTGCCAGGTCTGTTGTGGGCAAAAATGAGGAAACCAGAGCCAAAAAAACAACCCTGCTTTGTGTGTATGTTTTATTTTAAACCATTCTGGAGCCAAGAATGTGAAGATCAACCAAATGCTGACATGCTAGTAATATTTTGTTTTACAAAGATCTATAAATATACTTATCACTGTTTAAAGTAAGACTGAATATACTGTAGACATAAGAAACACACATGTTCTAGAGGACAGATAGAAATAATTATATGAAACAAAGACTGGAAACACTTTCTTTTTCTGGGTAGGGTTAGACTTCCTATAAAACTTCATTCGGGATAATATTCCATTCCTTGTGCAGGTGAACTTAATGGGAGCTTTCTCTAGGATTGGGCCCAAACACAAATATAATTTTTGTGCTTTGGTTTTCAAGTTTTCTGCAAACTTCTTTCATTCTGGACCTCCTTCTAAGCCATCTATAGCTATAAATAGCAAAACTATTATCAGTAACTCTGAACTCACCATATAGGAGCACCTCCACTGGAAAAAAAAAAGTAGACTCCCATAAATAATAAAAAAAAATGTTCAAAAGAAACACGGAATTGCCTCATCTAGGAATCGGCCATGATTAATGTAGTTCACCCTGCTGTCTCTGACAAAGACCAGCGCCAGACACAGGGCTAGAAAACTGGTATGAAAGGATATAGCAGGATTGAGAAGAAAAGGATGAAAAAAGGTAGTGAGGTACCTGCTGTATGGACAGAATGCACATACTGACTTTCTGGAATTTCCTTATACTGAAGCTCAAGGAGAAGGAAGGGACAGACTTCACAGACTGTCTTTGGTGTAGACAAAGGAGAAAAAAGAAAAATAGTAATGTTAATAAATGGTTGTAAGCAAGGAGGAGAGAGACTTCTGCTACTTCTGTACAGAATGGACAGGGCAGACAGGAGTGGAGGTAATGTAGCAGGAAGTGGAGGATCTCTGGATGAGTTCCACTGGAGCTACGCCTACACAGGAAAGAAAATGCACACACCTGTGTGCCTCTGGGGAAGGCAGTGGAGTAGGTCACTGACAGACTAACAGATAAGAACAACCCCATTGGTAAAGGGAAAGATGTTAGAAGGCAGCCAGATCTTGAATAAGAGGAATTAAAGGCATTAGATAAGATTTGTCAAAGTTTAAAGGACTGCCTGTCTCTTTAGCAGTGACTGGGGAGCATTTCTGTCTCAGAAAAAGAAAACTCAGTTTCCCAAGTCAGTGCCTGAGTTGGCTGAGCATTTCTAGATTGAATAGATCTGAATTCAATGGTTCCTCTCACCAAGTACTGTACAAACCCCTGCGTTTGAGGAGACCTTTGTGAGTCACTCAGGTACCATTAGTAGCTCCTGGCTCTGAAGCCAGACCTGCGTTCACATGCAGCAGGAGATGCATTCCAAAGCACGTTCCCTTCTTCATTCATGGAGCACAACACATACTCACAAGCACAATAAGAGGCAGCTTGAGCGAAGAAGCTCTCCTCTGCTTGCTTTTCAGAGGAGGTAGTGGACCAGAGGGAAGCATCCAGTTATGTCGCTGACTGCTTGGCCGCCCGGGGGCCAGGCAGGCGACAAGCTCGGTGCTCCGGTCACCGCGCAAACAGGCCGGAGCCCAGCCATGAGCGTCCTGCCCTCACTCGAAGGGCAGGTCCGCACCCCCCGCCAGGGGCTGGCTGCAGTCGAATAACAAAGGAGCGACGGCGGAGGCAAAGGAGGAGAGAGGGACTCCTTGTTGCAGCAATCCAAGTCTTTATTCCCCAGCCCGGGGGCCGGGAGAACAGGGAGACATGAAGGGGAGGCAACAAGGAGCCAGCCTGATGGAATGGCTCGATGGAGTGGAGCCCCGAATGACAGCTGCAGGGACAGTTATACAGGGGGTGGAAAATGGGAGGAACAAGGGTACAACCAATAAGGAAATGACAAGGAGTGACACATAACCAATAACATAATACAAGGGGAAGAACTTATTTGAACAAACCAATCATAGGGGTAACAGAACTGAACTTTCTAGAACTTAATTACAAAAGCAATAAAGGCAACACATAAACATAAGGGAAAGAACCAATCCATAACTGAACAACACAGAACATACTAGGTTGGGGGAGAGGTCCTTCAACCAGGGAGACACCCAGCGGGATGTGGCATAAACCTAGGTGCCACCCATGGCACTGCCCTCCAACCCGCCCTCCTGGGCGGGGAAATCCATCCCCTGGATGTCCTCATTAATATGCATCACTACGCAGTTACCCAGATCTGACTTGTGTCCTGGCAGTTGGGCCACACTGGTTTTGCATATGTTATATGAAATGGAGAAACATAAAAATGGGTATTGATGAAGTGCGATTCCACCCTTAAAGTGCAGCTGAATTCACTGCATCAGTCCAGGCAAGTGCCAAAAATGTGAGGGAGCGGCAATAGCATCACATAACCTGTGCAATGAATAAACTCAGGGTTAAATAGACCACAGAGCATGAATGTATGATTGTCTATCTAGGGTGAGAGTATAAGTAAAATTCAGAGATAAATCCTGCAGGAATTGCAACAAATGAGAAACATAAACAAATTTCAGGCCTGTGCAAAAACTATTGTCCCAACCACTTAATGGCAGTAGCAGGGGAGTATTGAGTTCTGCAGGTCGTACTTACCCATGGGTAAGCCAATGACCAACCTGTGTGCTTATTTTCTGCATGTTTACACTGCTCAGTCCTTGAAAATTTGTCATTTTTGTATGGTTCTATTTACTCACTTGGCCCTAGGAAAAACAGCTGGTTAGGAAGGAGTAAGTAAATTTTTTTCAACTTGTTTTTTTTCCCCAAGAAAGGAACAGAATAATCTCTTTTTTTTTTCCTTCTTCTATGCCAGCATGCTGAAAGATGGGCATATTATCGGACTGATGAATTTTCCAAAGAATTCTAAAGGGTTGATCTGAACCAAATGTAATACTAACCAATGCAACTGTTGTCTTTTTTATTTTTTTTGTTCAGTGTGGTTACAGAAATCATTAAGTTGAGTATGGCTTGGACTGAGATCTGTAATACTTTTTTCCATGTTCATTGGAGACCACTAAGTAAACTTGAAAAATGTTCTTTTGTATCTTAGTAAACAAAAACAAAAATTAAGACCAAGTTTTTCCTCTATGTCATTCCAAAGTGAAACATTTTAACTTCCTTTGTGGTTTGTTCTTCCCTTGAAAGATGTATTAGAGTTTAAAAAGTACCATCAGACTGACAGACTGGCATGTCAAAACTAGTTGGGTTATTACTGATGCTTTATGCTCTCTGGAGCATGACTGCCACAGTTATTTGGTTCTCAGCTAAATGTTCACGTGGATAATTCCACTGCAGTTTTCCAAGAAGTTCAAAAACATCAGGATTTATGCTACTTCTGATCCCTGAAATGTGATCTGTACACATTGTTTGTAAAACACCTGAAGTTTATTAAGTGCTTGGCGCTCATGGGCATCTTTTTCCCCTAGAAGCATCCACCTACTGTTTATTGAAATCTATGTAGATCTAAATATATGAAGCCTGGGACTGTATCATCATGACATCAGCCACAGAGGAGTTAACTAAAATGTGCAAGCTAAGTCTCAATTTATAATTAATGTTTATAAGATTGCAAACCCTTTACTCCCACTGTCAAGCTGTTACTTATCAAAACATTTTCAGTGCAGTCAATGAAAGGTGTGTAACTGCTGACAAACATGAAAATGAATCTGGAAGTCTTCAATACTTGGGGTACACTGCTGAGTCTTAAGCAAAATCTTGCTGTCACTAATTCAGAACAAACTAGATCCATTATATAGCTGTTGCTACTTTGAAAACTTGTCTTAGTTATTTATTTATTTTTAATTTGGCATTCTGGCAGATTTTTAGGAAGATTCCTAAAAGGTTTGGAGCAGCTCAGGCATGTCTACAACGTGTGGCTAACAATTGGGCAGCATATGTCAGTAAGTCAGGCCAGTGTGGAACTGGCAGGGTAAACCCCCCTATTTTCTGTGGAAATAAATCTGCAGCACCTCCCTTTGATGTCTCAAACCACCCGTGCACAAAAACTGTGCCAGAAATCTGACCTGATGTGTAACAACACACATATCCTGACATTGAATGACGCTGGCTACATCCTTAGTTACCATGAGAGGTTGAATTTCTCCCACAGCCAGCTTCCTTCACTTCATGTGTCAGTCCCTTCACTTGATAATTTGCATTAACTGAACTACTGACAGCTAAAAGAAAACTGAAACGGAATGTGAGCATCTCCTTCTCTTGAAACTCACAGCAAAAGAGACACCGTGATTGCTCTCCCTCTTACCAGACTTGCAATGAGACAAAGAGAAGCTGGCCTGTGACAATTGCTCTTGTTTGCACTATTTTCTTACAAATTTCTTATAGTTTGCCATTCCCCACAACCCAGCCAGTTGTCAGTGCTGTTCTGGGAAACACAGCACTGTAAGAAAATTGGTATTGGCTGTGACTCAATAGAGGCTTGCATGTGATATGTGATATATGATTTGGGAAAAACTGAGAATAAAATGCACACTGGAACAGAAACACCAAAGTAGCCACCTGCTTACATTTTCATCACTCTTCACCCTGAAAAATTACTGTGGTTTCTAGAACTACATGTTTAACTTAACATCTCATACATTTAGACTCCCCATGTGTACCTTATTTCTCTCTACTGGTCTCAGTGATACAAAGGTAGTAAAACCTTAATTTTAGCTGCTGCACGTTGATAGATTGACATGAACCACATTAAGTTAACATGAAGTTGTGAACCCAGACATAGATGCTTTATTACCATTTAAATCGATGGTGGGTGATCACAGGACATAATATGAGGATCATATTCTTAGAGTAACATTAGCATTAGAACCCTTGTGGCACAGAAGGCATCAATGTTCACTAGAAATTTCAAACTTCTCAAGCATCTAGAAATGTGTCTTATCCTGCCAAGTACTGAACATCCATCTTTGCAAAAAGCTGTTCAATGCATTCCTGAAAGCTGAAAAAAGGCATGCCACCTCCACTCTTAAGCCACTGGGGGAGATAGCAAGTTGTCACTGTGTTATATTTCAGATGATTGAAGGTTTAACTCTGGTTCCTTACAGTTTTGGTAACAAAGACATCTATATTTACTAATCGAGTTGTTCTTCACCTCCCACATGCTGTTGCTTCTGTTTTTTACAAAAAAAACAATTGGACTTGATTTTAAAATACACTAAGCAACTAATGCTCATGCTGACTTCATGGAGAACTCTTAATTTCTCAGTACATCAGGTCCTCACTCATTAGTCCCCTACTACTAACATACAGCTTCTGAAGGCATTCTTTATTTCAGCAGTTAGATACTAGTTATTAGCTATTCACCTGAAAGGTGGATGATAGGTATAATTATCCCTAGTTTTAATAAAGAAAGCTTGTGACCTGTGGGCAGATGGGAAAAGGTTCCTCCTTCTTATAAATCTTTCCATGAAATCTCACTCTTCCTACTGATGACTACATAACGTTCCTCTTAAAATTGGAACTAGTTCTTTATAACTGAAATTAGTTGCTAAATGAAGAAGCAGTGGAAGATTACAGTGATGTTGATGAGAAGACTACTGGAATTGACTGGAGAAGCTAGTAATTAGTGAAAATGAATCTCAACAATTACAGTGGGAGAAATAAATCTAAGGATCTTGAAGGTTTAAGGCACATTGCACACTGTAAACTGACATTAAAATCCTCTAAACCTGTTATTTCCTTGGATTTAAATAGATTTCCTAGCAATTCTTAGAGGATCTTTGTTAAGAAATTATTTTCCTGCAATTTTTTGTGCCTAGTGCTTTTCCCTACCTTCTTGTGAAGCCTGACTGACAAAACCATGGGGGTCCACTCATATTTGTTTCAGTACACAAAGTGATACTGCTTACATAGTACTGTTTGTACAGTGAGACTGCAATTGGTGAGAAGAATGGCATAAAGGCTGCTGAACAAGATTTTTATTTATGGAAAAAAAACTCTTAGAAGACTTTCCTTGAGGAGAATAAACCCACCTTTTATTCAGACTTTCATACAACACCTATTTCTTCGTGCATTCAGCATTTTTCTTACACACTATTATTCTGGATAGCTGTCCTGTTTGACTGCATAGGCCTCCCAGGGATAGCCTTGGATGGCTGAATATGAATATCTGGGAAGTATCTCCAACAATTTTGCTTCTCTGTTTCATGAGACAGAATCCAGCTTTATTAGATTTTTTTCCCCCCCGATTTAATGTGCTGGATATGTGCATGGTTTGATGTGCAGCGTAATGCTTGTTTGGCTTTATTTCCCCTCTGTGACATATAAAATCTAATAAGCAAGACTTTTTCTTTTGTTCCTATGGCAGGAAGATTCTTGAAACACTTAATGATAGAAAATAATTTAAATTTCAAAAAAAAAGGAAAAAAAACCAACAACAGAGGGGCATCTCACTTCTATTTTTGGCAAGTTTGTTCACATGTGTTTACAAAGCCAGAACTCTGAAATGCTCTAAGCTAAAAGTTCTACAGTAAAACCAAGCCAACCTCATAAAGTTCAGTAACTCCAGAGTCTGAATTCTTATACTAAATGTATTATTGTTCAAAAGGAACTTGTAAGGATCATTTACATGGGAAGGCAGGCCTTCCTAAAAATTTCCAAATAAAGAACTACCTGGTTGCCACAGTGAGGTGACACATAGAGACTTTACATTCCATAATTTCATCCATGCAGTTGTTCAGTATTCCAGAACCCCACTTACAAACTTTTCAAGAGATTTGCTTGCCCAGCTCCATCTGAGGTTTGGGTGTTTTTCCAAGTGTAACTGTTACAAAAATTTCTAGCAACATTTATAGTGTTTATCACTTTTAGGTTTCAGGAGATGCATAAGCAGACTGTGGTATAAAATTAATAATGCAGCGAATTACAAAATGATGCTTCTGTAAAAATCTGGTGAGAAACAGTACCACTTCAGTGGGAGCCTCTGGTTGTATGGTGTTTTAACTTTGATGACTAATTTTGGTTTGAAATCACATTTGATAACTATGTGGAGGAAGAGGGGAAAGCTTAAAACTTACCAAGCATTTAATGGTTTTATCTCTTCCCCTATATATAGTGTTTGCTTTCCATCTTCTTGCTTATTTATCTTTTTTCCCATCTTGTCCTGTACTCCCCAGAAACTCTCCTGCATAATCTGTTCTATCATGTTTTATCCAGCCTAAACTCACAAAAAGCTATAGCCATGCTTTCACACTGCCTTCAGAACACACTCACACACCACAGGACCCCTTTGGATCTGAAAATGTCAAGAGATAGCAGGGGTGCAAGGGAATGTAGTGAGGGTGCAGGGGAAAGCTGTAACAGGAGCAAGTTCCCCTATTGTAGGGGGGGCTTTCTGCTCTCCCTGTACTTTCTGGTAGTCTTGTTTCCTTCAGGACACTTCCTGAGCTCTGCAGTTAAAGCACAAAAAAAAAGAGCAATAAAGCACGTGGAACCTTACCACAGTCACATTATGCAGAGGTTATCTTTCCACAGAGGAAAGTATTCACCCTGTTTCACTGTAAGTATCAAATTTATGCTCACTCTGCAGGCTCAGTGGCTTCCACAAGTCAGATAACTCAATTAGATACTCAGTGTTGCAAGCAGCACCAAGGTAGTCATGTAACTTTCCCTTCTTGTCACATTCATATTTTTGTAATGTGTTGTAGACAGTGAGCCCATGGCACCAGGGATTATGAGAACCCCCTGGAGCTAAGTGGAGAAATTCTCCCCAGGTTAAAGTGACTAAAAAAGTCTCTCTCAGGATGCCCTGTTCTGTTACAGAAATGTACCCAGGCTCTGTCTCTCCTATTGGCCTCCCCCGCTGCTTTCTACCCTATATGGCCCGAACCCAGAATGTTCTCCCTTCCCTGTTTCCCCATTCACCCTTGCTCCTTCGTCCCTCCCTCACTGGTTCCCTATTGGTTCCCTATTAGTTCCCATACCCTAGCCCCACCTACGTACTGCCCCACACCCTCAGCTCTCCCGACCCCGACCCCCGTATTTAAGCTGGAACTCTGAATGGGTCTGCGTTTGTGTCACTGCCCGCGCTCGCTGTGCGTTTGTCACGGGCAGCATGCTGGAATAAAGGCTGCTGTGGATCTGCACACAAGGACCCTTCCTGCCTCTTTGCCATCGACCTGTCGAAGGAGCTATCTGGTGTGTGTGTGTGTGGGTGTGTGTGTGTGTGTGTGCAGTGGCTGCC